>APFE030632009.1:0-26852 GCA_000404065.3 Pinus taeda | reverse complement strand
TCTCACATATGATAGAATGATTCTATATTCTATGCAAAAGGATGAGTTAATGCGAACATATATTGATGATTCATGCAATTCGCTGGTCTAGTTGCTGATGACAGATCCTATGGAGTAGATCATACAATGTTGTTGCTGATGTTTATCATGATCTTATTTAAGTGTTTGGTATTTGTTATAAATGTCATGTATATCATTTGATGTAAAGGTCATATCAAGACTCATGATGTAATAATATGTCTCTATTTATTGTAGTCATTCGATAAGATCTCTTCAGGTCATGTAACGGCCTATGTTGGTTTCCCCACTATGCCTGGGATGAATGATGTTATCATATGTAAACTTTTGGTGTATCACCATTATGATGGGTGATGGATGTATGTATTGATACTTTTGGTGATAGGAAGGTCATTTATGATATATAGAGTCATCTTCTTCTTGTAGAACATCTTTTTTCAGTCAGGGGAGCTTGAGCATGAACAACACTATATAGCAGAGCAGACATCTCAGCTTGTTCTCAGAAAGAGCATTATCAGATTGGAGCACCATGGCATATACAAAGGGGGAGTTCATTCAGAGACTTCAGCAGATCTAGTTTATAGTCAAGGAGAGCATGTTCTTAGGGGGAGCATAACCCTTTTCCCTTGATGTCAAAGGGGGAGAGTGATTCGGTGTTGTTGCCATCAAGTCCAAAGGGGGAGATTGTTGGCATTATGATGCATGTGTTGTACTTGATGGCAACCCTCTCATAGAAGATCATCTCACTTGTATACATTCAGATGAATCTACAGAAGAAATACCAGATGTAACAGAGTGCATGGGTTACCGGACAGCAAAAAGGGATTAGATGGCAGTTCACAAGTAAGCTTTGCCATCAAGTCCAAAGGGGGAGATTGTTGGCATTATGGCTAAAGTGTTGTCCTTGATGGAAACCCATTCAGGTGATGGATCACTGTACAACAGGACAGTAGCAGAGATTGATGATCAGCTCTCAAATATTGAAAAAAATAAGGAGTACGCAGGCACACCATACGAAAGGTGCGGACACACAGGTATGTATTATATAAAGTGCGTACATACGCGCAGGTTACCCATTCATGAGGTGCATACCCCAGTGCACACATTTCAAGGCAGTAGAGCGCGCACACGTGGGGTTCCTTATGTTTTACCCTTAGTATTTAGCCGACGGTATTGTGTTATTATGGTTTGGGCCCATGGTATTGTTTTATATTATTATTATTATTGAGCCCCATGATCCATGATTTGAAGAAGAGCTTGCCTATATAAAGCAAAGGAGATCATTTGGCTTAGGTACGCTTGGGTTGAATATCTTAAGAAGCTAGATCTGAAATTCTAGTGATGGGTTATGAGAGATAGCTAGATCTAAATCAAGGAGAAGCATGAGAACTACAAGTCGGATCTACTAATGGGTTGATATCTCCTCAGTGCATGTTTAGATCTGTAGATCTGATAGTCTGGGTTATTCTTGAAGTCTTGAAATTATCTATACCCGGAGGTACGTAGGTCTAGTGAAAGAAAAGTGCGGAGATACGCAGGCACAGAAGCATTGCAGGTGAGCAGATACGCAAGACCAGAAGCTCTGCAAATGCGGAGGGGCGCATGCAGTTCATTGGACACAGAGCGCACGTACGCAGGAAGTCTGTGAGGCACAGTGTGCACGTACGTAGGGAAGAAGTTGGAAACAGTGCGTACTTACACGCAGCTGTTATATGGGTGAAGCTGCGTACTTCTCATGAAATCTACTTACCTATCCATGTTCATCATTGTTGTGTTCTGGGTTTTGAAGAGATGTCTGATTTCTGGTATTAAGTTCTAATAACAGCGGTGATTGATTAAATGTTTATACATTGATGGATGAATGGATCAGGTTCTTAATGACATATCTTTATGTAATCTAATGAACTAGATCTGATTGATGACTCTCATTGTATAAGTATTGATCTAGTGATTGGGTGATTCAGAAGGTTGTTTGATTATGAGCTTGAATGTGGTTATTGGGTCCAGTATGAAAATTGGATGAAACGTGGCCTTTCAAATTATGTGTTGTGCTTCAGTGTATCCAGTATGAAAATTGATGAAACGTGGTACCTGGAGGAGAGAAGATTGTAGGTCAGCACCTACGTACTAGTATCTAAGCTAGTACAAGAGCTAAAGGAAATCTTTGGAGCATTGTAGCAGGTAGCAGTCTGCGTACTAGTAAATGGATCGGCTAGTACAAGAGAAAAGGGGGTTGTAGATCCCGTACTGGTACAAGACTACACCCGTACAAATATTGTAAAAGGATTTTCTTATTAAGAAGAAGATTGAGATGACTTGCAGCAGGTGGTTTTCTCCCGCATTGGGTTTCCACCTTATATCATGGTGTTCATGTGTGTGCCTTATGTGTGATGATCTATTCTACGTTACTGCATCTGTTAACTGATAATATGGTTGATAATGTTCTAATGCACTCATTGAAGATCAATTAACTTAATCATAAGAAGTTGTGGAAGTAGCATATATGAATCTGGTTTTGGAAATGAAAAAGTTTTATTAATGTGATAATACTGATCCCCCCCCCCCCCTCAGCATTATTTCCAACAAATAGGTATGACATTTATTACTTTAATCCCTAAATTTGGTTAAGCTGATACCCTAGTGGTTATTGGCCCATAACTTATAATGTTATTTATAAAATTATCTCCTCTGTTATTCTGAACTCAATTAAACCTTTATTGAATAGTATTATCTCTCCCGAGCAGCCAAGTTTCATGGATGGTCAACAAATCCTTGATAGGATTGTTGTAGCCCATGAGGTCATTCACTCTTTAAAGATATCCAAAAAGGCTAGTATTATTTTTAAACTAGACCTGTCCTAAGCTTATGATTGGTTATATTGGTATTATCTTCTCTAGGTCCTTTGGTATTTTGTTTTTTCCTCCCAGTGGATTGCTTGGATTAAGTCCCTTATCACTACCTCATTTTACTCTATTCTCTTGAATGGCTCCCCTACTATGAAATTCAATCGCCCTCATGGTTTCCATCTCAATGATCCTATCTCCCATTTTATTTTTATCATAGAATTCAAGATTATGGGTCAAAATATTAAAGAAGTTGGTCATCATGGTATCATCAAGGGTCTTCTCCTTTTTGGGAATGACTTGTTAATTAATCATCGACAATTTGTTGATCATATTATGTTTTTTTGTATTCCATCAGTGAGATAGCTTATAGCCTAAGAAAACATTCTCAAAGACTTTATAAATGCTTATGGCATGGTGATAAATGGGAAAAAATATAATCTCTACTTCTTTAATACTAATGCAACGGTCCAAGGAAATTTAGCTCACCTCCTGAATTTTTAGATCTGTAGTCTTCCTGCTAAATACAAGGGCATCCCTCTCATGGAAAACTCCTTGAAAGTAGAACGATGGAAAGGAATTCATAGAAAATATCCAATAATATTGATGGTTGAGTGTTTTGATATCTAAACTTGGTAAGGTGATTGGTTATGCTCAAGTTGTTTCTCCAAGTTTTTCTTGTGTATCAATTATCAGCATTAGTGGCTCCAAAAATTTTCTTCAGGTCCATCACCTCCCTTTTTCAAGACTTTATTTAGCAAGGGGAAAATAAATACAAGAAGTGGCCACTTGTGCCTTGGAATAAGTTGTGTATTCCCAAGTTGGACAAGGTTTTAGGATCGAGGGATCCTAAGATATTGAAGAAATCCCTAGGCACTAAATTATGGTGTGGATGGCTCAAGGGAGGAGAGGAGATATGGAAACAAATATGGGACAAGAAATATGGACATTCTTCCTCTCAAGCAGATAGGATACGATCTATTTTGTATCCTCTTGGTTCCTCGATATGGAGTTTGGTGTAAGAAAACCAGAGTATCATCCAAAATCATGCCTTTTTAGAGATCAAGAATGGATGGATTAATTTCTTTTGGCAAGATGATTCACAACAACTTCCACATATGGGAAATTGGGAATATCTTAGAGATGTGGAATTATTTATTTCAAACCATCAAAGTATAACTGCAGAGGATTTTTCCAATCCTTCTCGAAATTATACACATTGGTGTGAAGTGAAAACAAAGGAAGAATGAAAATAGAACAAATTCTTGACTTCTTGGCCTGTTTTAGCTCAAGAGATACAAGGTTGAAAAATTTGCATTACTCAGGACCCAAATCAGCTTCAATGGGGATATCAGACAAAAGGTATCTTAACACTTAAGGAGGATTACTCTTTGCTGGCAGGTCACTAGACTCTACCCAGAGAACCCCTCTCGAGAAATATTTGGACCAATATATTTTTGCCTAAGGTTTCCCATTTCCTTAGGCTAGTAGGGAGACAAAAAAATTATCACATGGGAACAAATCTGGAGAAAAATATTTTAGTTCCCTATGATATTTATGCTGGAACAACAAAGAAACTATGGAATGTCTTTTTAATGCATTCCCTTTCATGCAGTCTATTTGGTTTCAGGTACTTCTTCTCTTTCGCTAACTGGATTGCAACCCTAACAATCTAATGAAAACATTGGAGCAATGGCACATTAGTTTATTCAACAACCCAGTGGTGAATAGATGTTAGACCCTAGTTATCATTTTTGTATTGTGGGTGTTATGGAAAGAATAGAATAAAAGGATTTTTAAGAAGCACGGAGAGAATGAAAATACATTATGGTATATTTTCAAGTAGAATATCTGTGAATATATACTCTAAAAAACGTGGTCACAAGATTATTGGAAGGTAAAATCATTAGTAGGCTGATATATTGAGTAAACTAGAAATCTCTCATTCTATGATCTCATCCTCCTCCTCTAAATCCCCATCTCCTAGAAGGTCCTCCCCTACCTGTTACTTTCCCCCACCGATGGGTTTTATTAAAATTAAATTTGATGGTGCTTCTAAAGGTAATCCTGGTCCAACTGGTTATGGAGGGTTCTTTCATGATTATGACAAAAATACGTTGAAGGTGTATGCAACAAATTGTGCTTTTACAAGTAACAGCATTGCAAAAATCCTTGCTTTAGAAAGAGGTATGAGGCTAGCCCTCGATGAAGGTTATTACAAATTACGTATAGACGGGGATTCATAGTTAGTTATTTTGATTGCTGAAAAAATAATTATTAAATTCCCTTTAAAAAAATTGTCATAAAGCTGGAGGTTTAAACATATCATCTCCCATAGTTAGATGTTGATCTATTCTATCAACTATGTTATTTCCTCTCACTCTCGGTGAACAAGCAACAAGGTGGCTAATTTCCTCACCAATATAGGCTTCCATTACAATTACATATGTTTCAATGTTACCTAAACTGAAGAGAGGCAGTCTAGTTTGACGAATTTGTTATAATCCATCCTAGATGAGGATAAAAATCCCCTGATTGGGGTGGTGAACAAGAAATTACAGGAGGTTGGGGGGAAATCCTGCTACCTCGATACCTCCCACTAAGAGGGTGAGTGGCATGGCCAACCCCTCCCATGCACCAAGCATGTGAGAATTCATATTAAATTTTAATATGGAAATTTGTCATTCTGATCTCAACTCTGATTACAGAGTCCCACCTCTGCGTATTTTATAGTATGTAATGGTCCATCCCCTATTGCAGGTGGGATTTCCTTTTGTTTTTTTTTTCATTAATGGGCTTGTGTTTGGAACTCTCACTGTTACCATTCATAATTCGTCTTTTCCGTCTCTTGGTGAGTAGTTGTATGCAAAAAATAGTGGTACAGTGGTGGTTTGGGTCTGCATGCGCCCAAGTATAGTCTAAAGATTCAAGATAGTTCGGTGTTCACTACGAAAACAAAATGGAATATTAGCAATAGAGTCTAACTAGGTCGAGGGTATTTCGTATGGGATTCTGGGATTTTATCAAAGCTGGTGCATCAGGTTGTCATAGTCACCACCCCACCTTCATCACAACAATAATTACAAGATTGGGTGGCAAGGGTCGCTTCTAATTGGGTATTACCTGATACTCTTAGCACTTTTTATATTTATCTTAGCTCCTTATTTATTTTCTTTATTTTATTCTACTGCACAATGGTTTCTTGCAAATTGATCTGGATTGGATTAATAAAGAAATTGAAATTCGAGACATAGTAAAAAGAAATACACACAAAATAATATTTTTTATTTCACACTTGATTCAATTACATCAAATTTATATAGCTGGTCTCAGATCCTACTAATTCTAAAGATGGATATGGAGGTTGAGATATTTTCTCAAAACAAAATCCAAACCAACTCTAAACTCAACATGCAAGCATTATCTCTAATTCCCTCCCTTAATGCTTACATGTCAAATACTAAAATCACAAATTAAAATAATAATGTTGATTTTTGTTTGGTTGATCTTCATCAAAACTTACACTCGCTCTAGAATCTCATAGACACCACATTTTCTTCATCACCACAACTTCGAGCTACCACTTGACCTCAATTTAATATATAATTGCTTTTGACGATCATAAATGTACTACTAGGATCGATGCTTCTTGAATACCTAGAAAAATAACCTAGCTGTTGAATCGCTCTATGGACATGCTTCCATCCTAGAAATATGCATCGAAATGCAAACTTCCAGTTATATAGGTAAGTTGTCAAGGTACTGAGATTATCCATCAATCAATCATACAACTAACATTTTTTGACATATACACACTTACATACACATAAATATAACTTGTAACTCATGAAATTGGAGCACCAAAGAACAAAAAGATCCATCAGCATATAACAGACTCACATAATAAAATAAAAAATATGTTCTCTCAGCACTGAATAATATCGAGAACCACTAATTAAATTATATTACTATGTTCATTAATCAATTTTTCACTATATAAATTTTATCAACGAATTGATCATATACTATTAATTACTAGATGTCACTTATTTTGTATGCTACACAATAAAATTGCATATAGGATCAACAATAAATTACCACAAAACATCCTATAAATCCAAGCAACGACATTTCTTGAAGATACCCTTGACTAATGATACCACCAGAGAGAACTAAATATTAAAAAAATTTCTTTTGTGCTTCACTTTCTACTCCAAAGCCTACAAGCCTAGGAGCAATAATTCACAGACCCACATGCATAACATATCCTAAATTTGTGTTTCCTAGTCCTTGGCCTCCTGCATTGAGAATAAAAATAGTGTCTTAGCCCTACTATTAGCGAATGTTGTTAGTGCCTATCAGTCCTGCTAATCACTAGTGATCAAATATGCTCTTACAAAGTTTTTGTTAGGGTCTCAAGTCAATTTTTTATCATTTAATTAGTTTTTCAAAATAAAAAATTGGTCATTGGCTGGTGTGTCTAGGTCTATTACTGCTCCTTTCAAAATTTTCATGTTTCAGTCATTGGCATCATTCAGTTGGATGTGACATCACTGAAAGGTAATCATCATCATCTCAGTCATATCATCATGGTCCTAATTTAGCTCAGTGTCACCATTAGGTCATTAGGGTCAAAGTCATCAAAATTTGTCATTTCATTCACAAATCCTGCAAATGAAGGAGTAGTAATAGGGAATTTGCTCAGAAAGTTTTATTTCAAAGTGTAATTTATTTCAAATATCATGTAATAAGTTATAATGTTCCAAATATGCATTGAAAGTTCCAAAGCTACATAGTTTTCAAAGCAAGAGTGAAAATCATATGGTGGGCCACCCACCACTATGAAGAAATTTATTTCCACAAGCTATAAAAGACCAAAACACAAGTTCATTTGCTCATTCCACATTCAAAAGAAAGAGCTGTGATTTTCCAAGGAAAGCCAAATCATAATTTCAAGTTCTAACTATCATTGGAAAATAAGTGGGTCATCTTATACCTTGTTTCACTTCAGTTCATGCTTGGAAGGATCAATTCCCTCTTCTAGGGTTTTGGTTGCATTTGCTTCGTTCATAATGTTATGTTCCTATACCAATAGGAGTCATAATTTTTGAATGACTGAGATTAAAACTGTAATATGTACATACATTTGCTTCCTACAAATGCTTTCCATATTCAAAAAATTAAAAAAATTAAAAAATGTAAAGAGGGTATGTCCTAAAAGAAAAATCAAAGGACAAAAAGAATAAAAAAGGTCAAAAAAGATGAAAAAATGAACCCCAAGAAAGAAAAGACCATGAAAGTGTGCAAGTCAAAATGCCACTATTATTTACTTTTGATGCAGAATAAAAGATAGTGTGCAACTTGTTACCTTTGCCACAATCCATGGATGGTCAAAATGTTTAAACTTGGTTATTTCATGTTTTCAATTTTATGTGTATAGATAAAGAATAAAATTTGACCAAACTGTTTAATCTTGGCGGATAAGTAGATAGGTAGAGTAATTAAAAGGAGCTCAACTATTTAATTTGACCCCTTGGATGTAATAAGGTTAGACTTAGATAGATTAGTTTTGTAAAAGAAAAGAAAATATTTTGATAAGGGTTTGCCAGCTTAAGTGCACCCTAATAAAGAGAAGAAAAAATGGTAGGATGAGTAGATGGGTAAGTAGTTGAATGGTAGCAGAATTATGATGATTGATTAGATAAGATCATATCATTTACTTTCATCATCAAATTTCTAAAGTATGGATGAAAATTGATCATTTACCAAAGTACATAAAGTCAATTGATTAACCTCCCTCATTCATTACATTTTTCACTTAACTAATTTCCAAGGAAAGTCTTAAAGTACCTAAAATCTTAAGTTAAAGGGGCTCAGAGCATTTCTCTGACTTCTGGAGGGACTGAACCCTCGGCCCAATAACTTATAGGTCCTAAGTACTAAAAGTCCCCTCATAAGCATTCACCCCCTCCATAATTCACTCATTTTCCCTAAGGATAAAACCTTAAGAAAGTGATTACCCCCATAAAAACCCACAAATTCATACTTAGCCTAAGTTTTTATGTTTTCTATGTGAAAAGCAAAATACAAATTGCAAAGAACTCATTTTGCACTTAGTGCTAAAACATTTTCTGCCTTCATTCATATTAACTTTTGACTTTATTTATATATTAAACTCCTGAGAAAATAACCCTTTTCCCCATGTATTTAATAAAACCCCTTAATATTAATATTCCACCCTGAAGTTTGAAATATAAACTTTATTGATATCATGAATGATTAATGGGTTAATTAGTCGATCAACGGCTAATTAATAACCAAAACCCTTTATCTAATAAAATATATTAATTAATCAATCTATGGTTAATTAATAATCTATCTCCGCCAATGAAATCACCCCCGATGCTCTTAATCCACCATAAACCCTCATTAAACTTAATCCCGCCATTGTTAAAACCCATTGGACCCCTCCATTAAACCTTGTGACAAGACTCTGCCCCAGTCACCATATGATCAGGTCTCATTTGATCTGACGGTTGATGATCATATCGGGCGGCCTCCGAAAGCCGACCTTTACCCACTCGATATGGGTGGTTTCACTGTTCACCCCACTGCTACGTGGCGCTCGATGAATGGCATCGGGCGGCCTCCGCTCAAAACCACCCCAACCCAAAGAGCAGTGTGATGAAACCCGCTTACTGCCTCATGCTAACGACAAAACATCTCATCCCATGCTTAACTCCAAACGTACCTTTTTTGTGCACACGCCAAAAAAACAATTGACTTTACCAATAAAACTAAAAACTCATGGTTTTTCATTTTATTATGAAAAATACACTCAGACTCCCATGCAATCAATAGAGTACATTCAATGACCAACCCACATTCAACCATCAACCTGCCGAAGCTGCTAAACATCTAGTCCATCCTTTAGTCACAGACGCCTCTTGAAAACCGTGCACAGTCGCCCATCAACCCGTTCATAGCCAAAACCAGGTATTTACCCAAATTCACTGTAAAACCTTGTCTCATTCCTAAAACCAATTACTCGATTGCTTTAAGTTAGTCAGTAATTAAGTAAAAAAATTGCTCAACAACCCCAAACCACTCTGAATTGAGCCAATCTGCCCCCAATTCAATAGAAAACCCTTTTTCCCCATTCTTGAATCCACAAGAACCAAGAATGGTTGTGTCAGTTGCACTCAATGTCCAGCCAATTTTCACTCCCCACCAGGATTTAGACCATCTCCCTTTGGCGGACAAATACTTTCAAATCAAAGATGTCTCTATTGAAGAATCCCCATTGAAATTATGCTACATGTACATAGACCAACACTTTAACCATGTAGACAAAATAGGTATTTTGGAATCAAACCTGCCCAAATACCAATTCCCCAGCATCCATATCTTCCCCGAAATTGTTCACTATTGTCATGCGAACTACAATCCCACGTTAAGAGCAGTGATGTCCCCCGACCAGACAATACTTTTCACCATCACCGCTGAATCCATAAATGAAATGTTGCAGTTGCAACCTGGTCAAAATCTTACTCCCCTTTCTATTGGAGACTTGCTTGACAGATTCCCTAAAATCCCCCTTTCCAAAATTACTCAAATATTCTAGACTTTCATTGTGGAAGAAAAACACATACCAAAGGATCCCCCTCCTTACATGTCATCCTTTTTTTCTCAGCTTGGCAAAGACATCATATCAATGATATCCAGTGTTTTAGGCTATACCATTGGTGAGTATGTAGATGAAATTATTCTTGCCTACATGTCCATTTTCACTCTTGACCAACCCCCTGCCATCATGTTTGACTATGCCAAATTCATCTCAGATAAAATGCATGATCAGTTCATGAGATTGGAAAATGAGAGAGTATTCAAATACTCATTAGTGTTGTATCATATCTTTCTTTGCTATCAAGCTGACAAATTTCCCTTCACTGCTCAGAAGCTTGACATTAGAGGCAATTCTAGATTAGTAGTCTTTTGGACCCCTTTAATCCACAAATATGAATCTCCATACACCTATACAGATTTTATAGACCTATTTTTGCATCCAATAGCGACCATGCTGATAGGAAGTCCTCCTCCAAGAATCAGTGCAGATATCAGGAGGGTCCTATAGCTGTCCAAAGAGTACAAAGTGGGAGATTGGTACTTGTACCAAAATCAAACTGAAATCAGAATATATGGCTATGAATTGGCACCTTACAAATTGCCAAGATACCTCCCAATGATATTATTTTCCCTAGAGTACTACGGGCAAATAATCAACTCTAATGAGGTACATTTTGTGAAGGCCAAGAAAAAGGCACAACTCCGAATAAAAGACTAGCTAGGCCCCTTTGTGTGTAATAGTAGAGAAGCTGGAAGAGTTGCAGAGGAAATCCTTCAAGGGCTCAAACTCAAACAAAGCTTCATCTGGATATATGACCCCTTTGATGTCATATGTAACAGAAGATAGAAAAACAAATTGTCTCCCTACATCCACCACCGAATTCCTAAAATAGAATAGTATGTAAATCAACTAAAATGGGTGCAGAATACTCTAGTAGACAGGGATAACACAGAAACTATTGTCAATAATGTGTTCATTGATTTAGAAAGAAGACTTGATGAAGATTCCTTTGTACAGGTGCAATCCCAAAGGGAGACACAGGAAAACAGTGAGAAACTAGCAGAAGAAGGACCTCAAGAGCAAGAGGAATCTGAACAACCAGACATATTAGAGGAGTTGGCTCAACCAAAACACATCATGAGTAATCCTCCTATTATACAGACTCCTCTAAATGAGGAGAAGAATCCCAAAAGAGATAGAGAGGAGGCCACTCCTTCTAGCAGACATGTTGCACAGACTTATGTCAAAAGGCAAAGGTTGAATCCTTTTTTAGAACAGGAGTTCACAGAGGAAACAGTTGGAACCACAAGTATAGAAAGAGCAGAAAGAAGGCAGACCACTCCCTCTAGAGGTACACAAGAGCCTTCCACTTCACAGGCTCAAATGCTAGAAAGACAATAGAGTGTGGAAGTATCCTCCTTCAGGGATCCAACAAGCCAAGACAAAGATATCAGAGAAAAGTATAAAGAAATCAAGACCAGAAATGAAATATTAAAGGCTCAAAGTTATGCTCAATACCTAAAAATGGATCCCACCAATCAGACTAGGCTTATGTCAGCCTTTGATGTAAAAGAAGGTCAGATGCAGACGACTTTTATGAAGCCTACCATACAGCAGCCCAGGTTAATAGCAGATTATTTGAAGACAGACTTTGAGATACTGGCGAAGGACATTCATCCTATTGACCAAATAGAATTACATAAGCAAACTGGATAAATGGTCTATTATACATTGACCAACAAGGCCATTATAGCACATCAACTCCAAAATTATTTGAATAATATGTCAGTGCAATTCCAGCTAGAAAAGGCCTCTTCACAGGCCAAAGATTCTAGGATAAAGTCCTTAGGGGGCTTAATCATAGAGTTGGGACATGATCCCAAGGATGTAAAGACTGTAGAAAAGCTAATAAAAAAGAAAAACGATGACATAGTTGCATTGAAAAGGCATCTCAAAATTCCTCCTCTACATCATCCACAAACAACTGAAGTATTGGAAACTCAGAAGGAGGAAGAGCTCATGGACTTAGTCCTTAAGCTGAATGATCAACTAAAAGAAACAAAGAAAGATCTGGATAACTCGATACAATCTAGACAAAGTGAGTTGGCCACCACTCCTCAGACTGTAATTCCTACAGTCTCTACAGCAGTACCCTCCACATTGGCTGCTTCCTTAGCACCAACTATTCCAATAGTTATAGCTCTGCTAGTCACAGGTACATCTACAAGCATAGGTACATCCACAGAAAAGACAACTGAATTGGTAAAAGCCATGGAGGAAATGACCATCCAGGCTACTGAGCTCAAAAATTTTAGAGAAAAAGTGTCAATTTTGGAAACTGATTACAAACTTGCACAAATACAACAAAAGGAAGAAGCTCAGAAAAATCAAAGAATGGGAGAAAGGATAAAAATCCTTGAAAAGGACTTGACACTACAACAGCCACTAGGAGATATAAAGGAAATGCTTTGGGCCAACATCATTGACTCTGCCAATGATGTTTGGCCATCTATTCAAGTAAATTTTGAACCAACTGAACTGGTAAAAGTGGCCATAGAAGCAATTCACAAGACAATGGAAGATTTGGGAGACAAGCCTGAAGAGGCCAACCAATTGATAGAACTTTTGAACAGTAAAAATAGGTATCAGCTAGATGAATTGGGCATAGAACATAGAACAAGGACCATTATAGAAATCAAGAAGATTCTCTCCAAAAGGAACCTTATGCTCAATCTTTAGAAAAGATGCCAAAGCATCCAAGATGATATTGATAGATTTATGTCAAAGTTTGGTATTTTAAGGGAAAAAGGACTCCCTAGTCCTATGGTAATCCATGAAAAGCTAATGACCCAGGATGATTACATTGAAAGACTAAACAAGTTGGCCAACAACCAAGCTAATACTTCAGGGATAAAATCTTTGCCCACGGGAAAGGTGTTATATGATAATATGGAAAATTTGTTTTTTCTAGAGCATGAGATAAAGCACTTGTTCGCCAACAAGCCAAATTTTGCCAGGCATATCGAAGATGATGAGATATATAGGAAAATGATAAGGATGAAATTACCTGAAGGTGAATGGTGGATGAAATTGACAGATTTACTATAAAGTTACTGCAATAAATCTATACGGCATCCAGGTAAAATAGAGTCAAAGTGTAGCAGGTAAAGAGTATCAGTAGATTGAAGATATAAAGTGATTCCAGCACATAAGTAACAAGAAACTGAAAGAGCCAAATCTAAATTACAAACAGTCAGCACAGTCACAATAAAAGGGATAGCAAGCAGACAGTTCTCCATCTGTCTCTATCTTCATGCTTGAAGATATTTTCGATTTCCTAGAATAATTCTCATATTGTTATGAGATATTTTGTAACATTTTTTGTATAAATACTTCACAATTTGAAGTAATTAGGGTGGATTAAAATACATTTCTGTAGACATTTTACATCCAGGTAAGGAGCTTTTGTATTCAAGACTGAACTGGTTTTGCTGGGTCATGAAATAAAGCTAAAGACATTTCACTGGATTCTTGTGCATAGTTGGAATCAAATAAGTATTATCTCTTCATGTTTAATTATTGTTTTCTCGTCATGTTATAAATATTCACATGTTTTCTCTATGAAATCTGAATAGTAAACAAGGAATGATATCTCAAAATTAGCTTTAATGCTCTCTGTTTTGATTGTTTACTTTCTCATTGTTTTCTACTAAACTATCTTGGTCTGGGAATTCTTAACTGCTCCCTTACTTCCGTAGTTTCCCCCCTAGGTCCATAGTAAAGGATTCTTGGTTGCCCTTTGCTACTGATGTCCTTCCTTTCTTCATCTTAATCCCGGTTTAAGGATTCTTCATTGCCCTTTTACCCTGGTTAGGACTACCTCATCCATTTAAACCTGCAAATTTGCTTTTTGCTATGCTAGCCTACCCTATGAACTCTTCCTTTAGTAATTGATCTGATCTAGTGTAGCCACTCTTTGAATGACTCCATAGCCCAATGGCTTGAAAACTTGTTCTACCCATCTGTTTTCTTAAGTCCACCACCAAATCAAAACCAAAGCATCATGAGCACTAAGAAATAGCCTGAAATCCTACCCAAAACAAAGTTAAATTATAAAAAGAGATACATCTCTAGACTTAGGTTGGCTAGAACTTGAGTCTAAAAGATTAGGTTTGTTGTTACCTCAGATTATTCCTTCTTTTATAACTTCTAGGGAAGACTTCTTAGTGATAAAACATAATATCATTGATAAATTGCTAGAAAATCCTTAATTTTATAGCTCACTCACCTTACCCCACCTGATATACACCTTCCTAAACACTTCCCCTCATTCCCATCCCTCAGTTTCATCATTTTCCCACAAATCCTAGCCTAGACTACACTTTCTTAGGCTAGGCCTATCGTTTTCCCTTTTGGACCCCTTCCCCTCACTCATTCCATAAAATTCCACCTCCCTACACTCTCTAACATTTATCTCTACCCACCTAAATTTTCCCAAGAATTTAGACACCCTTAAAGCCCTTCATCTCCCTCCATTCCTAAAACTGCCCCAAAACCCCTGTTTTCCTAAACGAAACCCTTATTTCCCTTCCTAGTGAAATAATATTTCACAATGGATCCAGAGACCACAACCACTGATCAAAAGAAGAATAAATTAGTCTAAGTACAAGAGATCTCAAGAGGCATAAAGAGCAAGAGAGTGAGAATCTCCTCAACCTGGTCAAAGGGACATTAAAAAATCATTTATTGCACATAGGGACAATTTTGCTTCAAAGTATGTTTCTGACCAAATGGGGATGAAATTGACAAAAGTGAAATTTTTTTTTGTCAATTATAGGCCAAGATGCACAATTATCATGATTTTAGATATATTCCCAAAATATCGTTGCTACAGGAGAGTTGTTGCACTTCTAGAGTAGCCTTGGGAGATTGAATTTTTAGGTGTCTAAGAGCAGGGTTTTGTAGCGCTTGATGACTCTATTATGTAGAAGACATCCCTATATTTCCAACTATACCACTTTCAGCGCAAAAATCCTCTGAAAATGCCTCAAAATCACTCTCCAAACATTTTTGTTGCGCTTTTGCTGTGAGCACATTGTGCTTTTGCAATTTTTAGTGCTAACATTAAAACTTGGATTATGAACAAATGGGAATGTATTTGTGAAACATGGAGGAGGTTTTTGGTAATAACATGCCAAATAAAAAAAAAATCTCTTAGTTTTGTAAAAATGGTTATTTTTAGAGAGACATGGCTCCATATTTGAGCCATAGTTTTGTAGAAAATCCATAATTTTGACAATTTTTGAGACAATCACTAGGTCAAAAACGCAGCGTGCCCCACATTGTGCTTTTGATGGGGAGATATAAATTAAATTTGGTTTGTATGGTTGGATTCATTATCACTTGTACATCACTTCTATCCTTTGGGAGAAAAATTTCAGCAAGTTCTGGTGAGTGGAAAGGGCTAAAAACTACCTAGAAAACAACTCTCTGCCCTCTTTTTGAGGAGCTCGCTGCGCTTTTGAGAGTACCTATGGGATAATGAAGTTTTAGAAGCCTATAAGCAACCTTTTTAAGCTCTTGAAGATTCCATATTATATCAAACATCGATAGCTTTCCAATGAGCCATCAAGCTCCTAATTTGAACCTTGGGAAGGAATCCAAATATCAATTCTCCCAAATTCATTGTGCTTTCTCTTGACACACTATGATTTTGCATGAAATCACTGCGATTTGGCCTGAAGACACTTTTTTTTTTTTCTTTTTTTTTTTTTCTTTTTTCAGTTTTATCAGCTGGATTCGAGTTTTTATGATGTAATTACTTGTTCTTTATGTAATTATGATGTAATTAAGGGTAAATAGGCTTGTTAGGTTGTTTTTATGTTAATTTAGTCCTCATTTATGAGGGTAGTTCAGTCAAAGTTTAAATGGAGGATTTGTTTTAAACTCCCTAGATATTAGAGTTTTGTTTGAACATATCATGTATTAGTTCCTAAACTCATGGATTTGACCCCTGAGATAAGGGAGATGTTGTTTTGGTATATATGTATCTATCTTTCAATCATAGAACAGGTTCGACATCAGAGGTGGGAACACTTGTAGCTTGTACTTCAACATTTTACTCAGGAAATCAAAGGAGTAGTTTGTAGCTATTATCTAGGAATTCATGCGCAATGAGTTTGTGATGACGTATTTTCATTGTTTTAGTTTTATTTGAATGATATACATCTCTCCTTTTCATAACTTATTTTTTCAATGGTTTTCCTTAAAGGTTATAAGCAGAATTCTTTGCATAAAGCTAGGTTTTGATGGGAATATCATTTTGTGTAACTGTCCTTCTTACTTAATGAATTCATGGTGCACATGCTCATTAATACCTTTTTTTTCTTTCCAACACTACACTACACCGACAAACCCTAAATCCATCACAAAAGCATTGCTACCTTGCTCCTTTATATCTTCGTTGTTGTAAACCTTTGATACTTTGATCTAGCTACCTGATTTTCATCCCTTATCTAGCATCAAAACCTAAAAACTCAAAACCATACTTGAGCCTAACATACCTAGCCTAACATCTTTTCCCATTCCAATCATCATTGGTTGTGAATTCATAGAGAGATCCCTCTCTGGTTTAGCAAGGCTAACTGTTGAACCCAAGTGGTTTGAGGTTACCTCTTTTGGTCTCCCTTCTTAGCCTTGGGATATTTTGGAGGATAACAGATGCAATGCAAATAATTCTACCAAGATTTCTTTGTGAATCAATTATGCAATTTTTGTGATGAATACCATGGTGACTGCTCATTAAGCTCCCATTCTTGTTGGAGTTTAAATCATCTTTATTCCATCAATATCAAAGTGTGTAATTGAAACCATGCATGTAACAATATGCTTCCCTAGCAGTCATTGATTGATGTGATCCCATCCTTGGCTGATATCACTATGTAATATGAGATTCCCTAGACACTCGAGCTCATCTACCTTAGTATTCCTAAGACTGAATTTTCCCTTGTCTCAATTTCTAAAACGAGAAAAAGGAAAGCACGCAATTCCCAGAAACTTCTATCGAATAGGCCAACAACACTCAAAGGAAACCAAATCCTACAAAAAGGAAAAAATATTTTCTTATACTTGATAATTACTTGTGATGTTCTTGGCTCCTTATTAGGTTTCTTTTATATCTTCTTTCTTTTAGTTCATCAAGAAATTACCAAAGAAATAGCATATAAATAATGGACACCAGATGTAGGCTCACAACCAGGGAAAAAGCCCTCTCTAGGGGAAAATCTAGTTAGTAATTCTTCCTTCAATAGTTTTCCAGAGATATTCCAAGACTCTTGACCTTGACACAAATTATCCTCCACACCAAGTTAGCCTTCTTCCTTGCACATGTCCTTCTTGACCTAGCAACAACAACAACAATGGCAACACTTTCTTTGACCTGACAACTTCAACTTATAGACTTCGATCTTCACTAAAATACTTCGATCTTCAATCAGAACCTTCGATCTTGGCCCAATACAACTTCTTGAGGTGGCATCTTCCAGCACCAAAAACTTCAACCTCTACTAGTAGCAGCATCACACGAAAACTAGCTACAATATCAACAAGAGAACTTCGATCTTCCAAACTAAGGAACGAGAGAGAGAGAGAGAGATAATTGTACCAAAGGTTAAGTTTTCCCTTTTTCGTTCTTGTAGACCAAACTCTCACTTCATTTTCCTCCTGTTTCTACTTCGCACTTCTTCCGGCTTCAAGAAATATCGAATTTTCTTGTGAGAGAGTGTGCTTCAAATGGAACTTGAACTACTCTATTTATAGTCCTTTGGTGAGGTCAAATATCCATCATTGAGGCTAACTTGATCATCTTAAGGCCGACTTGGTGTGGAGATAAAATAATTCTTATTTGACTCAATACTTAACCTTTTTACATGATTCAAAAGCCCAAGAAGGGTCTCTTTAAAATTACAGTGACTTCGTTAACTCAGAATCAATATTAGAATTCCTCAATGGGGACTTTGACCTAAAACATGGTGACCCAATCATGAAACCCATTCTTTAATAAGTTACAATAATAATATTATTATTTTCTTTATTATTTTGATAATTATATTACAAGATGACTCAAATACGTTTAATGAAGTCCAAACCTAGTTACATTTTCCAACATTCCCTCTTAACTAGGGAGGTATTCATCATATACAAGTACAAGGAAGATCTTAACTATATAAACCATGAAGAACTTTAGGCACCACAATACTATGGACTAGATTCCTGACCAGGGAAATCTATCCATTGGTCTCCCAACAATTTAGGCACCACAATGCCACAGACTAAATTCCTAACCAGGGCAATCTATTCGGGTGGGACTAAGATGGACTCAAGCTTTCAACCTCTTTAGGTACCATCAGGCTTACACGCTAACCATCAACCCAAAGATCCAGGTGTGCATCCAAAAACATATCTCTCTAATAAACATTACCTTTTCCAACTTTGGGACCTAGAGATCAACACAATGTGCTGGCCAGATGTCCTCCCAGGAAGTGCTTCACTCACAAAGCCTCAACACTCCTAGATCCAACAGATAAAGGATAACCAATCTCTACAAATCAACCTGATTGGTAGCCAACATGTTATCAAAACCTTCAAGATATTCTCTTGTACAAACACAACCCTAATCAATAATATAATTTCAACATAATCAAATACAAACCTTCGGGGTCTTTCAGAAAATAGATGGTGCTTCTTATCATAATAGGACTATCAACCGAAGCTTTGACAAAGTATTCCTCAATCATACACTTTCCTTTTCTACTTCATATCCAACAACATATCTTCCAAAATGCATCCTCCAATAAAAACTAAGCTATTACCTCCCTCTCAACCAGGGAGCTTCCCAGGCTCCCTCTTAATCTAGGGAGATTGACATTGAAGAATCTTTTGTGGCTTCCAATCATTTCATTAGAGTTACTATTTCCATCACTATTCACATCATGCTCATCAATGAATATCTTCACCGTATTGAAGATTGTGTACCTACACAAATTAGATAGCAAGTACAACAAAATTTCTTGAAGCATGAAGTTAGTCATATCAAAATTACGGAAGCATTTGAACCTTATAAATATCATATACCCAAGATTAATTATAAACAAGAGATGTATACTCTTTAACATCTTGCTAGGGACTTTGTCATAAACCCTAGACTACTTCATAAAAACTTTCAATACATTCAGGGTTTCAATGTTTCTTCCAAAGGTATGACATCCCCTACTACAACATATAGCAAACTCTAGTGATCCATAAAATGCTATGGATATTCCACTGGACAGTTCATCACAACAGATCTAATAATAATATATTAAAAAACTGTGATTCTACACTATTACAGTTTTATTTAATTTCTAAATATGTAAAATTAATTGTAATTAGTGCATGCATGTAAAATTAAATCAACCATAAAAGTAGAGAATGACATAATAATATCACACACACATAATACAAAAAATATTCTCTTTGGGAAACCCTTTCGGGAGAAAAACCAGCTGGAAGGTGAGGTCACTTCGCTCTCTTTCTCTATCTGGAAATATGGTTGTAGATACAAAGAAGTAATGTTTGTGGCCTGTGGGCTGCTACAATACACATATCCTCTCTATGTTATCTGCCTCCTATCTCTTCTGTCTATATTTTCTCAACTATGTAACAAAATTCTCTCGAAAGAATGGAATGCCTCTTCCTCCTAGTGGCTCAGTTATAACACAACCTGGTAGCCTGCTAGTGGTTAAGTTTGACTACATCAACTCTTAACTAGAGTTACAAAATAGACTATTCTATAGTTTTTTACATCACAAACACATGGGTAGCCCTTTTTCCATGAATAATGGGGATTTACACAGCATCCTCCTGAACTACAGGTCTCAAAACAGGAAGGTCAACTTTTGAGTGACATAACTTTTGCATATGGACTATGATTGACGCGATTCTTACGCCATTGGAAAGATTTATGTGTGTATAATAGCATGAAAATTTGTGGCACTTCAGATAGTAATTTTTACCCCTAAGAAATGTCATTTGATGCCTCAAAACGCTCCTAGAAGGTTTCAAACCCTATTTTGCGAAACTGGGTCCCACTAGTAAAAATGGTCCTGTGAGCTAATTCCTCCACTTTTTCCACTCCAAATGCATTGAGATGGATGAAAAACAATATAATGATCCAATTTCGATCACCTAGAAACAATTCAAAAAAACACAGATCTACAAATCATATAAGAACCTTCAAAATTCATATGTTAGACTTCCCACTAGGGTTTCATACAAATCCTAGATTTCATACATGAGAATTAATCAATCAAAACCAATCACAGCTTAGTCATAAACATGACTAGATTCCACTAGGGTTAGTTACAAACCCTATATTTTTCAATGAAACATCAATCACAACTAAAACTGTGATTTTCAACAATATTACACAAATCTCAAATTATCACATTATCATCATATATCAGAGATCTTCACTTCTACCAAGGTTTAACTCCAAAACCATAGAATTTCATTTTCACAATATCAACAAGCATTATATAAATAGATCTCAGATTATTATATCACACATACTAGAGAATTTAACTACTACTAGGGTTTAGCTGCAAAACCCTATATTTTGAAATATCATCATCCTAGAATATCAGACAAGGACTTATATTAAACCCTAAGACTTATGACCATCAATAATTAGGTCAACATAGATATCTAGAAATTCATTATCATGCATAAGCATAATAGATGTCAGACTAAAGTAATACATTAAACAGATATTGACCTATACCAAGCTAGGGTTTCGTCCAAATCACAAGGGCATCACTCAATGAACCTCTGACCTATCATGTGCGTTCGTGTCATATTAAGAAATACCCTTAATTTGACTACATATTGGAAAATACCTCTAAAAATCACAATATTTAGCACCCTACCAATACAAACCCAATACACCTTCCCAATTTAAAAAACCCCTACTTCCACTAGATATTGTATTTATCCATTTTTTCATTAACATTTTTTATACCCCTTTATATTTTTTCATTAACTTTGAGCTCCATCTTTTATACCTTCCAATATAAAAACCCTTTCCCCTATATATCCCCCAATATATTATTCCATTTTTACCTCAATATATATCCCCCAATATGAACTCACGTGGTATGGTATTGATCCCCCGACGAAGCCCCTGTGGTCCAAATGTACACATATATATACCTAGGGCTTCATTCCTAGGGTCTTAGGTATAACAAATTTTTTTCTTATAGGCTTAATCAAAACCTAAAGTTCTAAGGTTTCATAACTTAGCAAAGAAAACCCTACTATTCCAAAATTTCAAAGGTTCGAGATCTCAAACAAACATCATTCAACCCTAACAAGTTAAGGTTTCATGATCATACCGAAATCCCAAACAACAAGAACTTCAAATAGCATTTCAAAATAACCCTACGCAGGCTAGGGTTTCACACATGATCAACATACCCTTAGGTTAGGGTTTTCTAGAGAACCTATCTAGGGTTCTATAAAATCAGTTAAGAATATGAGTGGGGTAGATTTATCAATTGATGAATCACCCAAAACAAGAATCAATACGATTCAATATAGCTAGACACAACAATGTTAATAATAGATTGTCAAATGATTATTTAGTATAAAGAAGTGAATGTTTTGTAGTTTAAGGTGTTGTCACAAAATCAATACTAAGGGCTACTACTTAATAAGATCTCATGAAACTGTTTCAGACCAGGCTTTAGACTAAGGTTTAGCCTCCTTAGTCAGAGAGGGCTCTCTCACAGATTTTTGATATGCTTTAAAGGACAAGAAAGATGGCTAACTCTTTAATTTGTATATGAAATTCATGCTGGTTGGAACAACAAAAATAAGGCTTCTCCCATTGGGCTCATGGAGTCATACATTCCTACAGTAAACAAGTAGCTACTCAATCATAGAAACCAAGGCATATAATGTCTCAATGTTCAAAATATCTACCAAGAAAAACCTCAACTCAACAAAACATACACAGGAAGTCTGAGCATCAGTGATGAATTCAGAGTGATTGCATGTTTAGTGAACTGTAAAACAAGATGAATAAAACCAAACCACATATACTCTGAACATTTGAAACACAAGATGAATCTTGGGAAGAAACAGTGTACTTTCTATTACTGTCAAAACACTTTACATAAGCCAATATGAAAACTCTGTCTTTTGATAAAAATCTCCAACCCCTTTTACATCAGAGTTTTTCCTATATATAGGAAAACAAAACTTAAGCTACTTGAGACTCCTCCTCCAGCATGAGGGGAGCTCGATGTTTATCATTAACAAACCTTATCTATTCTTAAACAAAATTATTAAATACATCAGGTATTGTGCAGTAAATATGGAGAGTCCTAATCATATTTAAATTCTAATTCTATCTCCTCGTGAGTATGATGCCTTTCTTGAGCTTTGACACCTGTATCCTTTCTGTAGTGGCCGAGATGCATTTGAGAAGCATTCTCTGAATGAGCTGCCTTGGATTCCAACTGTGCTGATGACTCATCATTTGGTGAAGATATATACTCTGTTTTCACGGTCCCTGCCTTCTATCCATCTTAATTTTCAAAAGAACGTGCTTGAAGCTATTTAATATCTTTGATGACCATGCATAACACCATATGGCTAATAATTTGGATGCTTTGTGAACTGGACGGGTGTTCAACCCAAAATTTTGATAACCCTATCAGAACCCTAATATTTCGGTCATAAAGTAGCTTTAGGAAGACTTTAGCAAAAAACCAAAATGTTCTACCTTTTTGCTCCAATGCTTACATCTGTCATTCTTTGAATGTTTTGGCAGCCTTTTATGATCTCTTTGCTATCCTCGAAGCATTTCCTTACAAAATTTGCTGACCTCAGCATCAATTCCACGTTTTCTTTAAAAACAGTCACCTACAGCAGTTTCGTAGTGCGCTACGAAACTGCTGTTCTTTCCAAAATTACAGTCTTCAATGAATTTTCCAATTACTTTGTGACTGTTACAGCTTCGCTCTTGGCTCCAAAATTCCTATTTTGTCTTCCTTTTATATATGCCTCAAAAACCAATGAACTTAAGAAAAATAAACAAAAACTCGGAGCAATATCTGACCTTAAAAATTTTCAATTTTATTTAGCAGCTAACTTGCCTAACTGAGCTTTTAGTTTTGCAAGTTCGTTTTCCATGGCTGCAATTTCTGATACGGTTTTCTCTAAATTAGCCATTTCTTCATCAGCTGCCTCCCATTTCTCCTTTGAAGATGAGGTTTTAGTTTCCTTGACAGTGGGAACTTTTTTCTTCATATCCTTCTTTTTAACTTCCTTTGCTTTTTCTGCTTGAGCTATCTGCTTTCCCATTTCTTTGGCCTGTCCTCTGGTATATATTGTTCTTTTGATTTCCTCTGCCTTTTCTGCTTTAGGCAGTTGCCTAATTTCTTTTGTTGCAGTTACTTTGACAGCTACCTCATCTTTTTTGGACTTGCTCCGCTGCTTGGATTTGTCTTCTGGTGATTGGCCTTCGGGGTTTGACTATAAATTCCTTACCAACCTCCTCAAACCTTAGCCTTTTTGAGGCTTTTGATTTTTTGGCGCTATCAGGTGATGACTGGGTTAGGTCAATAGGGATTGCCTCAACCTGCACTGATGTGGCTTGTTCGAAATCGATTGCCTCCAGCAAATCCTTTAGACCAGCCTTTGACATAGGGCTGTCTTCCACTGCTATTGATTTTCCTTTTTCTCTGCTTAGCTGACTTCTTGTTCTGATTCTTGTTACTTGTGCAATTCCACTTGGCCTTGATGCATCTTTCTGGTGTTTCATTTTCTTCTTTGATGACTTGGGTGTCTCTTTTGCTGATGTTTCAAGTATCTCTTTTATGACCACAGGCTTCTCTGATCCCCTTGGCTTAGTTTTGGGCTTCTTTCGGTCTTTTACCTCCTTCTTGAGCTCAGCCAATGTAGGTTCTTCAAATCTTCTTTCTTTTTCCCTATCTGGTAATGGAGTGAGACCTGTTTTTCTTTGGAAACCAGACATAAAAATGAAAGAGTCCCAATCCCTACCAATTTTTTGCAAACTATCTAACACCAGCAACTTTATTAAACCATGGTGGAACAGGGAAGTTTCACAATTATCTTTCTTTAATTGAACTTTGTCACACATTTTACTAAGGCTTCTGAATAAATAGAAAGGGATGTCTATTGATGCTTTCCCTGTGAAATGTAACAAGAGTTTGAAATGATAAGAGTAGACTTTGGTGTACCTTCCCTCACATGTGAGGTATTTCTGGATGCCTGTGAGGAGCAGAGCATAATGTTCTTTTATATAATTCCTTGGCACAGCTTTGGTGAGGTCCTCATTTACATATTGATCCTTTAGAAATTCTTTACAGGGAGTCATGTCAAACTTGAAATTCTTGAACCATTCTTGTCCACCTCTAGGAATTTCAGTGACAGCAGAAATGGCTTGCGGAGACACAGGGAACTCTAGCATTGACACCTTAGAATTCAAGCCAGTGAAATTTAATGCAAAGGCTTTCGTTACCTCTGTATGTCCTCCCTTCAATTTTTCACAAAACCTCCAGCAACCTGCCTCTTTAAAAGCTTGTGCTACACCTTCATCTCTGAGTGTAAGATCAAGCCCCTCTGGCTCGGTTCTTAGGCACCTTCCGGATCGATGTTCTCTTTTCTCCATCTTGCTCAGAATATTTTCACGCAGAGAACTAACAGTAGCTATAATTCACAGAACAGCTTCGACTTCGGAGTGCAGGCTCGCTTGCAATGATCTCTTTTAAATGAAAACTCGGGCTTCTTGGCGTTTTTTCAAACACTCGTCATAGAACAAGCATGTTAATGCATCATGAATAAACATTATGACACTAGCATACCTCATAAGATCTCTTAAAATAATTGTCATGTGTGTGATCCTAAATCTGATGGCGGAATGAATCCTATCATGACCTGGAGAAGACATCAACTGACAAAATATGGACGTACCTAATGACTCATCTCCCGAGATTTGACATTTCAAGGAAAAAAAACCCGAATCCCCGATTTCGTAGCGCAGACAATTATGAATTGACAAACCGCGCTACGAAATGGCTGCTAGATGATATGCTGCGGAAAGGTGGAAAAATGATTGCGCAGCTAAATTGGCCAATCAAATCGCGCTGCGAAACTACGCAAAAATCAAAATGATGCAATCAAGACAAGACGTGCTTTAAACCATAATGAGGGGGGGTATCTAACGGTTTTTTACAAAGACTCACATCAATACCTTTTGAAATTCTAACTTCAAAGTGACACACCTAAAAACCTATTGACTTAAACCAATTTTTTTTTTATATATGAATCTTTGGACATAGGTGAACTGTGGTTTTAAGTGATAACAGCGGCTCCACTTGGGATAGTGTGCTCCTGTAGTACACTAAGAACTCGTAGCACTAGTGCCTCTATCCATTTATTGCAGTTCACACATGACTGATAAGCATCCCTTTCAAACTTTATGGGCCTTCACCTCGGGCTAAAGTCTTCCTGTTCAGCTTGTCAGTTATTTTTAAAACAGAAAACATTCATAAAATGGTTATATACAATGATTATGGAATACTTGGTATACTTTCACTGATTGTAATGCTTTAAGAACCTGCCATTAGCAGGTCCTCCAGCATATGGTGATCCATCAACCTCTTGCAGAATATAAGTGTTACTCCCATGGTAAGCTGAAATCAAATATGGCCCCTTCCATAAATTCTCGAATTTGCCATGTTTGCCCTTTTCCTCAATTCTAGCTTCCCACTTCAAGACTTTGTCATTAATCTGAAACGTGACATCTTTAATCTTCTTGTCAAAAGCTCTCTTGACCCGATTCTGATTTTGCTGATGGCTTTCAAACACTTCATTTCTCTTTTCTTGCAAAGCTATCAGCTGATTGATTCTTCGTTGTATGGCATTAGGTTCTTCTTCTAGTCCTTGAATTAGCTTCATAACTGGTACCCCAAGAGATGTTGGGAAAATAGCCTCTGCACCATACACAAGCTCATAAGGTGATGTTCCAATAGATCTTTTTGTACAAATGCGATCAGCCCACAAGGCATTTTCAACTTTAAGTGCCAAGCCTTTTTGTTTTCTTGCAGTAGTTTCTTGATGATCCTCACAAGACTTTTATTTGAGCTTTCAGCTAAACCATTTCCCTGTGGATAATAAGCTGTGGAGTGGCCAAGGGAAATATGATACTGATGACAAAAATTTATCATTCTTTTGGACTTAAAAGCCTGAGCATTGTCTGTAATAAGCTTGAGTGGACATCCAAACCTTGCCAAGATGTT
>APFE030632007.1:4565-37034 GCA_000404065.3 Pinus taeda | reverse complement strand
TTTGTTCTCATCATGAGTTTCCTTTACTACCCTTTCACCCTTAGTGACCATTTCTTGTAGCAGCTTATTCATATTTGTCTTCAATTCGTCCATGTCTATCTTCAAATCTGTCTTCCAATCGTCCATGTCTGTCTTCAAATTTGTCTTCCAATCATCCATCTTAGCTTCCATGCCATTCATCTTAGCTTCCATGCCCTTTATCTTAGATTCCATGCCATTTATCTTAGCTTCTGTCAGATTTTGTGAGGCTGACATTTTCTGCACTTGGTCTTGTAATTTTGATATATCATGTAGCATTTCTTCCTCTTCTTCATTAGTCATGCTAGAGCTTTCAGGTTACTTACTAGGTGTTTGCATTTTTTTCCTCGAGGCATCAGTTACCGATAATAATGCTCTTTTTTTCTTTGTAGGAGCTTGATATTGCCTCTGATGTATCTCTGTACTTTTAGAAAATCTAGTTTTGAAATTATGACCTGTGGTGGCCCTTTGTGTCCTCTTTCCAATGCCACGAGTCTGATCCAAATTGGATTCTCCAAGGAAGAGTTATGCGAAATCTCCCACAGTGACTTGATTATAGAATAGTTCAGTAGAGTGAACTTGTATGACGTGCCACGAGTCACTGTTTCAACCTTTAGAAAAAGTTATGAGGATTTTCCCTAGGTCACTTGTTTGGAATATAATTCAGGTGTCTGCAATAAGACCAACTTCCTTAGATCATATCTCCGCAAATATAGTGCAAAAAGCTTTGAAATTCGGACCCGAGATTTAGCGTGATGTCTTATCAACTGGGTTTATTTTTCAACTTCTGAAACATTGCAAAAAAAAAGTTATAGTGAGAATGCCACGATGACCTGTTTGGAGCAGCGAAACCCTATAATCCAAAGCTCTGATACCAAATGTTATGAAACCAGCTCAAGAAAAGATAGAAAAGATAGATCAACGCCTTAGAATTCAGCCTCTTCGAGGGGGAAACCTCCTTTACATTACATAAATGATCAATTCTTGGATGATTCAAATGACAAACGTCCTTTCTATATATATGAGTCTAAGGAGTCACAATATAACCCAACCGACCTAACAATAATAATATAAAGCCACAAAAATAACAATAGAGGGATTCTATGGGGCACAGTAGTAACAATATGGGGACAATAGGGGCACAACAATATTAATAAGGGGTATAACTACAATAGTAATGGTGTAATCACTAGTATTATAGGGACCCAACAGTACTCGAGGAGGAAAAAGATGAACCTCGAGCAGATAAATACATTTATCAGTTATGTAATTTTATCCTTTGCAACACTCTAGCCACCTCAAAGCACAACAAAGCACCTGAGAAGATCAGATTTATTCATTAAAGCAGGTAAATTGCACTCAGAAGCTCTGCTAGGCAGTTAAAGCGGTTGGTGGTCAATTATGATCCCTCCATACTTAGAATGGCCGAGCGCCTTTGTATTCAAACTCTATATACCCAGAAACAAGATGTAATCAGGGTTGATGGTTGTTGTTGTGATGTAAGGTTCAACTTCTGGAGACTGTAACTACTTTGATACTTGCAGCATCTCGTCTTCATTTTCAACTAATACAAGATTCTTTTGTTGTTAATTGCTCACTTTCCATTCCTATTTTGTTCTAGGTTGTGCCTGTTATGCAGTTTTCCTGAACTCTTGATGTTTAGCATTAAAGGAGCTGCCATCCTACCTCTGTGTTAAAATCTTGTATGTATCAATGAATGTGTTATTCAGGTTTATTTTCACCTAATGCCAGAGAGCTGTCATCTTGTTTGTACATTGGGGAATTATATTGGCAGACCTCTTTACTGGTTGTAGTTAGCCATCATAGGGTCTTGTGCATCTGCTGGTGTGGTCAGTATTCTCCATATTCACTCAATCCTTAAAATTGTGAGTAATTGGTGGTCTAAATCCTTGTAGTCTGGGGGTGTTCACGCATGTCTGGAGTCAAGCCAAGTAGGAGTGGTTATCTGGCTAGAACAAGCATCATTCCTTCCATTCATCCATCTACAACATTAAGTTGAATTAGTAATGTCTCGAGCATCTTTGAGCTACAACCTAGGAGAGTTTCTTGGGGAGATAAAATGGGTATTCAGGACTCTCAGAGGTTTAACATTACTCTTCTAGTGTCCAATCTATGGAGAGCCTTTAGAGAAAGAGGCCTCTAGTAGAGAATAATTTCCAACGAATATCTTCCCTATCCTTGGTTGGAGGAATGGGTGGTTGTAGGTGTGCCAATCAGTCCTCATTCATCTATTATCTGGAGAAACTTCAAACGTGTGATTTCATAGTTTTGTAGTAATCTTTGTTGGTTGGTGGGTAATGACTAGAGCATTTATGTTGGGATGGATTCTATAAAGGGCCTTTTTGGTTCCCACATTCTCTCTGTCCACTGTATTCACTTTTTAAATCAGTAAGAAATCTTTACACTTGACAATGTGGCTAGGGTGCAACCCTTCCCCCTGGCCTCTCCCTCCTCGCCTCATGCTTGGCATTTGGGCCTCCCTCAACATTTGGAAGGGGAATGGGAGTCTTACCGCTATCTTATATGTCAAGATGGGATCAGTCTATCACAAAATAAAGACCTTTTGGTATGGGGTGGTCAGATACTAAATGGCTAAACCTCCGTCAAAGAATTATATTCTTACATTTCCTCCTCCATTCACTCTTTACCTTATTCTGATTGGTCTGCTAGCATGTGGGGTTGGGATGCTCCATTGAAGATCAAATGTTTTTCTTGGCTTACATTCTATAACCGCATTCTTGCGTGGGATATCTTGTTGAAGAAGGGTTTCATTGGCCTGTTGTAGTAGCTAAAACCACCCTCAAAAATTTTGCCTTAGCTTCATTTTGGAGCCTCCCTACCAACCTGTTAACACTCAGGTTGTCCCTAGGCTCCTGTAGGGATACGGCCGAGGTAACCACAAACCAATCTTTGGATTGCAGGTTCTAGCCCACCTGCAATCAGAGAGGGCTCTCTCTTAATGATTTAACTTTGTCGATGATGATTTTTAGGCTAGTTGTTGAGTTCAGGGGTTTTGATTTTTTGTTTGGATGGAAGATGCATGTAAGGAAGATAATTCCAAGCAGAGAGGTAAGGTAAAGTGTGATAAGTTTCAAACCATTGGGCATGGAGTCATGGATTAAGGCTTGTTGTTGCGTTTTCTTGGTCACAAGAGGATTATGGAGCGGGATAGCCACACATGAGACAATTACCAATTTTGCTGAAAGGATGGAATGATGGTCAGGGATGAAAGGCAATTAAGAATATTTCATCAAAACTGACAGGGAGGAGAAGTGAATGAATGGTTGTCTAGGAGCAGTTAAGAATTCCTAAACTATCATTCATAAGTGAAAGAAACAACGTAAACAAGATCATTTAAGTATGCATGTTCATAACTGTTCCTAATGAAAACATGAAAAATTGCAGAAATTGAGCCTAAGGTGCAGCTAAGCAAATCCTAAACTATTCTTCTCTTCTGCAATTTAGATGGCGGAATGATGATAAAACAAACATGAAAAATTAACAGAGTTAAGAAACACTTATTGAACCATGTAGAAGCACAGGAGTTTCACAGTCACTCCTCAACCAATTAAACACAACAGACAGTTTCCGAATCCATGCTTTCAGCAGTCTTTGATTATAGAAAGTATCACGGTGAGTTTAATGTGCAGTCATTTGTGCTGGTGAGTCTTCAATGCGTCTTGACTTTCAAAGCTTTCCTTTTAATGTTGGATTTGCCTCGAGCCTTGAGAAAATCTCCTCTGATACACTTTGCCGCTACATTGATAGTCTTCTCCGCTTCCTGATACTCTTTGACATGCTTTTTGTTTGTATATTTGATCTGATACTCTTTAATCTTTATTCCTGGTCTCTCTCTGTCTTTAAATACGCTTAAATTGGCAAAATCGGGCTTTTTCGGGCCTTTTCGGTGCAAAAAGGGCTAAGAAATCAAAAGATTCCCTAAAGATTCTCCAATATGGCTCATTTCCCATAGCGATGCGCGATTAGCGCGTCGCGCTAATCGCGCATCGAAAACTGCCTCCGTTTCTCATTCCAGAGCTCCGAAGTTCAACTTTCGCGCTTGCGCAAATTTTCCGTTTTTTGGCTGCTGACATCAGCATGACGTCAGCGGTACGGCGGATGACGTCAGCATGCTGATGTCATCAGTGGGGTCCTCTGGTATGGATATGACATCAGCATGCTGACGTTAGCAAGGTGACGTGGCAGTACGGTGGGGTGACGTGGCAGTGACACGTGGCAGGGTGACGTGGGTCGGGCGCAGGCAGTGTGAGGTGATGTGGAGGCGACGTGGCAGAGTGATGCGGCAATCCTGTTACGTGAGGGGAGGGCGGTTTTGGCATGTGTATCAGACCGCCTTTGGTACGGAGGTGGTTTCTGTCAGGGGCGGCCCGATGAATTGGGAGGTCGCCACCTATCCCGGTGTACGACAGTAAAACCGTCGGACATCGGGTGGTAACCTACCATTACAATAGGGCGCCCGATACGAACAAGGGTCGTCTGATCTGGGGGAGGCGATCTGACGGTGGACGGGAAAGGGAGATGCACAGAGTTTAATAAAAGAGCGCGCGCGTTAAAAAGTTTAATTTTTCACGGCGCGGTGTGTTTTAACTTTAGGAAATGGGTTAAATGTGTTTGGCGCGTTGGTTTATTTATTAACCAAATATTAATAAATTCCAAAGAAAATGCGCAGGGGGGGGGGTTGGTTTGCATTTGGATAGGGGTTCTTTGTGTTTTGGAAGGGGTCCAAACACTAGGGACGGGAATTATGCAGAGATGAGGGCTGTTACTAAGGTCCAGGTGACTTAGTAATTCCCAGGGGGATAGTTATGGTTATATTTCAACCAAGGGGAGGGGATATTTACATAAGTGGATTATTTACATAGTTTTAGTAGGGGGATGGGGAGATATATAGGGAGTTAAATAATAATGTTAGTAGTTAATATGGAGATGACAAGAAAGCGCTAAGTTTCAGAGATTTTAGGCTCCAAAGGGGAGATAGAACTTTATAGAGAAAGTATGGACCCTCCTTGAGTGAAGCAGATCTTCACCAAGGCTAATGACATGGAAAATGATAAAACTAAGAGATATCAAGCAGATCTTGACCTCTTTTTGGGGAAATTAGTCAATGATTTAGGGAAGAGGAAGAAAGGGAAGTTAGTTATGTCTTATTTGAGCTCCTCCATATGAAATTGCCTAATGACTGTGACCTGAGTAGAGATGATACTTTAAAAACATGGAAATGAACAGAAATAAAAATTCTGCAACCTCAAAACTACTTACCCAGCCTTCTTACCTAACATTTTTTCTTCTTTTGGTTTGGGTGCATTTAGGCTTGCAGACCCAGCATTTCAATTTTTTCTTTTATGCCTTCCTATCTACAAACTACCCTTATTTCTTCCAAGGGCCCAGATTAAGCAGTTGGGCTCCTTTGTTTCTCTACCTATCCAAGAATCTACCAAGATTAAGTTGTTTGGACAGATTTTCATCCTCTATATTCTAAAATAGGAAATTGAAACCTAGGGAGACCAAGATTAGGCTGTCTGGACCTCCCTTTAGCTGAGAATGGTACAAAACTGGAATGACTCTTCAAAATTGGAATGCAGTAGATGAACTTTGAGTAGCCTTCTTTCCTTGGTGACTGTTTAGCAAATATGGAGCATTGCAGCATGCAAAGTATGACATATTTGGCCTGTAAAAATGTCAATCATGAAATATGAGTAAACCTGCTGCAGCAGGAAGCCAAACATAGAGGTCTAGGCTAGAGACGTGCTCCGACATCGTTAACCTAGTCACTTTTGTTTCCACTCAAGGTTGGGTGATTCCTCCTTTTGTGACTCAATTGTGGTCTAGTACGGACTTGTGCTCCCACGTACCATCGAGTATATGGGGAGACCCCACTAGGTTATCATCCTTTATCCACAGGAAGCTGTGTCTTCCGCCTTATGACCCGTAACACACCGAACACAGCATTTAGGAAGATTGATTGCCGTACGGAAAGTCCTTGGTTTTCATATGATTGCCAAGGTATATATGCAGTTTTACAGATTGTCTGGTAAACCTTTTGCCTAGTTCTCGAGATTAGTCACTTTTTGATCCTTTTCGGACTCCCTAAAAGAAAAGGCTCACTTGAGCATTTGTCACTCCAGGCTCACTAAACATTCGAAGGCGACTAGAGTCATCTTTTTGTCCTTTTCTCGACTCTTTAAATATGAAAAGGTAAAGTTATGTCCTTGTGTCTTAAAATTTATTCGGCCACGTTCACACTTACCCTGTTAGATCTTGTTTTCGTTAGTTTGAGTAGGGTCTTTTCTCATTGTTTGTCTAGGATTTTTTGAATCAAATCATCCTGGTGGAATCATCGATCCCGTCTCCTGTCCCTAGTGACCAAGGGTCTCCTTCTTCTGCTGCTCCAAGACACTGGTTTGTGGTGACACTTTTCCTGTTATTCCAAGTGTCCAACCGTTGAACTCTCATGCTCCAAAAGACGATTTTCGCGATCTATATTGGAACCCTATTTGGGAGCCTTCTGAAGAGGATTTTCCTTTTAATCCTACTGGTGTTTCGGTCCCAATGTCTTCCTCTGACATGGATGACACATCTCCTATAGCGAGTGAGACACCTGTTTTGTCAACTATCGAAACTCCTATCTCAGCCACATCCCCGGTCATAACCCCGCCCTTCACTGTCACCCATCTCGATGTCATGGTACCCTTACGCTATAAGGCTTTGAGGGATGTTATGGGTTCTAGGAACTCCTCTTCAGGTACCATGTGGGATCACAACATCACTCCCACTACGGGATCTTTTATTCCACAAGTTCACAATATAGTTGTCACTTCAGTCCAAACTATTCCAACTGTTTGTGTAGCGTCTTCAACACCGATTGTTAGTGTCGTTACGGCATCTTTGATTGTAACTACTGTTGCTGGTCCGTCCCACGGTCCAGTAAATAGTGGTCAGTCGACACATACACCCATAGTTGTACATCCTGCACTTAGCGCCTCACCTTCGTCTGGTTCCATTCCAGCAGGGGAGGCATATAATCAGTATTTTCATGCCATCCAGAATTTGGGTGCGCAAGGTCCAAATCATTATTATGACCCCGTAGGGCATCATTTGTATATTGGATCATTACCATCTCAGCCTGCGGTTGAGGTCTCAGTCCCGTTAAGCGTCGCTTGGGGCACCACTCATTATGGTGGTAGCCAAGCACCCTTTTTGGATCAAGGACCGTCTTATCAAGCACAGCCTTACCAAGGACCATCGTATCAAGGTCAGCCATCTTACACGCAGCCTTCTTATGGGCAGCAGTATTACGGGCAATCCTATCCAGGCAACCTGGAGGCCCACAAGGACAACCCTTCCAGGGACAACCTTCGGCCTATGGTGGTCCGTCTTTCACTTATCTTGGGCAGCCCTCTGGAAATCCAGGACAACCTTATATGCAACAAGGACAACCTAGAGTCCAGCATGGATACCCTTCCGGTCAACCCTATGGGAATCCAGGACAACCTTATATGCAACAAGGACAAGCTGGAATCTAGCAAGGGTACCCTTCTGGGTAGGGTGGTCAGCCTTACGTGCAGCAAGGCCAACCCACTGCCCAGCCTGGTCAACCATCTGGACAAGTTGGTCAACCTCAAGGTCAACCAACCATCCAGTCCACTCAGCCATCTGTTCCGCAAGGACAACCCTCAGTTGTACAAGGACAACCCAACACCCAGCAAGCTCAACCTTCTAGGCAAATAGGTCCATCCCAGACACAACCAGGGCAACCTTTTGGCCAGGTGACCCAATCTCCATCCTCTCAAGGACATCTTTCTAGGCCTGCTCAACTGGGCATGCAAATGGTGATTTCTTCTCAAGCTCAACCCGGTTTTCAGCCCCAGGCTGGGCCCCATACTCAAACTGGTCTTCAGATGCAAGGTGGGTTTCAATCTCAACCCTCTTACAAATTGCAGCCTGGTCCCCAGGCTTAGTATGGAGCTAGCAACAGTATGGTTACCAGCAACCCCAAGGGCAAGCTCAATTTGCCCCATACCAAAATTATCAACAAATGTAGGTCACTCCTTATCATAATTACCAGCAACAGTATGTTGCTCCTGCAGGCCAGGTTGGTAATCAATGGGGTGCTGGGGGGCAAATCCAGGGTCAACCATCCGGTTATGGCTATAACCCCTATGGACAGATTCCCTACGGACAAAACCCTTATGGGCCTGGTCCGTCCGGACAAAATCAATGGGGGCAACCAGCAACTGGTTGGAACTCTGGTACTACCTCGTATACAAGACCACAGATGTCCTTCAATCCTCAATTACCCTTCTCAGCAACATTGGAACTGTCAGATGTGTCCAAATTGACTAATGACCCTATCCTTCATAATCCATTCTGGCCACCAGTTCCAACCAAGATACCTGGTTATTGTCCCAAATTTGATGGCAAAGCTGGAGAAGATCCTCAAGCCCACATTATGACTTACCACCTTTGGTGTTCGTCAAATTCATGACTTAACGATTCAATCCGGCTCCGCCTTTTCCAAAGGACTCTCACTGGCTCGGCTACTAAGTGGTATATTAAGTTGACTCGCGAATCCTTTCAAGATTTCAACTCGTTGGAAATGGCATTTCTAACTCATTTTCAGTTGCCCATTTGGTATGAGACGGGAACACATCTCCTCACGTCTCTTAAACAGGACACGGCCACGCACATATCCGATCATATACATGAATGGAGACGGCTTCGTCGTTTGATCAAGTTATGGATTCTTGATCAACTCCTGACCGATTGGTTTAAGACCTCCTTTGTCCCTGCAATCACCCAAGACATTGCAATGGGAGCTTGTGTAACTGAAGAGCAGGCTATCACGCGTGCCCAGTACCTCGACTTAGTTTATTCTTAGTCAGGTACCTTATATGATTATTTTCCTAACGCCCCGAGACCCAGAACATCCAAAGCTCCGCCAAAGCCATCTATTGACGGTGTTATTGGCTCTGTAAATCTATCTTCTAAGAAATCATCCGCGAACCTTGGGAAGCAAAAATCGAATGCTTCTAATGAAAACACTTATGAGGGTGTGTCTAATTCTGGAAATAGTTCCGAGGTCAACGTTGTCCAGTCCACCATAGCGGATAAATCCTCGAAAGGAAAGAAGAAGGGGAAAGCGAAGAATAAATCTGATCAACCCAAATAGGACTCCCCTAAACCTCCACCCAAGGAAGGAGCCAAACGTAAATCGAAGTATCCTTGTCTTATCTCTGACAAGGATCACTATACCAAAGACTGCCCAAGGCGGTCTGAAGTTAGTCGTTTATTGAAAGGTGCTCTTGGGACTCCTGTGGTTCTGAAAGAACCTTTCCCCTCACAGCAAACGCAAATGGTGGCTGACCCATCCTCGTCTTCTTCTCCCTTTGGTTCCCAAGTGTTCATGGCTGGAACGATTCCCGTTCATATTATGACTTGAGCAAAGGAATATTTGTCATCCACCGGGAAGGAGCCTGAGGTCCCCTCAAGTGCTCCTTCGTCCAGTTTTGGTCCACTCCATATCGAGAGACCTAGTGCTGAGACGCCTATTTGACCCCCTCCTAAAGGTGTACTCCGGAGATCCTCTAACAACCCAAATGCTCATGCTGCCCAGCACTACAGCATCATTGAGGACTTAGCTCAAGCTCCGTCAGCTATGTCCGCTTTAGAAGTTCTCCAGAGTTGCCCCCCCCAGAGGAAGTCCTTGCTATTGGCCATTGGTGGCATCGACCTGGCCGACTCAGATTTGATCACGTTTGATCTCGAGAGCCATGTACTGAGACTGCCTCACCAGATTGCCTTCCTCATTCAGGTCATCATCAATTCGAAAATGATTCATCGTACGATTATTGATAAAGGCAAGTCAACTTGCATTATGTCTGTTGCTTGTTGGAAGGCTATTGGGTCTTCGACTTTGAGTCAATGTCCAAAGACACTGGAAGCCTTTGACGGGAGAGAATTTCGCCCTTATAGTATCCTCCAACGATTGCCGATTACTTTGGAAGGGAAGACCGTTGAAGTGTAAGTTGAAGTTGTCGATGCTAATCTTACTTACAACCTCCTTTTGGGCCGGAGCTAGACATATGCCATGCGCGTCGTGGCTTCATCCCTCTTTCGTGTCATTCATTTCCCTCATCAGGGGAAAATTGTCACGGTAGACCAGCTCTCCTTCTTCGCTTCTTGTTCCGAAGGCAATGTGCCTTTTGTGGAGCATACCTCCACAACAGGGATCTAGCCCTGATAGCTTCAGAGAGACGTCTCTTTGTAAAATTTAGCTTTGCTTTATGTAAATTTTATGCTATTTATGACTATACTAGTTGTTTTTTTTGAAAGGTTTGGTTGATTAAACTATCATAATTCCATTGGGCTATGGAGTCTATAAATTAAACTAGATTTGGCATCAAATTTTTAGAGGAGTTTTCACAGGGAAAGCTAGGTTGCACTATTTGCATCTTTTCAAAAATTAAATGGATTGTGAAATGGCATAAATGTAAGTCTTAGTAAAAACTAAGGAGCAATTAGGAATTCCTTAATTTGACTTCAGCAGAAAACATGAAAATTACTAACAGCCAGAATAGGGTGCTCCAAATAACAAATCATATTCATCACAGTTTCTGTTATGTAATTGAGATTTTTAGAATAACATAGAAATAAAAACAATGTTTAAACAAATTGATAGAATAAACACATCATCATTTGGTAAACTACATGAATCCTATGAAAGGTCCTTATACTATTGATGCTTCAGTGCTTTGAAAAATTACAATATGTAGAAGAAATTACATTCAGAAATCAACCCTTAATACTTCAAACAATGAATTATTTATACAAAATAATTACAAAAAACTGTCAAAACTGACAGTGTATTATTAGCTTGATTATAAACAATAAGACTTATCTCTGGCATAAAAATAGGCCACATATATAGCTGGAAGGGAAGGTGGCTCTGATTTCATGGTTGAAATTATGATGCATTGATGTGTTGATTGTTGTGTTGGCTGATGTGTTGGCCACTGTCTTACTGTACCCAAATTACTCTTAAATATAGTAAATCATAGAGTTCTTCCCATCTCTTTTCATCGGGTATGGTCAATTTAATCACCCTCTAGTAAATTTCATATACCTCTGTGTATTTTGAAAAAGTTGGTTTCATTGTAAAATCGTGTTTTACCTCATTCTGTATGTAAAAATCATTTGGCATTATTTCTAAATATTCCCTTGCTATCATACTACCCTTAATCCCACTGAACTGGATACTTCTCTTAGACATTTCCTTCATCTTCAAGAAATAGTCTTCCTAAGTGATTAATTTATCATTTATTACGTAAATGTTGGGCAGTCCTTTCTGAATTAATGCTTCAAGTATGTTAGAAAACCTATTTACTTGCAACTCCAATGTTTCACATCTTTCTTATAACTGATCAATAAGGTTCCTCTTAGTCAAAAAAATTTTGACTTCTAAAATAGTGGCAGCTCTATCACTGATTCCTAAATCTTCAAGTTCATATTTTGACTTAGAATTCAAGAATTTGATAATGTTAGAGGCTTCTGTGGGGCATCTCTCCAAGCTTCTCCCTTCCCTGCACAATGGTTTCTGTAGATTTTTCTATCAATTCCTTCTGCTCAATGATGATTTGGATAGAAGGATATATCTCATTCATATTGTCTAGTATACCCATCCAAATAGTTTCCTTAGCTTGGGCTAAGGTCTGACCAATTGAGGTATCCCTTTCTACCTTCTACAACTTCTCCAACAATCTTTGTGATTTCTACATTTTAGTGATACGAGAAGCTTCAGCTTTAGCTTTATGTACTTCTAAAGCTTTGAGATGATCCTACAAAGTCTTGATCACTTTTGACTGAATGGACATGTTCTCCAGTGTCTTGGTCACCTATTTAGCACTTGCAGTATGAGTGGAAGAAGTAGTTTCAGTGACTGTTCATGTTGGCGGAAGCTAAGAAATGGGTATGGCATCTAGGGGGACAATGGCCATCTTCTGACTCTCTTCTTTCTCCTTTATCATATTCTCCATCTCTTCCTCCATCTGTCTAATCTGTATGTTCTATTCTATAATCAACTTCATCATCTCAGCCTTTTGTGCCTCATTTTCTTCAATGTATTTGGTTAATGGGTCCTCTGTGGCTGGCAGCTTAAGCTGCTTTCTCAAGGCGGCAATGTTCAGATTCTTCTCCTTGGTGATCTCTTCTACAACATTAACATCTTTGGGATCATATCCTATCTTTACCACCAAGTCCTCCAATGACTTGATCCTATTATCCTTGGCTCGGAAGGATACCTTCTCCATCTTTAACTGTGATTGAAAATCGGCAAACAAAACCTGTAACGTGGACAATGACATAGCTATGTTAGTCATTGTAGAAGATATCATTTCACCAGTTTTCTTATGAATCTCCATTTGATCAATGGTATGAATGTCATTGGTGCTAAACTCAAATGTAGTGCTCTTGTAGTCTTTTGTTGTTTTTGGCTATGGAGTTTGGGCCTCAATGAAGGCCATCTACATCTTTCCATGCTCTGTGTCAAAAAACGATAACAATCTACTCTATGAGTTGGAGGTTTGCTTCCAAAATTGATTATAAGTAATTTTTTGAGAATCTCATTCCTAAGCTTAATTTCTCTATATCTATCAAAAAATGTCTTTTCTTTCTCTCCTTGGATAGTCGGGAAATCCAGCTTTGTTTCCTTCAGACCTTGTGAGGATGAATTTGCAGTAGAGGATGTTACAAATTTTCTGCCTACAGGTGGTAAGTCTGTGATTATGATGGAAGCATGTTCTTCAGTCTCTTTTTCTACATCTGTCCTAGGAGCCAATTTTGGTCTTTTCGTGTAGCTGATTTTGAATTATTTTTCTTCACTCCTTATTGTTGATGATGATCCCTCCTCTCTTTTTCTTTTACTCGTTTTCTCTTGAGGAGTGGGAGTTTGCAAACTGGAAGAAAAAATGAGTTGTTCTTTATCTTCCTACAAGGCTTTTTCTATCCATTCCAACTGATCAGCATACTTCTCTATTTCAGGCCTTCAAGTATGAATATAAGGAGTGCATTTATTTTCTACTCTGAGCTTTGAAATTATACCACGAGCGTCATAAGACCATGTAAAGCTTAATCTTAACTTCATGTCTTTAAACATCTTGTTTTCTTCTTCACCTGCTGCCCTAATATTACATACAAATGGGCCCACCTGTGTCTTTATGCGGAACTGTGATTTCTTTGTAGCCACTACAAAATGGATATCATTAGAATTTAACATCTTTATGATGTATTCCAGGGGAAAAATCCTCATAGGGAGGTACTTAGCGAGTTTGTATGGTGCCAATTCACATCCATAAACTCTTATTTCTATGTAGTTTTGGTATATACCAATCCCCAGTCTTGGCTTGATTTGACAGATGTAGAATTCTTTTAATATCTTCACTGATCCTAGGTTATATTGAACTTTTAAGAATGTTCATGGCTGGGTGAACAAATTCCTCAAAAAAATTCTTATAAGAGAACTCCTTTTTTTTCTTTCATGACCAATGAAGTCCAAAAGATCATTGGTTGTTGATTTCCTGCATCATCAAGCTTCTACATTGCGAAATTGAACTTGTCTACCTAATAGTAAAGGGCCATGTAGATTAAAATGGAGGTGTAATTAAACACCTGCTCTATGGGAAATTTTAGAAATTGTTCATGAATGCAATGTTGGCTTGATGGGCCCTGACCAAGGTTCAACATTAATTAGACAAGAAAATCCCTACACTACTGGTCCTTTCGGCATCAATCCGCGGACCGCAAACTAAAGTCTCACTTGAAGCAGTATGGGGGATGCATGAACCAAGTTTATGCACCCTAAGATGGTTTTCATGTCATTTTATACCCTAACTCTACCTTCGCATGGATCAATGAGCCCTTTAGGGCTTATCAATATACTTCCCTTAGTTGTCCTTTTGACCTCTACGAAGGTCTACGATCATCCTTTGCGTACCCTAAATAGGTAGACCATGCACTTACGCGCCTATGCAATTATTCTTACTTCTATATTTACCCAAATTAGCTTAAGTATTGGATAATCTTAACATGTGTTACGATTATCTTCGCGTAAATAGATATTCCTAGTTACATTCATACAACAAACAGAAACATATAGATTCGCACATCATTACATTATTAAATCATAAACCCAATATTCATCACAATATAATCGCATACATTTATAACTGAAGTAAAATAGTTCATACACATGTAATTCTAGAATAACTCTCTTTATTGATAACTCAGATCTTTAGTACAGACTCTAACTACCCTGCGCGCACAGCTACAGGGGTCCGTGCACTCAGTTGCAGATTTCTACTATAGGCCTCTGCACACTTAGCTACAAAGCCTCTTCCCTATGCTAAGACTCTCATTCTTAGCTCTTACAAACCCATTACAAACTCTATGATCAACTTCCTTACTTCGATCTACTAAAAGACTCTTCTAAGACTTCTTTTTATACAATCCCATGGTCCACAGACCATGGGTAGATCTCCTAAAGCCGACATGCCTTACCCAAAAGAAGGGAAAAAACCCTTAATGACTCTTTACAATGGCACTCTTTGCAACAACAAAATGCGAAGACTTTACATTATTTTGCGCAAAACTTGGGCTTTCTGCCCGAAAACTTGGGCTTTTGACCCCAAAAGTGACTCTAGGGGAACTCGTTCCCAATAGGCCCCCAACATAAACATGGTGACTTGCCCTCGAGTCACTTTGCTAGTGCAAAGATATTGTCATAAAGACCTCCCAGTTCCACCTATACCACTGCAATTTTGGTGGTGCAATGTGTCGCCGCCTGCTTTACCTACTCGACGAGCTACTCTATCGTTGGTCCTACACTATCTCCCTATATTTTACGTTGTGTTTCCTATAGACTAGCTAGTTTTCCTTCAATGGTGGTCGTGAGCACATATGCTTCGTTTAGCCAAGGCTTCAATCAGACGTTCAATACTGCCTCCTTATGTTGTGTTGCATCCACCTGTTCCTCAAGTGCCTTGGCTTCCTGTAGCTTTGCTAAACTTTGTGTAATGGTGACGGTGTGCGTCGTCACTTTAACCTCATCATATCTCTGTTGCAATTCCCGCACCTATGTTTCCAACCTTTGTAGATTTGGATCCTCCTGTAGGCTGGCGACTAATTTGAGCAACTGCTCGAAGAGCATAGTGCAATCCTTTACTACGACATCCACAATTGTAACGACATCTTTGACAGCGGCCTAGCGCTGCTCTTTAATCTCTAGTGCAGTCGAAGGCTGGACCCTCAACTTGAGCTCTGTGATTTTAAGGTTCAGCTCAAACTAAACCTTAGCCAGCTATGTCTTAGGTTCACGTACACCTACAACAAGCTTCTGAATTCTAACCTCGACTGGTGCATCTTGAGGAATATCCAACTCTAGAACAGTCCTGCATGCCTCAGCCACTACGGCGGTTGTGCACTCATTCTTTTCTGTGATCTTCTTAAGGAGATCAATCGCAGAGTTCTTCTTTACAACCATATGAGAGTTTTTCATCTTCTGCTCATTGATAACATTTAGTGCGTGTTCTTCCCAAGCCCGAAGTTCCATGATCACACCATCTTGCAGGGTGAGAAGGGCTTCACTTGGAAGCACGACCAAGTTTAGCCCAACCTTATTGAGGGTGCTGACAGTGGCCCTGTTAGCCTCTGCTTCTACGGTCAGTGCTCCATCCGGTAGCGTGATGGCCTGGGGATCCATCATGCGACCATTTATGCCACCTCTAACATTCCAAACGCAAAACTAGTTGACGCCATGCTGCTCTACCACACACTGGTCTGTACCTATGAAGCCTACATCTGCATCTTGTGCAGACCCATTTGAATGGCGCCCAAGGCCTATTTTTGTTACTGCTCAAACTGTTATATCTATTTCGTGGTCGCATCCCTCACTGTATCATCGATGTCATTCAAATCACCTTCTGTCAAGGTGATTGGGTCGAGGGAGGATTTTATGGCCTTGGACTTCTTCCATGGCCCTACCATCTCCTACTCCCTTGTGCACTTAACCCGAAATGGAGTAGTCTACGAGTCTTCTCCTCCATGTTCTAATCACTGCTCTTCTTCCTCTGTCTGGAGGGAAGGAGACTTTTAACTCCTATCACAGTTGTGCTCTTCCTCTTCTTCCTCTCCTTTTGTCTACTTCTTGGTGGCATGTTGTACTTTGGTTTTGTCCTCATCCTCCTTCTTCCTCCTTTCATCCAACTGCTCCATCTTCAACTTGGCCTCTTCTTTCTTTTGCTTCGCTACAAACTTGCTAGACCCAGCCAACAAGTCTGAGGACATGCGCCAATCTACTGGCCAACTCTGAAGGACTATGGTGATTGCTTCATCCATCACCAGGTATGGAAGATCATACCATTTTTCCTTGGGGTCCTTCTACGCTCTGATGGAAACGTAATGGAAGTTTGCCTTGAAATCCACACTCTGACAACTGCTCGAAAACAGTTGGTGAGATCTGTGGTTTACGATTGATTCTAGCACAGATGCTTGCCTCCATCAGCACCCAAAAAATCTTGCTTTCTTTGACCCTTTGAGGATCCTTTGTAGCCTAGAGCAAAGTGAACTTCACTATTTCTGGCAGATCTAATGCAATGGGATGAAACTGACTATCTTTCGGTAAGTCCCATGTAACCAATACCATGGACAATAACATCCATGCATAATCAAAAAAAATTATCTATTCTTATGCTTCTCTGCAGTTCGTGAGGAACTCACTGCAAAGGTAGCGTGCCCAATTAAATTATATACCCTCCATGCACTAGGCTACTAATGATACGACCAGTGTCGGCACTTCATTTGCATGATGCTTCCTCAATATTTTCCCGGCCAAGATCTAGTTGGCTACTTTGACCACAGTTTTGGTTCTACTAGAAATGTAGTAGCCACGCGGCTTCTTGGCGAGCTTGAACTTGTCCTTCATTCACTCGGCAAGGCCGCGCTCACCTATCTTTTCACCAAATGCCATGGCAGGATTCAATCCTAAATGCGGCAGCAGAGTGATCCTATGAATTAGCATGTCAGTGATCAGTATTGGTTCTCCTAACCATAGGCACCCATCATGCACCAAGCATAACAATTTTTTCATCACTATCAAATTTATTGGCGTGCGGTTGCAATGCGACACCCATAACATGTTAAATAGTCCTTCCTTGTCCACCCCTTTTATCCATTGTGTTGGCTCTAGCGTGATCACACTAGAGTCTTTGTAGAAGACACAATGCATGAATGTATTGGTCGCCAAGTGGGGAAAGTGCTCTGTATCTTCCAAAGCATAATCCTCCAACATTAAATGGGGGACATGTGCCAAGTGCGGTCCTTCAAATGTGATCTTGTTTGGAAAAAATGGTGTGTGAAGTGTGATTTTTCTCTCATCAATGTCCTTTGGGATCTTTGCCTTGCCTCAACAGGGAAGCAGGTATTCTGGAAACTTGGAGATTGGGTACGCCCTCTCAACATCAATGCCTTCTTCTCCCATGTCAATGTCCTCCATGCCCATATCGATTTCTTCTATGTCCTCATCAGGTTCCAGGTCTACTATCTTGCCCTTCTCCTACTCGGAGGGCTTTTCTTTTGGCTAATGTCTCCCAGGTGACAGGTGCGATGGCTGTGTTGCTTTTTGTTTTTCCTTGTATGCTTTAGGCCCCTCTATAGCTAGTCTAGGCCTCGACCGAGGCGACCTTGGTGATTTGGGCACTTCTGCCAATACCTGTACACTTTCTACCACTGGGGTAGCTCCCTCAACTTCCATTGCTTCTCCAACACTTGTGGTCTCCACTCGTGCCAACATGATGCTAGTCAAGAACTCTTGAGTTTCCTTGGGAAGCTTCTCAAATACTAAACTCCCTACCAAAGCCTTGAAATAGTCAAGGTTCATGCACGTCTGAGAGCTCAACACCTCAATTCTCAAAATGACAAGTGTTTTTCATTGGGCAGCCATTTGTAATTTATAGGTAATTTTGAATTAAAATCCGAGTGTTCCCCCAAAAATCTATTCATAAATGTGAGATTGGCAGCATATTTTCAAATACCTTTCTCTTACATTTTGACTTAAATGCCCCCCGCCACTCCATTTAGCCATTTTCTCACTTTCAAATCATCAACAGTGACCATAACAATCGCTTTCTAGCTACCTTGCATGGTCTTTCCTTTGATAGTGCATATCTCCATGTGTGTCTGCATATATCGTCACATTCCTCCCTTCTGCGCAATTCCCCAATAACGTAGCTCCATAACCCAGGTAGTGTATTTTATAGTCCCGCACCTCCTTTCAGCTACCTAGAGTGCTAATATTGCACTTCCATCATGTAGTCATCTAGCTAGATCACTAGTGTATGGCTTCAATCGGTTTCCATTCACCTTTCCTGGGAAGGGTTCTCCTTTCAACTTTACCAACTGAACTGCTCCCCCATTTGTAATCTCTTTGATGACATATGGCCCTAAACAATGCTTCCTAAATTTTCCTAGAAATTTATCAAAATTGTTGTCATATAATAAAACTAAATTATTTACCTTGAAGGTGCGCAGTTTGATGTCTCGATCATGCCATGCCTTTTTGCGCTCTTTTTGAACTTTCTCATGGAATCTAGCCAGAAATATGTCTTCCTCTAGTTCTATCATTTGCATGAGCCTCTCCTCCAAGGATCTACGATCTGCCATTCCTATGAATGCCTCTATGCGCAGACTAGGTACAATGTACTCCATGGACATCATAGCTTCTACGCCATAAACCAGCGTGAACGGCAACTATCCAGTCAGCTTCTTGCAAGTCGTTCTGTAAGCCCATAGCACTGTGGGTACATGCACATCCTAGTCATTCCTTTGTGTATTGCAAACCTTTGTTAGCCCGCTCTACAATATCTTACTAAATGCTTCCACCATCCTATTAGCCTACGGGTGATATGGTGTACCCTTCTGATGGTAGACCTGAAATTCCTCCATCAACGCGCGAATCGTTTTGTTAAGAAAATGCATACTGTGATGGCTCATCAAAATATTCAGACACCCAAACCTCATCTGCACATACTCCAAAATGAACGTTGTTTTTGTTTTGCCTATGTAGTCCTTCACAAGCTGTGCATCCGCCCATCTGGTTAGATACTCAATTATGGTGATGATGTACCACATACCCGTCTTCTTTCCTGGAGGCTAAATTGGCCCTACAAAATCAATCGCCCATTTCTCAAATGGTTATAACAACATCTATGGATTCAAAGGAAACTCATTCCTCCGTGATGGCCTGCCAACCCGTTGACATGCGTCACATGCCCTACAATACACTTTTGAATCCTTTTATAGGGTCGACAACCACAACCCAGCATGTAGAACCTTCTATGTTGTTGCTTTCCTCGAATAATGACCTCCCACGGCTCCTCCTTGTGCCTTAGTAAGAATGATGTTCTGTTCAAACTCTGGCACATAATGTCACAGTATTTCATCTGATCCCTTTTTGTACAAGTGACCTGCAATGGCAGAAAAGTTTGTCGCGCACACCACCATTTCCTTATTTTGTTGGCTTGTATATCCTTATGGAGTTGTTCCCGTCATCAGGAAGTGTATAATATATTCAAAGTGATTGTCCGTGATGCACACCGCAAAGAGCTGCATATCAGGCAATCCTTCCTCTAAGTTAGTAGGCTCTTCTCTGGTTTCAATGTGCGACAGATGATCAGGTCCTGCATTCAGTCATCCTAGTTTCACAATGACCTCAAAATCATATTCCTAAAACAAGAACAGCCACCTGCATATCTTCCCCCCCAACACAGGCTACACCATAACCAATCCTTCGTGCTCTGTTGTTGAATAATTTTTCTCAGCTTTGGATAGCTTCCTGCTTGTGAATGTTATAGGATGATCCAAATCCCTCTCACCAGCTTGTGTAAGTATTGCTCCTAGCACAATACATGACGCGTCCACATGCACATGAAATTCCTTCTTCCAATCCGGGAAGAATAGGATTGCTGTGGTGACCATTTTCCCCTTTAGCACATCCAAGCTCCTCTAAAATTCTTCATTCCAACAGAATGTGGCATCCTTCTTTAACATTTTTTCCATTGGCGCAGTAATGTGGGCATAGTTTTTGAATTTCCTATAGTATCTCATATGCCCCAGCATTGACCGTTGTTGCTTCACACTTCTTAGCGCCTCCAAATTGACTATGTATCGTGATCTTCGCAAGATCTACCATGAAGCCTTGTCTGCATACCACGTGACCCAGCAAGATCCCAAAAGGAACACAAAACAAACATTTCTTTAGATTGAATGTGATTTGGTACCTTCGGCATGTATCCAACATCAAGCGCAGACTAGCTACATGGCACTTTACCAGTCCAAACACTGTCCGGTCATCAAAGTATACCTCCAAAAATCTATGAATGAAGTCCTTGAACGCTGTGATTACTACATACAAAAAAATAGTCAACGCGTTCTTGAGCCCAAAAGGCATCACAGTATATTGAAAGCATCCCCATTCAGTCACGAAGTTCGTCTAACTTATATCCTCAGGCGCGATTTTGATTTGATGGTATCCAGAGAACCCATAACTGAATGAATATGCTTCCTGACTACCAACATTATCCATCACTTCATCGGTAAATGGAGTTGGGAAAGGATCATGCATGCAAGCATTATTCAACTTCTTGAGATCTACACATATCCTTATCTCATCCTTCTTCTTCTTTTCTTGAACTACGATTGAGCTTACCCAATCAAATTCTTCCACTCGTTCGATAATTCCTGCCACAAGCATTTTATCCAATTCCAAGCAAACCTTTTCTTTATGCTTTGGCTTAAGGCGATAAGGTCTTTGCTTGCCTGGATTTGCATCCAGTTTTAAAGTAATATTCATAATGCCCAGGTCCCCTATTATCCCCTTCAAGTTCGAAAACTTCATAGGGAACAAGTCCTAGTATTCATGGATCAATTCGGTGACCTTATCTACTATTTCATCATACCAGTAGTCTCCAATATTTGGAAATTTTGTCTCAGCTTTCGTGTCAATGTTTATTTCTCTAGTTTTAAGTGGCGTAGTTATGTCTGGATTCTCTATTTTTGGTCCTTCAACTTTACGGTGACCTTCAGTCTCCAGAATATTAATCTTCCTTGGGTCCTCATCTTCTTCTTCAATAGTCACGTTATAGCACTCCAGTGCGTGGCTTAGCTAGGTGGTAAAATTTGGTTGAATCAAATCTAGAGGATCCTGTGGTATTCTGAAGATCATTGCCTTGACCTCCTATAATGCCTCATCGATACACTCAAATCCATCCTCAAAGCTGAACATCATCAAAAATCCTTGGCACAAAATATCCCATTCTTTATTGCCATGGCAGAGCTCTATCTCCAAGTACCAATTCATCGGTATCACATCTAAAGTATGGTAGAATAGATGCACCCATTTAGGCTAACGCTTTGCTCCATAAACTTTAGTCCATCTGGCCAAGTGATCACGTAGATCATTCCTCCCATCATATTTTCTTGTTAATCGCACTTTAGGATGACCAAAGCATACTCTCATCATCTTCCTATATTCATGCCAATCATCAAAGCTATATTTGTGCATACCCCACCATCTTATGGACGTAGTGCGCAGTGCCCAATCCAAGGCCTGGAAGTGGTGCTTCTCTGGTACTTCCCTTTCAAAGGCATCCAAAAATACATCAACATCAATCAAACCATCATAATAGGGCAAACTTCTTACCTATAAAGATACACAGTGTAGCAATTTGGTCATCATATTACAGTGCAGTGTAGACACTTCATGTAATCAATTATGCCAATGCTCCAATTTTACATCTAAATCTGATGTGCAGGAACTTTCGCGGTCTCATGCAATATGTCCAGCTGTTGTCAGATTTACCCAATCTTGATCTTGCATTGTTATCTTATATATTTGGTCCAAATCATCGTCACTTTCATAATCGCAGACCGATTTAGTATAGCACAGTCCTTCTGCAGGGTCTAGGGGAACTATTGCACAAAGTGATTTTTTCTCAAATGTCATCTTTCGCTTCTTTAGGTTGATCACCCCATTCATGTCAATAGCCCAATCAATTTTAAGGAGCACAAGGTAGGGGTTGCTATCATATGCAATCGATATCACTTCAAAGTCAGCCAACATGCTCGCACCTTCAATATCCATCGTTACTCCCTGAAATCGTCCCATGGGGATGATCTTCTGCCAATTTTCCATCCTTAATTGAATCGGATACCATTGTAGTGCAGGTCTCCCCATTCGTTCCCACGTCTATTTAGGCAGAACATTCACGTCTGACCCTAGATCCAAAATAACTTCGTCCATTTCGTACTCACCTATCTACAGTGAACCTCATATCACATCATGTTCTTGTCTTATGCTTACCAATCTTTCTGACTACGCGCGGTCCATCTGGAGCATTTTATTTTTCGGACACCTATTTATTAGCTCTTGTAATCCCTTTACACCCTTGCTATTATGCAGCAACTTCATGCAGGTTTCCAAGAAAGTAGTAAGCATAGAAGAATCCATTTCTTCAGCTGGCTGATCCTGGCTTCCTGAGGTAGAGGCTTCATCAAAGCTTTTCTTCGCTTCCATATATCTTTCTCGTGTACACTCTAGAACAAACTTGACCTCTTTTTTTGGATCTTTATGGACCCGCGTATTTTCTTCAGGCTGCTTCCCCTTATCTTCACCAATTGTAACTTCGCTTTGCAGTATTATATTCACCTTAGGATCCTCTTCGTGAGGCTCAACCCTCATCATCTACAGGTTCTGAGTCGGTTGCTGAGGTTGTGCCCCTTTCTCACATATCTTTGCTAATAGTACAGGGAAATCTTCAGTCACGTGATCAAACTGCGTACAATATCGACATGACAGATGTGTCGGATTCGTGCATTCTCATGCATAGTATCCTAGTCCTCCGCAATTATAGCAAATCACCTATCCCCAACCTCTGCCAAGTCCTCCTCCACCTCGGCCTCATTCGCACCCCTGATATCCTCCTCGCGCTCCACCAGTGTCCTGATCAAGAGGCCATGTTTTTGCCTACACTCTATATGTGAGTGTTCTATCCATCATGAACTCGTAGCTATGGAAAGTGTGCTCATCATGACCCACTGATTGATAGAAGTTTCAGAAGATTTGTTGCAGTGTTTGTACAAATTTCTACAGCAAATGGCAATTATCCGTCACATGTTTTCCAACTACCTAATAGATAACACACCATGGCACGGGCCTTGTGCTTAGCCCTGCCTGAGCTTCTGGCCTCAGAGGCATTGGTCCTCTTGCTACAACATAATTCGCGAAGACTAGGAAGTGATCTTTGTCATGCCCCTGACCTTTGCATTTCAAGCACCAAACTTCCTTGCACACCTCTGGCCAAACTATTCTGTCATTCTTCAGACTCTGTAGTTCTAGGCAGAGATTTTGCAACTGTGCGTGAATCTGCGAAGCCACAAACCATTTGCGGTGCTGCCCATATGTTAGATTCATGTTAGCTTCACGAAGCATACACTTCAACCTCTTATCTAGATCCCAAGGTCTCTCGCTAGGCTTCATCATGATCTCTTTGAATACTACAATTGATTGCACTTCAGACTTAGGTCTACTAAATATTTGCCAATGCAGATGTCGGGTTATCACTGCAGTACTTAATGTACCATGTTAGCGCGCGTTCTTGCAAAGCACTAACCAATGTGGCTTTCTTCATTTGATCATCTATGATACCCTGAGCTTCCCACATAGCCTTCGTGACAAACCAAAATTGGTCCTGATCCTCATTTCCCAAGCCTTTGAACATAGGTAGCTTTACTGAGTTCGCCATACTGAACAGTGGTGGAGGTGACGGTGGTGTGGGTGACGGTGTAAGCGGTGGAGGTGAATATGGAGGCGGTGAGGGTGGATGGGGTATTCGTGGGAACCCCTGTCTTATCAACTGAATAGCACTCTACAAAGAGGCCTATGCTTCTTCCTCATCGTCACTCAGAGGAGGTTCAATCAGTGAGCTATATCCAAGGTCTATTTTCCTTAGTTCCTGAAATTCCTTCCACTCCGCGTAGCCCCAAACACCAAGGTAATTGCATAACCTTCTTTTCACACAATAACATCTTAATCCAAGTATTTAAAGATCTTAGATTCTTACCTTGTGGTCCCTTGAAGAAACGTCGCTCTGTCTCGTTGTAACTGACCAAAGTATCAACCACGAATTCTATCACAAATCCTCCTATGATACGATCGAGCCAATGATCGACATCGTGTTCAAACTTATCTTTAGAGGATTCCAATATTCACACCAACTCCAGAGTCTAGACATTCGGACTGTCAAGCCTCCACCTCCCTTGGTCATCTTCCAACTTCGTAATCCACTCGTATAATTTAACCGGGAAGGAACAAAAGAATATTTTGTGTATCTCTATGTACATATATTTGGCCAACCATTATTCTTTCATCGACCGTAGTTTCCTATTTTCATGTGTCGTGCATTCGTTGATCTTTCTATCCAACCAATCTTCAATCTCTTTCTTAGTTGGATTCCAATGATACGACATCGCACATCTCTCATGAAGATACCTGTCCCAACAACGGAACCATTTTTTAGCTTGATGGACCCGGACCTAGGTTCAACATTAATTAGCCAAGTGAATCCCTACACTATTGGCCCTTTTAGCATCAACCTGTGGAGCACAAACTGAAGTCTCACTCGAACCAGTATGGGGGGATGCTGGAAACAATTTTCCACACTGTGAGATGGTTGTGATGTCTTTTTATACCCTAACTATGCCTTCGCGTAGATCAATGAGCCCTTTAGGGCTTATCAATATACTTCCCTTAGTCGTCCTTTTGACCTCTATGAAGGTCTACGATCATCCTTCGCATACCCTAAATTGGTAGATCAAGCACTTACGCACCTCTATAATTATTCATACTTCTGTATTTACCCATATTAGCTTAAGTATTGGATAGCCTTAACATGTGTTACAATTATCTTCGCGTAAACATATATTCCTACTTGCATTCATACAACAAAGAGAAACATAGAGATTCGTGCATCAATACATTATTAAAGCATAAACCCGGTATTCATCACAACATAATCACATACATTTATAATAGAATTAAAATAGCTCATACACATGTAATTCCAAAATAACTCTCTTTATTGATAACTCAGATCTTCAGTGCACACTCTAACTACCCTACGCACACAGCTACGAAGGTCCACGTACTCAGCTACAGATATCTACCCTATGCCTCTATGCACTCAACTGCAGAGCCTCTTCCCTATGCTAAGACTCTCATTCTTAGCTCTTACAGACCCATTACAAACTCCATGATCAACTTCCTTACTTCGATCTACTAAAAGACTCTTCTAAGACTTCTTTTTATACAATCCCATGGTCTGCAGACAATAGCTAGATCTCCTAAAGCTAGCATACCTTACTCAAAAGAAGGGCAGAAACCCTTCATGACTCTTTACAACTTCATGCTCTGCCACCACAAAGTGTGGAGACTTTACATTCTTTTGTACAAAACTTGGGCTTTCTGCCCCAAAACTTAGGCTTTTGACCCCAAAAGTGACTCTAGGGTAACCCATTCCCAACATGAAATCATCCAAGAATTGATTGAAATTGAATACAATTTATGGTTTACTGGTTGTGGAAAATATTGAGAGGAATCCTAAAATGGGCTCATCTACCCACTCATCAGAATAATAACCCAAAATATAGGAAATTATAGATACAATTTTCTTAGCTTGATCATGGAATATGGAGGAAGGATATGGAGGATTCTTCTTGGATAATTGGTCATTTTCAGGCAAGAAAACCTCAAACATTTTGCTCTGGTAGAGAAATCTGAATTTTGATAAAGTTGGGTGAGAATTCTAGGGAGAAAGGAGCACTATTCTCCACAGAGGGAGCTAGCACGATTTGATTTATAGGCTGGGAAGTTATGGTGAAGAGGATGTCACCTTAGGGAGCCATTATATCTTTTTGAGCAGGTACATAACATGTCTGACACTTTCTGGTGAATTCAAGGGTTTGGAATGTTAGACGAAAGATGTAATGGGGAGGATTGGACTCCCAGAGCCCAATTTCATCAGTTTTATCTGCATGTTTGTCTTCCAACCAGCAGTATAACTCCAAAAAGTCATAGTCACACTAGGTTTTGTTAATCCTATAATCTGTGTGAGCCAGAGGGATGTGATATAAATCTATGGAGGGAGGGACCAAGGGATTAACAATTTTATCTTGTATTTTTCTCTTGGGAGGCTGTTATAAGGAATTTTGCATCTACGGATAAATACTAATTTCCTAGGTAGGTAGCTATACCGAAAAGAACATATTTAAAGTGCTTATCCTTTTTCTATAGACATTAAATAAGACAAGGGAATGAAAGGACCTACTTGTTCCTTCGCTTTCTTTTTGTCCCTTTTGTATGGCTCCCATCACTCCTTCTCGAACTTAACTCGCTCAAAAAGTACCTACAAGCATAAATAGAAGACATAGAACCAATCAAAGCAATAGATCTATCAAATATAAGTAAATGGAATCAAATCATTCACACATATAAACATCATATATCAAGATAAGCATATGGAAAAAGGTGTAAATAGCTTTACTAAGTAGAAGGAAGAATTACAACCATGAAGCCCGATCCATTGTCACTCTTCCAGCTTGGGTTCCAACCAACATCACATCAATAGCACAACATCCTGGCAGCATAGCACTACTTACTTACAATCTCAATCCTCACACCAACAATATCTCCTTACAAATTCTCAAGGTCCAGCTCCTGATCACTTAGATGAGTGCTCAATTTATAGGTAAATGGAGGAGGTTTGATCATAAATGAGGGTATTTAATGGCCTTCCAAACTTAGAGTTAGTTTCTATGGAGGAAGGGATGAGAGGATAGGAGGCTACTTAACTCATTCCCAATCCAATTTCAAGCTCATAGGATATGATAAGTGTGGGAATATTCTAGATGGCTCGAGAAGATAAGAATACTCCTAGAATCCTATGATGATTTCACTCAAACTCGCCCAGCATAGGTCAAAGTGGGCTTAGTTTCTCTGTAGAGCACCCTGACATGTGCCTACCTTCACTGAAGCACACTTACCCTTGACCAAGGCCACACTGGTCCCTCAAGGAGGCAATTCTAGAGGGCTTCAGGCCAAGGAACTCTCAAGGAAGGAGGCATTCAAAGTGATGACTTGTATAGGGCATGTAGCAATTGAATTAGGTTTGATGAGCCCTAATGATACTGATATGAATGATGGGAGTGATGTGCCCAAATGGATCTGTAACAGAGGCATGACTGTATCAGAGGAAAAAAAGCGAAATTGATAGAAAATCTTATCAGGAAACAGTTGGGGTATCGATTTGTCAAGGGACGAAGAGAGAGGATGGTCAATTTCAATATAATTTTGGTCAAGGAAAAGCTCTGAGAACGGTCGTTGTGCAAAATTTTTCATTTACAAAGAATGTGCAATAAATAATAAGAACATCGACAACTTCAAAAGATTTTAAAAGACAGAGCATGGTGAAATCCGTTGGAGGTGGTGCAGGACGATTAAGTTTGAACGATTACCCGAGAATTATGAATTTAATTCCAAACGGTTGTTTTGTAGGGAGTCCATTTAAGTGAAAAATGGCTAGGTGATGTGGCAAGAGGAGAGTGGTGGAGTCGAGGTGGGGACACGGCAAAGCGGGCAAATGGAAGGCGTTTTCAGAAGGGGTAGTGGATGGTAAGCAGTTTTGGCAGGGGGGTGCAAAGTGCAGAAATGCTACCATGTTAGGATGCATCCCGATGGAAGAAACAGTTTTTTCAGAGCCTCTCCCTAGTGGCAAAGGCAAGATGGAGAGGGGGGGCTCAAGGAAAATGAGGATCATATATTACAACGGGGAGCGAATCCCGATGCCCTCACAATGTAGTTCATTAACTGCATATGCCAAAACAGATTTGTGAATATGTGCTTTTGCATTTTTCCTTTTGAACTTAGGATAAAGAATAGAACTAAAACATGTAAAAACACTTTATCTCATGGCGCATGTTTTGCCTTTTTACCATGTCCGTAGACTTAAGATAAAAATGACATAGGAAGAATTACAACCATGAAGTTTGATCCATTGTCACTCTTCCAGCTTGGGTTCCAACCAACATCACATCAATATCACAACACTCTGGTAGCATATCTCAATCCTCACACCAATAGTATCTCCTGACAATATCTCAACGTCCAACCCCTGATCACTTAGATGACTGCTCAATTTATAGGTAAATGGAGGAGGTTTGATCATAAATGAGGGTATTGAATGGCCTTCCAAGCTTAGAGTTAGTTTCCATGGAGGAAGGGATGAGAGGATAGGAGGTTAATTAACTCATTCCCTATCCAATTTCGAGCTCATAGGAGATGATAAGTGTGGGAATCTTCTAGATGGCTCCAGAAGATAAGGATATTCCCAGAATCCTATGGTAATTTTGCTCAAACTCGCCCAACGCAAGTCAAAGTGGGCCTAGGTGCTCTACAGAGCACTCGGACATGGGCCTACCTGCACTGAAGCGCACTTACCCCTGACGAAGGTTGTGTTGGTCCCTCAAGGAGGCAATTCTGAAGGGCTTCAGGCCAAGGAACTCTCAGGGAATGAGGTATTCAAAGTGATGACTTGTCTAGGGCATGTAGCAACTGAATTAGGGTTTGATGAGCCCTAATGATATTGATCTGAATGATGGAAGTGTTGTGCCCAAATTGATCTGTTGGATAGGTAAATCCCCTCTACGGATAGAGGCGATCCCTACTAGCCCAACAGGGGTCTAGCAACAATCGAACAATGCTACACCGCAGGTTCCTAGTTGTAATTAACAAGTGGGTGAGAATAACCTACTTGGATTCCAACACTTGTTTGCCGAAGAGAATACTCCTCTCGCTCCTTCGCTCCAGCCGATCACAATTCCTCGCTATCCTCGTGGATGAACACCTGCACAAGCAAAAGAGAGAAAACACAAGCATAAAATCTACTAACAACAACTATGTATCGGTCAGGAAAGATACAATTTGCATTAATCAATCATTGAACAAATGTGAATGGAACCATAAGAGTAGTCATCTATCTTTATTAACAAAAAGTAGAGTAAGGTACAACCGAAGTCCTGACGCTGAGTCCTTCTCTAGAGGGTCCAGCCAGCATATCTTCCAAGCATTCACCTTTGGAGCAAATCTCCCAAATCAAAAGGTCTCTCTCTCACATACAAGGCAACAAGCTCATGACCTTCCTCAAGCTCAAAGCAATCCTCACACAACACACCAAATGCCTACAAAGAGCAGCACTAATGCACTAAGAATTCCTCAATCAAATTCTATATGTTCCAAACTAGCTGCTCATGGGCAATGGAGGAGGCTTATAAAGGAGAAGGAGTCTCCATGAATAGGTAAAGGATGAGCTTTCCCCCAAGATAAGTGGATGGTCAGTCGAACAGACAGGCCAGAGAAAGGATGGCGACCTCAACAATGCTAACAACCAAGTCTGGAGGGATCTGGAAGGTTGGTTGTTAGAACAAATTCGCTCAAACAGGATCAACGCGGAACTCGTGAACTTCCGCGCTGACATCGCAAACCTATGTGGAAGAGGTCTGGTCAGCGCGAAAAGGACAAACGGAGGGAGCACTGTTCGTGGAAATGGGACCAGCGCGGATAAGACGTGTGCTTCCGCGCTGGCAGCGCAACAACAACGCTAGACCCCGCCTGTCGGCGCGGTAATTTTATTAACAGACGCGATGATCCATTTAACTTAGGCAAAGAGGGTTTTTTAGCCATTCTGAGGAGCATGAGTATAGGTGAGTGTGGTATATAGCACAGTAGGGAGATTGACATGATGGCAGTGACAATTTACTGTGTAACAGATGCCCCCTAAAGCATGAAGCCCGAGAGAGTGGGAGGGGTGAAATGCTTTACAAGATTGCTGGACTGGAACGCCACTGGAGAGAACCTGCAGGCGGATACAATTGATATTTCAATTACACGTAGTCTAGGCATGGGCGCAGCCATCCAAAAGACATATGGAAAAGGTCTATGGCGTGGACGCAGCCACCCAGCTGAAAAGACCATAATGATAAGAGGTATGGTCGCAGCCATGCTTAAGAGGACTCAGGTATGGTCGCAGCCATCCATCAATGAGTCATGTAATGATGTCCCACAAAATCGCAACCTGGTCCACAATGAACTAGAACCAGGGTCTTGCGCTCCATCTGAATCCGAACAAAGTACAAGTTCAAACATGTGAATAGATGTGTCGAAGTCGAACATGCTTGAACATCGTCTGATTACCAGCCAATAATGAGAGCTGTTAACAGATGCGAGAGGGGCCACCAATGATGACGATGGTCCTCAAGGTACTATAGGTACAATCCACGGCATGTGAATGAATGAGCCGATGTCGAACACCCGCGGAATCATTCGATCAGAGGCCAATGATGAAACCTCGCGTCGAACACGAAGAACCTGCCATTAAGGCATGCAGGCTCCAAGGTACCTGAAGGGAGTCTCTAGGTCACTCCTGGATAATGAGCTGAAGTCGACAGGAAGTGATCTTTGAAGGTGGGCCATAATGATTCCCACATCATCGACACGAGACGGGAAGAGACAAGATTGTTTTGTATGAAATATCAGAGGGAGGTTTCTTGCAGAGGTCAACTTCTCTTGAACATATCGGCGGCACAACAACGGAGTTGGCAGTATTTGACGTCAATGATCAGAGGTCATGATGACGAGGTAATGAGCAGATGAGAGGTCAAATAGGATCACCCAAACCCACGGAGGCAAGTGAAAAAACAAGATGAGATATCCCCACCCTGACACGAAAGCAGAGAAGTGCCATGTTCAAGAGCGACATACTGCCTACACGACTATAATTACGGTTCCAAAATTTTCTTTTTCCCCCGCCATTTCTGGCGAGTACCCCAATTATTTTTAACAAGCTTGATGGGGATAGCATATGCTTTTGGTATAAGTTCGACCTTCAGTTGAACCCAACCTAGTAAAAGTTTAACGAGCCCTAGGGAGGAGAAGCTCGCGTCTCGTCGTAATGATGAGTCCAATGTCGTCAAAGTTTAACGAGTCTGACACAGGTAAAACTCGGAGTCTTTTTCATATTTAGAGAGTTTGAAAAAGACACAGAAAAGAAAACTCCAGAGGTCCTTTTTCGTAGAGTTGTGTCTCTCGAGCCCGAAAAAGTATAAAATGATGCCCGAAAGAACCGCCTGATCATTACGACCGAAGAGTACTTTTCATGAATAGTGATTTCGACCTGAAAAAGTAGAAAAGGGATCAAAACCACGTCGTTTCATAACCATTAACGAGTTTGAAACGACAAAAACCCGGTAATCTTTTTATATTTTAACGGTCGATAAAAGAACTTAAAACGACCACCCCTTAGTAACCGTTTAACGAGCCAAGAGGGACAACTCGGTGATCTTCTCCGCTTTAAAAGGTCAGGAAAAGAGCTGAAAGCAGACCATAAGTAACATTTTCTCATGTTTTACCGAGCTTGAAAAAGTTAAAAAGAAGCTCGTTGGAACTGCACCAGACCCTGTCATCATTCAAAAAATAGCGTAAAACCCATTTCGACATGAAAATATCCTAAAAATACTCAAAAACATCACTTCTAATGTATTTTTAGGTCAAAATAGTGTTATAAATAGTAAAAAAGTAAAAAACAAATTTACTTTTCACTTTTTACCTTATGAGTTCACTGTTGGAGGGTTTTTAGTGCAAAATTCACCTGTTGATTGTGATCGATCCAGGAGACCGTTCGAGCCGCCGTCTGCAACAGGTAAGAGGCCTCATCCCAAACTTTATTTTCATTCCATTTTTTCCAGTTTTTATCCATATTTTAGCTCCCTGCAAAGGGATTTGCAATTTTTTAGGGCCGCGCCATTGGCGCGGGTTTCCGGCACGGGACCGCGCCAATGGCGAAATTTTTCCATAGAGGTCGCGGCATTAATGCGACTGTTTTAGAAACAGTCGCGCCAATTGCGCGATCTCATTTTTTACCAAATTGGACCGTTGAATTTGCAAATTTCTTTCAATTTATGCTTCAATATTTATCTAACAATTGAAATTTGTCCTTTGTTTGCAGGATTTCGCTAAGAATGGAAAGAACGAGAGCACAATGAAGTTGATGCCCTGGCTTTGGTGGATTATGACTACATGAATGCATTAAGAGACTGCGGACTGAAAAAATTCTTCCATACTTCATACCTACGCGCACAACCTGAGCTACTACGCTTCATAGTAGATGCTTGGGATGTAGAGGATCAGGTGTTTCGCCTGAAGGATCAGACATTGGAGCTGGATGTTGCCGATGTCTATTTTATCACTGGTTTATCACG
>APFE030632005.1:0-13343 GCA_000404065.3 Pinus taeda | reverse complement strand
TAGCAAAGTCCCGCCCTTTAATTTGAGTCTTAGACCGCATGAGTATATTCTTCATAATGCTATGCTTAATTCCAAAGATTCCCACAATTTGATGCCCAAGGCCATCATGGAAAAGTTGGTCCTAGATATCACCTGAAAATATCATGATTTGTACTCATTTGATTTCAGTAGAGTTCACTGCATTGGTCTCATCAAAGATTTGGTGGTTTCCTTAGATCAAATCCCAGCCAAGAATGTCTTGATGGACGTAGTAGTAGCTGATATCCCACCTCGATTTGGTATGTTGTTGTCTAGATCGTGGGGAGCCAAAATCAAAAGCACTTTACAACTGGACTTCTCTTATGCTACAATCCATGTTTCGGTCAATTGAGGAAGTTCTACTGGGAAAAGAAGATGAAGTATATGATCACTAGTAAAGAGAAGCCTATAAATCATCCAATAAATGTTGTACATATAGACTTAGAGTCTTTTGTTTTGTATTCTGATAGTGGATTGAATGATGTAGATATTCAGCTCATAGAAGTATTTGATGTACCAGAAATTTCCGAAATTTTTAGAGTAGTTCTTAATAAAGATAAGGAAAAAATGCCAATTCCTTCTAAGTAGCCTCCACATGAAGAGAAAGTCAGTGAAGAGCAGAAAAAATGAAGCAACTAGCAAAGGTAAGATTGAAACTAAAGCAGAATTCCAACATTTCGAAGATGAAGACGGCCTTTGGAGCATGGACTTCAATGGTGCTTCAGGTAAAGATGGTATAGGTATTGGAATTTGGATTCGAAGTCCTATTTTTCAGCCATACAAAGTCCCAAGTAATGTTAGAGTGTGTTCCTATAAATTAGCTTTTGATTGCTCTAATAATGAAGCAGAGTACGAGTTATTGATTATAGGTCAAAATAGTTTGAAGAAGCTGGGTGTGAAAAGGAATTCTATTTATGGTGATTTAGAGCTAGTGATTAAACAAGTCAAAGGAGAATATCAAGTGAAACATCCACAGATTAGAGCTTATAGGAACACAGTCCTGGATATCCTAAACATGTTTCCATAATACACATTGACAGCAGAGCCAAGAAGTCAAAACATCATTTCTGACTCACTTGCTACAACAGTGAGCAATCTAAAAATTCCAATGAATTCTAGCAATAAATTTGAAATTCATGTCAAACATAGGCCTAGTGTTCCTGCTAATCTGAAGTATTGGCAAGTTTTCTGGGATGACAATGAAATTTCTTCCTTTTTGCAGAATGAAGGGAAGTTTAAGAATGCCTTCATTGATGATGTTTGTGATTCTGATGAACAAGACATTGAGGTAAATCAAATGGATGTTTTACAGCTGAAGGATAATGTTATTCCTAGAGGTCTTATACCTTTAGAGGAGTTGTTTGATCAAGATGATGTGGCAAGAAAACCAAACTTGGTTCCTACTGACAAAGGAGTTGAAGATGTAAACCTTGTGACAACATACCAACCTAAACTTGTTCAGTTATCAAAAACATTATCTTCTGAATCAAAGGCTAAGTATGTTAAGTTTCTTTCTGAATTTTCTGATGTTTTTGCGTGGGATTACTTAGATTTGAAAGTATATGACAAGAAAATAATTTAGCATACCATTCCTATCAAGCCGGATCAAAAACCCTTTAGACAAAAGTTGAGGAGGATCAATCCAAAAATGCTGCCATCCATCGAGAAAGAGGTAAATAGATTGTTTAAAGCTGGTCTCATTGTTCCAATTAGATTCTTTGATTGGGTTTCAAATTTGGTTCCGATACAAAAAAATACTGAAGAGATAAGGTTGTGTATTGATTTTTGGAAGCTAAATAAAGTATCCCTGAAAGATAATTATCCTCTTCCTAAGATGGACCATATTCTGCAAACAGTAGTTGGAGCATCACAGATGTCACTACTAGATGGCTACTCAGGTTACAATCAGATCTTGGTCCATGAAAAAGACCAAGACAAAACTTCCTTCACAACACCATGGGGAACTTTTCAATATGCCAAGATGCCATTTGGGCTAAAGAATGTCAAGGCCACTTTTCAGAGGGCCATCGATATATCTTTCGCTAACGAGAAGGATGTTTTCTTGGTGGTTTATTTAGATGACTTGACAGTATTTTTTGGTTCTGATGATAAGCATTTACACCACCTGAGGATTTTTTTTCAAAAATTCAAGGAGTTTGGGATTTCTTTAAATCCAAAGAAAAGTATTTTTGACATGGAGGAAGTAAACTCCTCGGTCATATAATTTCCAAAGATGGTATTCTCATTGATCCTTCTAGGGTGGAGGCAATCTAGCAAATAGACTTTCTGCGCAACAAAAAGGAGATTCAAGCCTTTAATGGTAAGATGAATTTATTACGCAGATTTATACCAAATTTGGTTGAGCATTTGCGTGATTTAACTAACATGTTGAAGAAGGACAACACTGTGAAATGGATAGAAGATGCCATGAAATATTTCAACTTTGTAAAGCTTGCTTTGACCACAACCCTTGTTTTGATTAGTCCTGATTATACTCATGACTTTACTATATTTTCAATTACATCTGAGCACACTTTGGCTGTGGTGTTGATGCAAAAGAAGGATCAGGTGGAACAACCCATTGCATTTTTCAATCGGACTATCAGAGCTGCTCTGCGCTATAACATCATTGAGAAACAATCTTTTCCTCTTATAAAGGCATTGAAGGATTTTCGAGTTTACATTCTGCATTCACATAACATAGAATATGTTCATAACACGGTTGTCAAAGATGTCCTCATGCAAACTGATCCATAAGGAAGAAGAGATAAGTGGATAGCAGCAATGTTAGGGTATGATCTTGAGATTAAACCCATGAAACTGATCAAAGGTCAAGGCTTGGAAAAACTCATGGCTAAGTCGAATATTCATGCTCTGGACATAAATCTCATTGCAGCAATGCCATATGACGAAGATGGTGGCACCCTTATTCAGGTATCAAAGATGTTTCTCAACTCACCTTGGTATTCCGATATAGTATATGTTCTTCAACATCTTTCTCCTCCTCCTGGAATGTCGAGAAGTAAAGGTAGATCACTAAACTAAAGTCTATAAAATTCTGCATTTTAGATAGTGCTCTCTATTGGAAAGATCCAGGAATGGTTCTCCTTAATTGTTTGGTTGAAAATGAAGCTCAGTGGGTAATGAATGATTTTCATAGAGGAGATTGTGGGGGTCACTTGTTTTCGAAAACAACAGTTAATAAAATTTTGAGAGCAGGGAATTATTGGCCATCCTTGTTTTTAGATTTATATAAGATAGTCATGGGCTACCACGAATGTCAATTTTTTTAGGGAAAAAGGAAGTTGATTCCTCTTCCTTTGAAGCCAGTTGTAGTTAATGCACCTTTCCAGTAGTGGGGGCTTGATTTGATAGGAGAAATTCATCCTACATCATCAGCACAACACAAATGGATTTTGGTAGCTACTGATTACTTCACCAAATGGATTGAAGCCATTCTAACAAGGCAAGCTACGGACACGACAATTATTCAGTTTTTAAAGTCCAATATCTTGTCTCATTTTGGTTTCCCTCACAGTATTATTACAGATAATGCAGCAACATTTAAGTCAAAGAGAATGGTTGAATTTTGCAATAAATACAACATCACATTGGGTATTCCACAGTATACTACCCGCAGGGCAATGGACTAGCTGAGACTTCAAATAAATCCTTGGTAAACATTATTAAGAAGATGTTGGAGGCAAACAAAAAGAATTGGCATCGGAAGCTTGTCAATTATTTTTGGGCCGACAAAGTGAGCAACAAGAAATCAATAGGTATGTCACCTTTTGTAATGGTTTATGGTACTGATACAGTGTTTCCCACATCCCTTGCAATCCCGATCATGAGATTATTGCAAGAAGATGGCAGTGAAGAAGATGATATTCAGTGTCAGATCAATCAAATGATTCACCTTAAACAAACAAGAGAAGATGTTTCTCAAAATACTTTCTAGCTACAAGAGAATATAACGAAAATTTATGACCGCAAAAGCAAGGCAAAAAAATTTCAGCTGGAAGATGTAGTTCTGCGATGGGATGCACGAAATGAAGAAAAAGGGAAGCATGGTAAGTTTGACAATCTATGGAAAGGACCTTATAAAATCTCAGCCTATCGGGGACATAATGCTTTTTTTTTAAAGGAAATGGATGGTCAATAATGCTCAAGAGGACCAATGAATGGTAGGCTCCTGAAACACTATTATTTATGATGCAGCTTGCTGAAGTTGCTTCATTGTCATCGTATATACCAGTTTGCTTTCCTTGCAAGTTTTGAAGTACAATATCATTTGAGTTTGGGGCCCAAAGTGAAGGCTATAAATTTTAAATGATTTGTGTTGATTTTAGTTGGTTTTTGAGTCAGTTTAGAGTCGGTTGTGAGTTAGTATTTAGTTTGTATCAAGTCATTTTTCAAAAATTTCAAAAACGTTTTCAGTTTTTCATTTGTTTGACTGTATTGGTCCAATCAGTTAAGAACTTGGTCTATGGTGTTCTTGACACCTCCAATGAGTTTCCATCCCCAATAAGGCCAATGTTAGTGTCAGTATATGCATACTTCAATTAGGAATCAAATCTACTCTTTGCATTTTCATTTTAGGTGTTTCATACAGAATTTTTTAGATCATTCCACTAGGTCATGTCAAAATGGTCCACTGATGGTTGTCTTCTCAAAAAATCAAATCTTCCATCATGAGGTACATTTGATGACCCATCTCCCTATTGCATTCAGTTATGGTTTCAGTTATTTTATTTTTATAGTCAAGGCAGTTGTCTTTCCATTAGGTCTTAGGGTTCATTTCCAAGGTCAAAAGCATAGTTTCAAGTGTGAATAAAGGGCAGCAAAGGTATGAGGATGACAAATAAACAAAGAGTGATCGTAAATAAGAGTTCCCATAAGCTGCCCAAGCATTACTCCTTGCTGCAAGAAAATGAAGCCATTGAAGAAATCAATTTAATCCAAGCATCATCCACCTGAAAAAAGACAAAGAGAGAAAGGTATTAAACAGAAATTTGGAAGAAGGAAAAAGTTCCAAAAAACATTAGAAAGAGGGTTTTTCCTAAAGAAAAATCAAAATCTTCCTCTATATAAGATTTCAAACTCCTTTTCCTAATTCATCATATTCATTTGACAAAGAGAAAGAAGAGAGTTGAAGGAGAGAAGAGAATTAAAGCCAACTAGTGGTTGAACAAAGAGGAGGCATTGCGCACAGAGTATATTGAGGAGGTGCTACACAGAGGGCATGGAGCGCTACACATAGGGATGGAGCGCTACATATAGGGCCAGTTTTCCAGTGAAATTTTACACGGCGCTACACATAGAGCCATAATGCTGCGCACTTGTACAAGGCGCTGTGCATAGGGCCAGCAAGCACCAAAACCACCCTATCAATCACCCAAATTTCTTTTTTCCACCTAGATCTTATAAACAAGGTTTCAAAGCTTCAAAATTTAACAAAAATGGACAAATAGGATAGATATTATGAGGAGGAGGAAAACAGTGGTAGTGAAAGCTTGGGAGATGAACCCCAACATCAGAGAAAACCATATAAGGGAGGAAAAATCATTAGAGAGGAACCATCAAACATCAGAGAGTTACAAGCTTCTCATATGACTACCCCTTGTTTCAAGCATCTAGGGTGTTATGAGTTTTGTGAGTGGGTGGAAAGAGTCCAACATCATCCTGAGTTGACCAGGCTTTCTGTAGCCAATCTCCATGATAACAAGGTAACTCTTGCCGAGGTGACATTTACAGTTTCATCCTCCATCATTGTTGATGCTACAAGGATTCCAAATGTGGGGAAAAATGGTATAAGGCACAAGATTTGGATGAGCACTATTATGATTCATACATCAAATCCAGGTACATGAATGAAAAGAAGAGGACCTTTCCTTTCAAGTTCCTTAAAGACAAGTATGCCCCTATGATGAGGATCATTATGAAGTATTTTACATGTGATGCTAGATTTTCTATATTGTACACCTATCATATTAGGCTTCTTATGCACTTCACAAGAGTGAAAATGTTGAACATCCCATATTTCTTATTTAGGAACATTGAGAAGATGGCTTACATTATACAGAAAAATCCATACCCCCAACAAATGAATATTATCTATCATTACTCCTTGATTAAGATGATTGTGCTACATCATCTCAACCTCCTCAACATCTCCTAGGATACATTCATTGCCAATGACATCTTCAATGGTCCTCAGATTCCTCCATCGGTGCCCCAAGAAGTAGAAAGGCCTTCCAGCAGTGCCAAAGTAACGAAAGGTGAGAAGGCTAAAGACACTAGATTTGTTGAGAAGCCAGAAGCCTACAAAACATATCAAAGAGGGGCTAGAAAGTTGTTTACAACGGATAGGCAAGTGTTTTCTCCACTTGATGTGGAAGGGGCCTTGCCTTCTTCATCATCTCATAGGAAAATGCTTGCTCCACAAACTGTGGAAGGGTCTTTTCCTTCTTAATCAACACAATAGGTACAACAGGTGCAACAGGTGCATAAAGGGAAGGAAAATATGATGGAGGAAAGACTCAATGATGAAGAGGAAAGGGAATTCAATTTGATGGAAGATGATGAACCAGAATAGCCACACATCCATCATGGCATTGAGATAATTAAATTGGAGACTCAAGATGAGGCAACAAATGGAAATATAACCATAAGGGAAAAAGATGCACAGATCCAAGCACTAATGGACAACTTGGCGAGAGCTATGTATGTTATTTCATACCTTGAGAAAGAGAAAAAGTAGCTAAGTGACAAACAATTCATCATGCAGTTGGAACTTCTCAAAGCAAAGAGGCAAGGTGACAAAGGCAAGTCAGTAATGCAAGAAGAGGAAACCCCAGCCGCCTTGACTACAAAACAAAGGCTTGAGAAGGAGATTGAGGAGGATAGAGAAAATTGGCTTGACAAGGTCAATTTTCATTTGGAATAGATGTTATAAAAGTTGAACAAGGATAATCAAATCATCAGGCACATGGCTCGCCATTACAGGACCCAGAACATGATTTGCAACATAAGGGTCAAGCAAATGAAGATAAGACTAAAATAAGCACTCAAAGGAAAAAAGGAGGGTGATAGGCTTAGGTTTCTTGTTGAATATTCCTTGGCTAACCAAGACACTTGATAGTGGTGTTCTCCACAAATTTTAAGTTTTGAAGAATTTTTTCCTGTTGGAGAATTTAGCAATTTTTGACACAAAAATTTTGGCTCTATGCGTAGCGCCACTGGCGTTGTGCTTTTCCTAGGGGCATCGAATGAGGAAATGGTAAGAATTTTCATATTCACAATGATGACTACATGCACCCTATGCATTTACTAAGATTTTGGGGCAGAATTGGTCAACAAAAAGGTCAAAAAACACTCAAAAATTGACCTTTCTACCTTCTTTTTGAACCACGGAAGCAGTCTTGGGAGAATCGGCTTTTGAGGGCTCAAATGAACTCCAAATGAAAAAACTCATGTTATAGAAACTAGAATTGAATATATTTCCAAAAATATATTTGAGGTCCAATGTGGACACCTAAAAGGCCTCCAAAATGGCCCTACAAAAATCACTGTGCATAGAGCTTGGGCGCTGCGCATAGGGAAATTTTATCCTGAATTTTCACTTCACTGTGCCATGACTATAATTTTGGGTTTTCTCTCATGGATGATGCTTTTACTGATGTGAATGGTAACTAGGTATGTAAATAGTATGGATAATAGCTACTAGAATGTAGATTCATTAGATCAAAAGTCATCATGAGGACAAATGAATTAGTTTCCTCCCTTTTAGAGGCAAGTTGTTAGGTTGCCTAGATTCCAGTTTCTTGTTCAGTTTTTGATGGATTAGTTCCTCATCCTAGGGATTCTATCCCTGAGGATGCAAGGAGGTTGAATCAATGTTTATTTATTCTTCAAGTGTTGGACTCACCTGGATGCTTGTGCTTTGAGTAGACATCATTTTGTATCAATTTTAGCAGGAGATTAATGAAAAGTTGCAGCTATTTCTTTGGGATCCATGTGGTATGATGTTAAATTCATTTTTTATTATGTTTTCATGTGTTAAAATTTATTTTTGACTCCATTTCATCCTTTCATACTCTTTAAGTGGATGTTTCCAAGTTGATAGGCAGAAACCATAATATTTATGCTCTGTTTTGGGAAAATATTCACAGTCTATGTTTTCTTCAGTTTAGGGAGAATCCATGTTGCTTACATGTTATTTCTAGCTCCTCACCTATCCTGAAATCACCTCACCCATCAAACCCTAGATTTCTGAGCTTTATGCCTACCTTGACCCATCGAACCCCTGCAATTTTGACCTAATTTCCTTGCCCTAATTGTTTCGCTCCTCCTGATCCAACAAAACCCTTCAAAAATCAAATAAAACCTTGTGCTTCTATACCTAGCCTAATATCATTTTCCTAATCCAGTCATATCGATGGAGATCCTTACGGAGAGAGCCCTCTCCTGGCCTAGTAGGGCTAGCTACTTGGCTAAGCATGGTTTGTGGCTACCCTAGCATTGCCTTCCTTTAGCCTGAGGTTCAATACAAGTGATAACATGTCTGAGGGAAGCTTGCTTGCTCGCCTATTTGAAAATCCATGAACCATACCTAGCCAGATTAATGGTGCAGTTTCTTGGAGCCAAAATAAGCCATTGTCTGGCAAATTTAATGTGATGCGATTGGAGTTGAATTGAGTTGGTAAATCCACTGACAACCATTATTCAATTAGACTAGGGTGGTGGAAGGAAGGGAAGTGCCCAATTATAATCCTTCCCTCTCAAAAATTGAAGAGACGACCCTAAAAATTAAGGCACCAACAAGTGCTAAGGCAATGCTCTCTCAATAGTGTGAAGGAATACAGAAGGAATTCTACATATACACATAGTAGAAATGAATTCAAGGGTTCACTTGTTGAATAAGAACGCACTTGCTCAATATTTCATTGTTTAAAGATTCCAGAGGAACTATATTCTTTCTCTCCTTGTGAATTATGATGCCATGTGACCTTGAGCCAGTACCTTGTGCCTTTGGATGTTAACTACCTTGACTATGATTGAGGCCACCGAAAATACTTGTCTGAGTTTGTGTTACCATTGTGTTATTTAAAGGATTGAATATTCAACAACTCAGTGATTGCCTTTGGTTGTTAAACCACTTAGTGCTTATGGTTTTGTTTTTAAACCATTGGGTGCTTCCCTCTAGTTGTTAAACCACTCAGTGCTTGACTCTATTTGTCAAACCACTCAGTGCTTTCCTCTAGGTATTAAACCTCTTAGTGCTTAACTCTACTAAACCTTTGTGTTTTCGCCAAACAATTAAACACGCCACCAGGTGCTTTCCTTGGACAATGAACCACTAAGTTCTTGCCAAATGGTTGTTAAACCACCCTCATAGTGGGTTCAATCCTCAGAAACTGAGCAACACGCCTATTAAGTGAATTTGGGTGAAGCTCAGTGTTTTCAACTAGGAGAGTAAGCGAGTCACTAGTGTGCGAATTTGGGTGAAGCTCAGTGTTTTCAACTAGGAGAGTAAGCGAGTCACTAGTGTGCTTACTACTAAAGAGTAGTTGATGAACCACCTACGCAATGGATTCCATCTCTTGAGTGTTTGACCAAATGCATTGGTGTGAAATTTTCTTGTGCAAGCATACCCTCATATTTTGGATTTAGCTTTAGGTTGGTCATTTGCAAGGGAGATTAAAGTGCAGTTGGCCTCTGATTGGGTGGAGAGTGGAATTTTCTTATTTAATTTATAGCTAATCTAACTTATTCAAATATGTATAATTACTTGTATCCACTTGAACTATGGATGATGAAATTTCCTAATATGTTATTCAATGATTTATGGTTCAATACAATTCATGAATGGTTGTTGAATTTACTACATGTTCATGGTGAATAATATGTCTTATCTGTCCTTATGGGTATGTTGAACTTCTGGCACTATGTAATTGTTAATATATTAATGAATTGTATAGTCATTTATATGAATATCACTGGTTGTACAAGATCATTTAGTTAACCTGTTATTACAAGTATTTTCATTTATCTGATATCTTTATGAGTTTGGGTCGCTCACTATCATAACCATTATTGTAGGTTATCTTACTTATTAGGAGTTCAATTTATATGTTGTGTGTTATATAAATGTCTATTTAGAGTTGGTCGTCGCTTAGTCAATGAATTATGGACGACCCTATGATTTTATGCATACTTGTAGATATTGTTGTAACTAAGAATTATAATCAACCTAATGGCCTAAGATTCATGCTGCTATAGATATGGTTTGTAGTCCTCTTGTGTAATCATATAAACATGTATGTCTTCTTGCTAATGAATGAAAGAATCATATCTCAATGATGAATTTAACTAACCTGGAATAGATAATGGAGTTGGAATGCTTTAACTCGTGTGCATTTAGTCTTAAGAACCATGCCTCTCTTTTGTTATGGATTCGATGTAAATTTTTCCTTGTTGGTACCTTTTTTATTCAATTTGGACAGGGATTGGGTCTATTGAAATTGTATGCTTAGGATGAGGTGATCATTCTCAAATATTTGGTGTAATGAGTAACTTCCCCTACCTTTAGAAATTTCATGCATTTTCCTTGTTCCTTTACCCTTAATTCTCCTATAGAAATCTTAGCATCTTGGGGTTGAGGCTAACTAAGAAATTTATCATGAGTGCAGCTCGGATATGTCATGGGGTTGAATATCCCTTTCAAGGCCATTTATATTTGGCACTAAATTGCCTTGTGGAAAATCCAAAGATCCATATTTCGAAAGGGGCAGATACAAGGTGTAAGGCTAGATGGTTAGATGTAGTGTGTGACTAAAATACGTTGTGGTCTAGTTGCATCCAGAGATCTAGCAGTCCAAGGGTCAACGAAGTCAAGACTGCAATGGAAGGTCGGATGTGGTTGAGGTTGTACTCATTTTGCCAAGGAAAGGTTACATAAGTGGGTTGAGGATCTAGATGTAGATAAGGGAAGATACATCAACACAAGTCCATATGTGGAGAATTATTGGATTTACATTACAAGAAGGATGTATCTAGGGAAACGAAGGGGTTAAACTTTAACATTGTGTTGTAATGCGAGATCATGCATAAACAAATTTAATGTGAAAATCTTACAGAACATGATGTAGACAGGCCAAGTGGGGCATGCACCCTATGTTGACACGGTAGGGACACATGGAGCCTTGACACTACCCACTACTCATCACCCCTTACCTTTGTTCATATTTGAATGTTGTTGGTGGTGAAAACCCTAGTGTCATGAATTGAACATGGAGGTGGGCCCATTTATAATGTCTAGTCGAAGTGACATCAGATCCATGTGATTTTATCACCACCCTTAATCCCCCACTGGAACTTTTAGCATGTTGTATGAGTGCATCGGTGAAGAGGTTCCAACTCAATTGCAGTTGCGATTCCAGTGTGGAACCCCTATTGTTTCTCATTTCCCATTGCTCTCATCTCTTTGGTTCACGCTAGAGTGGTAATGTGCTCGAAGGCATGACGTGGACTTGGTTCCAACATGGAACCCAAACATCACTCACCACCCACCACTTGGTTTTGAAGACTTAACAGCAAAGGAGAATGGGTTATGGAGTGTCACACTAGTCTGGCATGACTTGGGTCTATAGACCTCACCAAAATTAGAAAATGGGCTAAAATGCATATAACTATAAAAGTATTGCAAACAAAAGAATGACCTTGTGGGCCTCCCACCTCAGATGATGTGGCAGTGGCCACATGGATGTAGTTTTTAACCCCGTACAGAAATTACCTGCATACAAATTCTAAAACACAGAAAATAAACAATGCGAGAGCATAACACATAAAATACATATACACAAAGATTTTCACCTGGATCCCAAAACCGAGACTACGAGCTTGATTTTCCATTATGTTCCTTTCAGTGTTACAATACATATTTATACATGCTAAAGCATCAAATACCATGGACCGAAAACCATCGCGTCTAATACCATGGACCGAAAACCTTCTCGTCCAAAAAACATGTACAAAAATCATGCACAAAATGATAGGTAGGTCCGCCCAACCTAACATAGGTGTTGGGTTGTGTTATATTCTTTCCACATAGTTAACAAGGGGTTTGAGGGGTACCCGTAACCCCACTTTATGGGGTCCGGGGCAGCGCCCCGGGAAATTTTGGTTTTTGACCCTATGTTAGGTTGGGTGGACCCATCTATGGTTTTGTGCATGATTTTCGCACATGTTTTTTTGGACACGATGATTTTCGGTCCATGGTTTTGCACGCAATGGTTTTCGGTCCGTGGTATTGGATGCTTCGGCATGTATAAATATGTATTGTAACATTGAAAGGAACATAATGAAAAATCAAGCTGGTAGTCCCGGTTTTGGGATCCAGTGGGGTGGGAAATCTCTGTGTATATGTGTTTTATGGGTTATGCTCTCGCATTTTTATTTTTCCTATGATTTAGAATTCAAATGCATTTAATTTCTGTACGGGGTTAAAACCTACATTTGGTATCAGAGCTGTTTTGGCTTCAAGGGGACGCCTTTGTTGCTGAGGGGTTTCGCTCGGGCTTGTGGTAGACCCTGTTTAGTGGGAGATCTGCGAGATCGATTCTGGTGGTGAAAGATGATGGCGAGCAGCGGAAAGATAGAGATTGAGAAGTTCAATGGTCAGAGTTTTGAGTTGTGGAAACTCAAGATGGAGGATCTGTTGGTGGATAAAGATCAGTGGATCGCGGTAGATCCGGGTACTAAACCAACGGGAGTGACCGATGAAGAATGGAAGAAGTGGATCGGAAGGCAAAGAGCACAATACGATTGTGTGTCTCAGATTCAGTATTGCTGAATGTATCGGGGGAAGCTACGACGAAGGCTCTGTGCGACAAGTTAGGGACTTTGTACCAATCTAAGTCTCTGGTGAATAAACTATTCCTGCGGAAAAAAGTTGTATAACTGAGGATGAAAGATGAGACTGGTCGAAGCATTGAATGCATTTAATACTATGGTAAGTCAGAATCATCTGTTGATATTATAAATCAGATGAAGATAAGTGCATCAGGTTGTTGTGTTCTCTACCAGATTCGTGGGATAGTCTGGTTATTGCAATAGGTAGCAATGCAACTGCTTTGCAGTTTGATGAAATAGTCTCAGCCTTGCTGACGGAGGAGATGAGACGGAAAAATATGGACAACCAGAATGGTGATGCCTTGTCTGTACGAGGACGGTCCCAGAACAGAAACAAAAAATAAGTCATCGAGTGGGAGATCTAAATCTCCAGGAAAACCTACAAAGGTGGTGTGCTGGAAATGCGGAAAGGA
>APFE030632000.1:33744-53935 GCA_000404065.3 Pinus taeda | reverse complement strand
GTGGTTGTAATCTCTTCTCTCATTACTTTAATGCAAAGCGACTATCATTATGGTTTCATTCATGTGTTACATCGGTGATATGTGAATTGTATCTTGCTTGACTGGTACATAGCTGTATGTTTTTTGGATTTTATGCTTGTTTTGGTTTATTCTTCACTTGTGCAGGTATCTATGAGCGGATAGCGACCGGCCAGAGATAGAGGATAGGAGCGACACTTCCCCCCACAACAAACAAGCGTAGGATCCCAGGTTGGTCTCCTAGATCGACTTTTAAATTATATAGCTAGAAGCTTGCATGCAGCGTGATTGATTGTTGCTAGACCCCTTTTGGGGCTAGTGGGATCCACCTCTGTCCGCAGAGGGGATTTACCTCCGCAACAGGAACCATTTCATATTATAGTTTGAACGTAAAATTTTATGAAATGGGGGGTTGTTGTACAGTACAACAATTGGCGATTCGCTGGGAGAAACAGTTATCTCTAAGAAATATTGAAATATTTAGACTTTCTTTATATAGAAATCTTATCAAAGTGGAAAATTCTAATATAACTAAGTATACATACATTCTGAATATAATAAGAGCTATTTTTGCTAATTTCTTCTCTTGTTAAAATTAAATACATTCTAAGTTTTAAATTGGCCTCTATTGGTTGATAATGATAAAAAAAGGAACCTTTCCAACTTAGCCTTTTTAATGACTCTTTTGCCTTAGGTAGAGCCTCTGCTGCCAGCAAACGTTCATAGTTTCGACAGGGATACCTTTTAACCATTTGACTGTCCATTGTCCCATCCATTTCAGAGTATGATTAAAAGAATGAATTCAAAAATATGCTTTCATATTTTGTATTTCCTTTTCTTTTCTATTATTTTGTAAGATAAAATGCCATTGTCTTGGTTTAGTGGCCAGCTTTTTGACAATGCCATTCACTGGTTGTAATCTAACTAAACAAGATGGCTCGTGATGAGACCCCTTGTCTTATGATTATAAGCCATTACCCTGTTTTGGTATGCAGTGTTGGTAATGTCAATTAAACTATTTCCCAATGATTATGGTAAGCAAGCTTGTAATACGACCCCTTATCTTTTATATCAAATATTTTAGAATTACACTCTGAGTAATCATAAACTTTGATGAATGGGATGGACAATTTTCTCCTTAAGAGAAAATGGATGACAAGGTAAGAGTTGAAGATGCTAATATTGAATTAGTTTCTGTTTTGATATTGATAACCTTTTGTGGCCATTTTGAAAAAATTAAAATGATTTACAATACTTCTAAATCTTGAGAAGATTTCACAAAAATGAAATGGGGTTTCAGAATGTGAATATACCTAATTTCCTAGAAATTGTCATTTTGTTTAAGGCTTCTATTTTAAAAGTAAATATCAAAACTACTTCTTTTGAGCAACTTTTTCAGTATAGCAAAGGCCAATGGGAGGTATCTTACAATTTTATTTCCTAATAATCCTAAAAACTACAAATTCTGTTGAAATTTGAATATTTACAAAAGGAGAAGGGGTTACCTCCTCAATTGAAGAATTTCTTTAAGATGAGGCCATTAACAGGAAGAAAATCCCTCTTTCCTGATAGATCTTGTAATATGAACGTAGAATGGCCTATCTTCTCGTTGATCTGAAATGGTCCAAGCCACATCTTCTGGAACTTAGTGTGTTTTCCTTTATCCTCATGTGCTTTGTCCCATTTCAGAACTAGATCACCAACTTGTAATTGTTTTGAATTGGATGAAGTTGAATCAAAAGATGACTTGATAAATTGTTGATGTTTTGCATGAGTAATTTTCGATTTTTCTCTTTCTTCTTCTAATTTTAAGATTTGATCATGTCTTAGTTGAATAGAAGAAGGTGGGCTTTCTTCAATAAACTGAACTAGGGCTAGAGAAGGAAGCAATAGATTGGTTGGCAGAACTGTTTCTTTCCCATATACAAGATTGAATGGAGAAGTACCTATGGAAGCCTTCTACGTTACTCTATCAGTCCATAGTGAAAATATCAAATATTTGTGCCAGTTTTTATGATTTTGTTCAATAGTTCGCTTAATAATTTTGACTAGATTTTTATTGGTAGATTCTGCTAAATCGTTACCCCGAGGATAGTAATTTGCAGAATATTTCAATTTAAATCCTCTTTTAATAGCGAACTCAAACATAGAATTTCCAGAGTACTAAGATGCATTATCGAAAACAAGAGCATTTGGGACACCAAACCTAGTAATGATTAATTGATCGATAAACTCTATAATTACTTCAGAGTTTGTTGTCTTTAAAGGAATTGCTTCAACCCACTTAGTAAAGTAATCAGTAGCAGTAAGGATATACTTATGTTGTTTGGAGGACTTTGGAGTTATTTCCCCAATGATATCCAATCCCCATTGCTTGAAAGGTTGATCAATGTTGACTGGTTGCAAAGGGAAAGCTGGTTTTCTTTGTCTTCCACTAGAGATTTGACAATTTTGGCATTTCCTTACATATTCGTGAGTATCTCTGAATAGGGTGGGCCAATAATATCCAACATGAATGATTTTGTGGGTTGTTGTATCAACTCCAAAATGTCCTCCTGCTGGTCCGTCATGTAGCTCCCCCAAAACCTTTTGCACTTCAGGTTTTTCTAAGCATCTTAGTAAAATTGAATCATAATTTTGCCTAAAAAGTACATTATCAATAATTATGAAGTTTTTTTCTTTTAATCTAATGGCACGTTTGTTTTTATAAGAAAGATTAGGAGGTGCATATCCATTTTTCAAATAAAAGATCGAGTCTGCATATTGTGATTTAGGATCAGTGATACTTATCTGATCGATTTCTTCAGTGTGTTTTGTATCACCTGATTCTTGAATGTTGGATGCTCCTGCTAATAACCTGCAAAAACCTTGGCCCCTAACAATCTTTGTTGGCTTGATTTCCAAGTCATAGTCTTGTAGTGCTGTGACCCAATTCACCCTTTTTTCTCCTAATTCCCTTTGGATCAATAATTGTATTACTGCTGAAAATGAACTATAACTTTTGTATGGGCTTTTAAAATGAAGGGTCTGTAATGTTTGACAGCTTGTAAACAGCAAAGGCTTGTTTTTCAACTTCTAAATAATTTAGTTCAACACTTTGAAGATTCGAACTATAAAATGAAATTGGTGCTTCCAAGTTGTGATCATCAATTTGAGTGAGTACTGCTGCATAAGATGAAGTGGACGCGATAGTATACAGTATGAAATGATTAGAAAAATTAGGTGTTTAAAGTGGGGGCATTGATTATTGATTGTTTGATAGAGTCAAATGCTTCCTTTTCTGCAGATCCCCACCTAAACACCGAATTTTTCTTAATCATGGTTTGCAATGGTAAAATAATCTAGGAATAAATCGGGAATAAATCTCTTAACAAAGTTAATTTGACCTAAAAATGACTGCATGGATTTTTTTTATGAGGGAATGGAATTTCAGAAATCTCTTTAATTCTATTTGGATCAATATAAATACCATATTTGGAAACGGTGAAGCCCAAGAGTTTTCCTTGATTAAGAGAAAAGAAGGATTTTTTGGGATTGAGTGAAATACCATACCTTCTACAACGTTCAAAGATTTGATTCAAACCATGTAAATGATTGGATATTTTCTTGGAAAATACAGTAATATCATCTAAATAGACAACTATTGTTTTATTGATCAATACTTTGAAGGCTATATCCATTTCTCTTTGGAATGTAGCTCCTGCGTTAATAAGTCCAAAAGGAATTTTCTAGTAAGCATACGTTCCCCATTTTGTTCTGAAGGTAGTTTTGAGTCTGTCATCAGGGTGTACCAAAATTTGGTTATATCTTGAAAAACCATTTAAAAAGGAAATTAACTCAGAACCTGCTACTGAATGGAGTATCTGCTCCATGGTAGGTAATGGGAAATTATCTTTTTGGCTTGCCTTATTCAGATTTATGAAATCTATGCAAATCCTGATGTTTCCATTTTTCTTTCTAACATGCACCATATTGGAAACCCAGTTTGAGTGCCGGACAGGAAAAATAATCTTAGCTTTCAAGAGTTTATTGAGTTCTGGTTTTATTTGACTATCTAAGTTAGGATGAATTTTCCTCAACTTCTGTTAAACTGGTTTTTGTTCAGAAAGCATTGGAATGGTATGTTGAATGATTGATGTATTGTATGTTTTTAAATAATCATATTTCCAGGCGAAGATATGTTTATTTTTTCTTAATAATCTAATGAATGCTATTCTTTCTTCCACAGACAGTCCTAATCCCAAATTGATGTTTTGAGGATTTTGCTCAGTACCAAGGTTTATCAACTCAAATCTTAAGGTGGAACTTTGGAGCTTTGAATTGGTTACTTGTTTAAACCTGTCTTTAATATCATAGAGATCTTCAAGTTTAACCACTGGTTTCGGTATTGAGTTTTCTTCCTGCTTTTCCTTCATCTGGAGGTCATGATCGCTTTCATCAATGATTTGATCATCGTAGGACTTGTCGGAAGTCAAGAAATGTAAGATGTCTTCATCGTGATTGAACACTCGCCAATTGGTGACATTGTCAGGAATTGATGGTCTAAAAATTAACTCTACTGAAATCTATCTGGGCTATAATCTTCAGAAGGTAAGAGTTTAGAAGAAACATTGGCTAGCAAGTCAGCTGCTGCATTCTGGGATCTGGAGATAGGTGAAATATTGAATGCTAAAAATTGACATATAAGTTCCTGGACCAAAGACTGATAGTGCTTGAGGTGACTAGAAAGACAATGAATTGTATTTCTAACTTGTTTTATGACAATCTTTGAATCACCAAACACTTTCAAATATTGAACTTTAAGGCCAATAGCTTTATATAGTCCTTGAACTAAGGTCTTATTCTCAGCTATATTATTTGTGCATTCGAATTCCAACCTACAAGACAACATAGTTTTTTCTCCATCAGGACTAACTAAAATACACCCTGCTCTTGATCCTTCATTGGATTTAGATCCGTCAAAGTATAGTGACCAAAATAAAGAATTATCAAGAATTTTATTTACAGTGTTCTCAACAATATTAACACATCTTGATCTATCGGTTTGTGAAAAATTTTCGATTTGGGATGTGAAATTATTTACTGAGAAAGGAGATGGTTGGGAAGTATAATTACCAAAGAATGATTCGGAAGAGTAATTCCCCAAAATATTATTATTAAATGCTATTGGTTGATTTTCCTGTTCAAATTCAGTGACAGTATGGGTCATATGTTTCTCCCGATTGATTTTAATTTCATTTGGCTTTCCCTTGTAGGGTAGCCACATATGGGACCAATCGGTAGAAATATACCCGTGAAGTTTCTCAGACCAGTCCCTACTCAAGATTAAATCATAAAACTCAGGTATATCAACAATTAAGATATCAATTCTTTGAACTACTCGTGGATCAGCTGATAACCTGATGGTTACAGAGTTGATTTCCCCTAAAACCTGGACCTTGGTTCTATCCAACTGCACAATGTGAATTACAAAATTTTGGGGCTCAATGTTCAGTTTGGAACAAACTGAAGCTGGAATTATATTAGAGGATGCCCCTAAGTCAATCAAACAATTGTGTAGATTTCGATTGTAGATCTCATAGGTTAAGAGGAAAGGGGGAGTATGGGAATTTGATCTGTCTCCAATTAAAATCGTATCAGTAGCTTCAATCCTACCAGAAGGTGGTTGACCTGAATCATTTGCAGCTTTAGCACTAGGAAGAGGCGAAGAAGGTACTGCATTTAGTTCCTTAAGAAACAATTTTTGTTGATGTTTTAGTTTGCTAAGTTCAAACATGGTGATGTTTGCCTTTGACTTCTTCATATCGTCAACAATATTATAATCGATTGAATCCGATACTACCAACGTTTTAGATGTTGAAGCTATATTTGAGGATGATGGTTGGTTTTGAGGTAATGTTGCCGCTGGCTTCTTGGTGGGTACCTTTTCCTTTGTAGTAGTAGTACTTGCACTCCTTTTCTTTGAACTTGCCTGGACAGGTTTAGGGGCACCTTTACTCCTGGTAGTCATAGGAAAAGCTTCTTGTTCATTTTATGTATTGGAGTTAGGCAATATGAAGTACCACATTGCATGGCATTCGACAACTTCCTCTTCTTCGAATTCATCGGATGGTGAAATTGTTTCATCTTTTTCTTCCTCTTCAGGATCTGAATCTGCATTAGATATAACATTTGGTGGTTTTGACTCAGGTTTCTTAAAATTCCTAAGACACATGATATCACCAAGACCCAGAAATCGTTTGGATAAATTCCACCCAGATGAAGATATATTAAAATAATTAATATTTTTAATGAGATCCTAAGTCTAAACTTAGGAAAATTAAAATATTAATATGTATTAATTTAATATGGGTGAGAAAGTTCTAGAGACGAGGAGCAAGCCAGTTCTAATATTAGTTGTTGATTAGGGACTTAATCTCGGCTGTTGAATTGTCAACAGGAAAAGTATAAGAGGAGGCTTGAGGATGAGTTGGAGATAGACCAAGAGAGATCAGTCAGTTCGATTTTCTGGGGTGAGCTTTACCGAGGAAATCGAGCAAGTGATCAGTTGCAGTGAGGGGTAGTTCAACAAGAGGCTGAATAATACATAGCAGAGAGGCAGTGAAGTGCCAGGAGAGACAAAGCAGGCCTAAGAGGGTTGACACAAAGGCTGTAGGAGCCAGTGCAGAGGATGCAGAGGGTCGTAGAGGCTAGCGTAGAAGCCGTAGAGGCTGACGCAGAGGACGTAGAGGCTGACGTAGAGGCTGATGCAAAAGCCGCAGAGGGCTCCAGAGGCAGCGCTGGGACAGACTAGGAGAAAATCAGCTAACACAGAGCTGAGAGAGGGTAACGCAATTCTTGAAGGGTGACACAGTTCCAGAGCAGTGCTTGGAGCAGCTTTCCCAGTCCAACACAAGGAAAAATTGGAGTCGCTGTGGGATTGATCATCTAGTTGTTGATTTTCCAGAATATTTGTCTTCGGATAGAGGTATTACTGCTGAGGACATTCTCTGAAGGATGAGCCATTTCTGGCACACTAGTTGTATTAAAAAATATGCTTAATAATAAAACCCTCATATATGTTGCACTAGTTTTCTCGCATTAGGTGTTTGTGGATGATTTTCCAAAAATAACGTTGTCCCTTGTGTTATTGTTTTTGTTTACTTCAGTTCATGATCTGTATATCTGTGAAGGATGCATTTGTGTTTACTTCGATGTTTATGAAATTAAATAACTTGTTAATGTAAAGAACAAGTAGGAGATAGTAAACCAGAAATTGCAGTAGGGGGTTTCTGATGTGTTAGATTCAAAAAATTTCACATGGTATCAGAGGGATTATAGATCAGAGGCGACTAAAGACACCAGTCGAGAAAATCTGAGAATTTGCAGTAGAGAAGTAGTTGTCCCGAGAGATAGCGTTTTTTCAGAGCTAGAGACGTAGAAGGAGGAGTGACACAGTGTAGAGAAGGTGACGCTAATGCAATGCCTGCGTTAGTACTCTTAGCCAAGTGAAGGTGATGCAGTAGCTGGGAGGAGCCCATGCAGTAGCTGCGTTAGCAATCTAGGCTAGCGCAGAGGTAGAGGGGGGTAGATCAGGCATACACAATGCCAAGTCATCTTTCTCAGCCAGGAAGGATTGAGGCAGTCACCAGGAGGAGCTGATCTAGCTCTCACAGTGATTGTGCAGAGCTAGAAGGGCTCAGATTCTTTAGTTGCCAGGGCTAAGGGAGCTGAGCAGATTTTGATTTGTGGAGTTGGTGGGATGTTGTTTTTGTGAGTGAAGAACAGTTTCTAAGGAGACTGAACCAAGGTAAAGGGAAGCACTACCTCGACATATTTCTAGCCAAGAAATCTAGATCCGGGTTGTAGCGGCAAAGGAGCATTGGAGAGGAGTGATTTGATAGTTGGATGGAGGATTTTTGAGAGGGAAATCAGGACCCAGAGGGAGTCTATAGAAGAGGAGCAAAGGTGGTAGTGAACGGATTGATGGATCATGACAAATTGGACAGAGCTTGCAATTTGTTTATCATCGCAATCCTGGATAAACATCACATCAAGGACTATGCCTTGAAAGTAGTTGTTGTCCCAGTTGACCCTAATGTAAGTGAGAAGTATGAGAAGGCCGAGGTGAAGGAGAAATGCATGATTCTAGACGGGGTCAAGGATCATGTCATACCACATATTGCTGAGAAGAACACAACAAGGGAGATGTGGCAGACGCTGACCACCTTATATGAGGGCTCTTTTGTATAACAGAAGATGTTATTGGAAAATCATCCGAGGTCATATCAAATGCAGAAAGGAGAGGAGATAAATCCATTTCTTCTCAAGTTGCAAGGAATTCGCGACTAGCTTACTTCCATGGGGTCTACACTGAATCCAGAGTTCATGGTAAGGACTGCTTTGAATGCAGTCTCTGAGGACTAGGAGACGTTTTTCCAAAGCATTTTGGGCAGAGCGACTCTCCGTAGTTGGGAGGAGATGTGGGCATTTATTCGATAGGAAGAGCTCAGGAGATTGACCAAGGCAGGGAGTAGTGGCAAGGGAGTTCGAATCAAGAAAGAGGAGGAGGATGCAGCTCTAGCATCTGCGAGACAGTAGGGGGTTCAGAAGAAGAAGAAGAAAGGTGCCTCCAAGATCAAGTGCTTCAATTGTGGGGAGTTGGGACGTTATGCATCTCAGTGCCCCAGGAAGAAAGGCAAGGGAGAAGCTTTCGACTCAAAGGTTGCTCCAACAAAGGCAGAGAAGGATGTTGAGACTTATGACGATTGTGCCATGAGTGCTCATGTGCCTCTAGAGAAGAGGTGGGGAGACATAGAGTTGTAGTCGAGAGGATTACATGCACGGGTAGGATCCTTGAGGTGCCCAAACTCTTGGATCACATACAGTTATGGGAGCCCTTAACGATAGTAGCATGATGACAGGTGTCAAGTGGAGCAAGGTGTGATGGAGCGGCAAGGCATTGCTAGAGTGCTGAAACTTATAGCAACGTAGTGGAGGTTGCAACAGTGCGAGAGGCACAAAAGAGGTTGCAGTAGCGTAGTGGCAGCGGAGGTGGATTCAGCATCACGAGGCTTCTAGACTGACCATAATGTCAGTGTTTGGGTGAAGTCAGTTACTTACTTCTCGGTAACTGAGTTGCAGTGCAGCAGTTAGCAGTGCGAGTGCTATGGGCAGCATGATGTAGCATTTTGAGAAGGAGATGCAGTACATATGTAGCAGTGGTAGTGCAGTGTTTTAAAAACCGACTGGTTAGCTAGCCCACCGGGTCAAACCAGCAGAAAAAATAGGTTTGGACCTCCATTTCGCTAAAAAAGTGGACAAATTGGTCCTAACTGGCCGATTTGTGGTCAAACTGGTTGGTTCCGTCCTAAATCGGCCGGTTCCGTCCTAAACCAGCTAGTTTATTGCCAGGGCAACTATAAACCCCGCATAATGCATTATTGTGAATTCTGAAGCTGTTTTGAGGGAAATTTGGTTGTTTTCTTCCAAAAATAGTCCCTCCAAGAAAGACATGCCTATCCTCTCATTTTCCTGACACATCCCAACCCTAACAATGTTGGCAATTAATGGTAATGTTAAATTCTTAAAGTAAAAGTGACATTTCCTTTAATTTTCATTTTCGTCCTTTTAGTTAAATTTTTAACATTACCATGAAATGACTCAGAATGTTTGAGAGTGGTTTCGAACTCATTGGATTTCATATGGAGAAACAAGAATTTTAGATTTCACTCAAAATTCAGCAGACAATGGTTTTCCGGATTTCATGGTTTTGGGGTTTGCAATGTTTCCATTTGATTCTATCATACGTGAGGGTATGAGATTGGAATTTGATCAAGAGCATGAAGCCCTTTAAGAACCTTGATCGTGGTGGCATTGATTGTTGAACTTTGTTGATGTTGGTGGTATTGATTGTTGAACTCCTCTACCACAATCGCAACAAGAATACGCCCTTCACTCAAAGGAAAACAACTGGTTAGGCATGATAATCTATTTCTACCACATTATAAGGTTGAGGAGATGAACCCTTCACTCAAACAAAAATCATTGGTTAGGCATGTTAAACCTTTTCAATTTCTATCATGCTATAAGGTTGAGAAATCCAAGTCTAAATACTTTGAGCTAGATGATGTTTATGTATCTCATGTTGATGATGTTTATGTATTTCTAGTAGCGTTGTATCAATGATGAGTTTCATGAGTGACCATGTTGATCAGTGATTTGTAGTTTTGATGTCTATTTTTTCTACTACTACTAAAGTTGTAGAGGAGTTTCAGGAGTCCTCAAACTCGAAGCCATATTATTGATGTAGCTCATGTTGACAATCTATGTTGTCTAGTAGTGGTGATGAGTTTGATCATGATGAGGAGTGATCATGTTGTTGATCATTGATATGCAGACTTGCAGTGGTTCAGTGACCCCATAGCTTAGAGCATTGTTTTCGGACAGTAGAGGCCATTTAGAGCCTCATTGATTATGTATTTTGTTGCGTATATGTATTGCACTTGATGCCATTTTGATATATTCACCTTTACATGGTATGTAGATGAGAAAACCTTGCATATTTGTTTTCTATGGGCTTGGAATCATGGTTTTACATTTTAAAAATAGTTTTTTCATTAAAAAATAATTATTTAAAGTATTCTTTTTAAATCGGTTCCGGTTTGAAACCTGGTTCATTAGGTGGACCGGTTCGGTCACCATTTCGTTTTTTAAAACATTGTGGCAGTGGCAGTGTCATGGGTAGCAGTACAGGAAGCAACATTGCAGTGCATGTGAGACAGTAGGCCTAGCATCATCATAGAGGACCGATGCAAAGGATCAGTTTGATGCTTCTATGGTGAAGCATTGCTAGAAAACATTCCTCGCTAAGAGGGAATCTTGATTTTTGGTAGCATCATATGTGCTCTAGCCATGAAACTTGGTGGAGAGGCAAAGGCACATGAGATCCCCAAGACCCATAAATCGTTTGGAAAAATTCCACCCAAATGAAGAAATATTAAAATAATTAATATTTTTAATGAGTTCCTAATTCTAAACTTAGGAAAATTAAAATATTAATGTGTATTAATATAATATGGGTGAGAAAGTATTAAGAGACAAGGATCAAGACAATTCTAAACTTAGCCGTTGATTAGGGACTTAATCTCAGTCGTTGAATTTTCAATAGGAAAATTATAAGAGGAGGCTTGAGGATGAGTTGGAGATACACCAAGAGATATCTGTCAGTTCGATTTTTTGGGGTGAGGTTTGTTGAGTAAATCAAGCAAGTGATTAGTCGCAGTTAGGGGTAGTTCAGCAAGAGGCTGAAGAATACATAGTAGAGAGGCAACGAAGTGCCGGGAGAGACAACGCAAGCCTAGGAGGGCCGACGCAGAGGCCATAGGAGCCAATGAAGAGGACGCAGAGGGATGTAGAGGCTGATGCAGAAACCGTAGAGGCTGATGTAGAGGATGCAGAGGATGATGCAGACGCCGCAGAAGGCTCCAGAGGCAGCACTGGAGATTTTGTGGGGCAGACTGGGAGCAGATCAGTTGACGCAGAGCCAAGAGAGGGTGACATAGTTCCTGAAGGGTGATGCAGTTCCAGAGTAGTGCTTGGAGCAGATTTTGCTATCCATCACAATGAACGGCTGGAGTCACTGTAGGATTGATCATCTGGTTGCTGATTTGGTGGAATATCTATCTTCGGATAGAGGTACTATTGTCGAGGACATTCTCTGAAGGGTGAGCCATTGCTGGCACCTAATTGTATTCAGAAATATGCTTAATAATAAAACCCTCATATATGCTGCACCGGTTTTCCTGCATTAGGTTTTTCCGATAACGATTGTCCAAAAATAATGGTGTCCCTTGTGTTATTGTTTATGTTTACTTCAGTGCATGATCTATATATCTGTGAAGGCTGCATTTGTGTTTACTTAGATGTTTATGCAATTAAATAACTTGTTAATGTAAAGAACAAGTCGGAGATAGTAAACTAGAAATTGTAGTAGGGGTTTTTGATGTGTTAGATTCAGAAATTTTCAAAAGGACAAGGCTCTGAAACAGTGCAGAGCACAGTGCGGAGCACATGTCAAGCCAGGATGCGAGGCTCCAGCGAACTGTCAAGAAAAATTGCGCATAGGTCACAAGGAGGTTAGGATGAGTAATCTGGAACAGCAGTGACATTCTGTGGTATCTGGCTCAGCTGGGAGGCAGAACTGGCAATTTTTCTCGGGAAAACAATGTGAGCAGCAGAGAACACTGGTAGTGAAAACTATGCAGATTTTTAGGGGAGGTTGGGAGCAGGCTATGGGAGCTTGCTGGCCAAAACTGCGCAAAACTGGGAGGCAGTTATGCTAAACATGTCTTCACATTTCCGAGCTGAGTGAGGTGTCGGAAAGCTGGTGGACAGTCCAAGAAAACTGTGCAATTTTCAAGACGAGCAACAGGCCGGCTAGTAGGGGGACTAACTGACAGAACTGTGCAATTTTCAGAGACAATGTAGTGACAGGCAGCGGGTTCCGGTTCCTCTTGTCTGTGTAATTTCTTTAGTCAACGGAGGCAGGCATGCTGACAGCTTCCACACAATTTTTGGGAGGAGTGAAGACGGGGTCACTGCCCAGTCAAAATCTCTGATTGACCAGTGGGAGGCTTGATGGATTGGCTTGCAGGCAACGCAGATCGAGATCGATTCTTGGGCAACTTCTACGCTATTCTGGGTGACAGTCAGAAAAGTCGATTCTAGGATTGTGTAGTGCAGACTGCTTGGGAGGCAGCCTCAAGATCTGCGCAATTATGGGCAACAATACTTAGTCACTGAGGGTCGAGATTGCGTAGTGCAGCTCACCGGAGGTCCGATCGACAGATCTTCGAAAAAATGGTTAAGTGTGTGAGTGATTGAACTCGTGTATACATGATAGTGCGAATACACACTCAACATGACTTGACGACAAGATATCTCGAATCAACAAGACAACATATGCTCAGTGTGACTGACTGTGGGACTGTCTAATGGTGAAAGAGATAAGTGCGACACTTCGGATAGACCTTCGGACAACTGTGACGACACTTGAGGGATAGTGCTTACAACATTGTGTGTGAGTGCGATAGATATTTACATAGCGAACACAACTCAAACACAAACCTTTAACATCACCAGAACAAGGTCGCAAGCATGACATAGCAATCAACATGCCGAAGATGACAGTTGGTCAAACAAGCGAAAATGAAGCAAGACATGTAGAGGAAACACATGAAATGACTTTTTATGTTTGCGCACATGCATGTTACTGAGGACAGGATGATATGACAATGACAAGCAATCCTGCAAACTCAACTAAGAGGTATACTTCGAAAGGTGTTCTTTACTTACCATACTTACCCTTGAGATGATCATGCATTTGACGAAGTTTGCATGCAGTCCTGATATTTTTCCATTACTTGGTCTCTTGGTCCTTCTCCTCGACTCCTTAGGAGTGATCTCAGCATGTCAACTTTTCCTGTAGTCACTGAGCGATGGATTAGTGTGGTTTCAGCAAGAAGTGATTGCTGCTGGAATGATGCCCTGGGAGGTCCATCTGCACAATTTCTGCATGCAATAACGACAAGACAACTTGGACAACACTGCGCAGTTTTGAGGCTCAGCACACTGCCGTAGAATGGGGGTCCTGGGAAAACACTCTGTGCAGTTTCTGAATGGAGGGTAGTTGGACTGCTCTATGCATTTCTAAGAGAAATTCTGGCTGAGGTCTCTACGGGCTCCGACGTTTTAGCAGGCAAGGTAGGAAGCTTGATGGTTGCAAAAGCAAAGTGCAAAGTTCCAAGAAGTTGAATGAGGCTAGGTTGCTTGGGAAATGGCTGAGTGTGATATTAGTGACACATATGTAAATAGTGATAGGACTCGACTGTAATTGCACATGGAAACTTAATGACACAATGTAGACCACCCTGAATGCATAAGACATACTTTGCTTGATGCACTCTTATGCACACAATATGACCCAGATATTCTACCTCTTATACTCCAAAGAAACATTTGGAGTTTTTTGCATATAATTGTTTCTCCTCCAATTGTTTGGGCACCCTGTCAACATGTTGAACATGATCCTTCCAAAACTTGATGTAGATTAGTATATCATCAAAAAATACTAACACAAATTTTCTAAGGGTTTGAAAATGGAATTCATCAAACCTTGAAATGTACAAGGTGCATTGGTAAGGCCAAAAGGCGTGACCAAAAATTCATAATGACCCTCATGAGTTCTAAATGTTGTTTTTGGAATGTCTTCAGTCTTCATTTTGATTTAATGATATCGTGAACAAAGATCCATCTTAGTGAAGTAAATTGATCCATGCAATTCATCCAGTAATTGATCAATGACAGGAATGGGAAATTTATTTTTAATAGTTAGCTTGTTGAGCTCCCTATAATCTAGACACATACGCCATGATCCATCCTTCTTGTGCACCAATACTACTAGAGAAGAGAAAGAACTTTGACTAGTTGAATTATACCAGCCTCTAGCATTTTTGCAATCATACGTTCAATTTCACTCTTTTGGGCATAGGGATATCTGTAAGGCGTGATGTTTGGAGGAACACTTCCTGGAATCAAATGAATAGCATGATCATGTGTTGAAAATACTGAGGGGGGGTGAATCAGTATTTTCTTACTTTTTAATTGCTCTAGTGATTGCCAAAAGCATATATAAATATGTATATGTATACAAAGAACACAGAAATCAACAGCTGGAGTTAACGCTTTTATTAAAAAACTCAAGATAGTGCAATGAAATAAATACAATATAAGTATATATCGGATTGTGAATGGTTGCCAAGCTCCAACGTGGACTTCAGTGAGGCTCCAACCTCCAGAGCACCAACTCTGTTTTGCAGTGGTTCTGCACTTAGGAGCACCTACCCCCAATGACTTCAGTCCTGTTCAATTCTGAGGCTCCAACCCAACCTTGATATAAATTGTTCTACTGCTGTTCTCTACTCACAAGCTTGTTGAGCTTCTGCTATTCTCCTGTTCTCCTACTTCTCTGGCCTTTCTTCCTCTTGTATGTTCTTCGGCTTCCTCTCTCCCTGATTATCTATCATCAATCACCATCTCACTTTGTTTTTATGTTTTTATGTATTTCATATGTCTCTGACTCTTCGTTTCCGCTTTCCACCGCCTCTTTAGCTTCCTCCCTAGGTTGCACGAAATGGGGAAATGGGTACGAGTTTCCGAATGGGAAGCGATACGAAATGCGACGTCCCCAAATTTTAGAAATGGGGAAACACGAATATATATATATATATATATATATATATATGTGTGTGTGTGTGTGTGTGCAATCATAAAGCATAAATGGTACATTATAATTTATTACACTTAAACATTAAGATTTAATTTACATTACATTTACTCATGAATGATCACATAATGAAAATAAAAATATCGGAATATCCAAAAGCAACCTTTATTATATATCCAAATCTCAAAATCAGCCTTTATTTATATTAACATATGAGGCTGCAAGTACAATAAAGACTATAAGGCTGCAAGAGAGAGATCCAAATCATGATTTTCTGCATCCACATCCCATTCTTTAGAAAGACCACTGTTGTATTGGGAGTCTCCTCCTACATAGTCGAACGACCTTAGTGCTCTTGATTAAATACAAGTTTCATACCCTAGTACCCTACATGATCTTGATTATTGGGAGTTTCCCTTGCATAGAGTGCTTGGTTCTCTTGATTAAATACAAGTTCCATACCCTAGTACATGATAAAATCTAATGGAAACATTGCAATCCCCCCAATCCTGAAATCTTGAAAAGTCTGCTGGATTTTGAGTGAGATCTAAAATTCTACTTTCTCCATATGAAATCCAATGGGGGCGAAACCACTCTCAAACATCCTGAGTCATTTCATGGTAATGTTAAAAATTTAAGTAAAAAGATGAAAATGAAAAATAAAGGAGAATATCATACTCCTTTATTTTTCATTTTCATTATTTTACTTTAAGAATTTAACATTATCATGAACTGCATATGCCTCAAACTTCCTGATAAACTGCATATCAACACTAGGGAAAACATTCACTTTTATAACTTTAGACATGCATCTAGAAGCAACTAGAAGTCACTAACATACCCTAAAAAAATTTAAAAAAAAACACAAGTTAATGAGGAAACTTGGGTTGTACAGCCGTGAAACGTGTTTCCGGCCGTACTGGCCATGTTTCCATTTTGGGAAACGTGGAGGTACGGCTAGAAACACGTTTCACAGCCGTACGAAACGCGTTTCTACGTTTCGTATCAATTTCTGTACGGAAACGGACCTTTGTACCACGTTTCCTGCAACATAGCTTTCTCCTTGGTCGTTGTTGTTTCCTCTGACTCGCGTGATCTTTCAGCGTCCCTCCTTGGTCACTGTGGCTTCCTCTGTGCTGGCTTTCCATTCAACTTCTTGGCTTTTCGGTCACTGTGTGTTAAAAACTGTAACACATGCCCGTTTTTTTTCATTGATAACAGGGATCCGTCGAGACTGTTTTGTTTAACAGACATGCCACGTTCTATCAAAATCGCAATCGTCTTTTGCGAGGGTCCTTTATATATCACACCCACGACTCTGCCGATGGCCGATGGGCCAATCCTCCTATGGACACGATATAATATTAAGCAGCAGTTGATACTCTCGTCGGGTCCGCAACCTTATTGCTATTGGCGATCACACAGTCCACTTGACATATTGTAGCACCTGCTTCCAAAGTGCCGATGCGATGTGCTGGACTCGATAGGATCCCAAATCTCCCGTGTATATATTTTCAAGTCCTCTTTTCACCTCTGATAGTGTTAAACGCATATATGTAAGGTTTTGGCCGCCGATATATGTTTATGCCGTGGATAGTGTTAAAGTATATATATATATATATATATATGGTTCTCTCCTCTGATAATGTATTCTGTGCATACATATATAAAATCTGCCTTTTCTATTGATCGTTGTACCCCAACGTAATATTTCCCTGTCACATCTGACGAAGTCGCACGGTTTAAGCCCTGCCATCCGATCATCCACCAAGTGATCGACAACAATAAAGCATCTATTGCCGTTACTGAAGATGACATTGGAACTCAAAAGAGTCGTAAAAGACCAAAAGTAACAATTCCCAAGAATAAATATGTTACAGTTAATGATGAGAATGTTATGAAGAAGAAAAGTAAAGTTGAAGATTTTGAAGTAGTCATTACCAACAGTCAAGAACCTAGTGAAACTTCAAAAGAAAGCAGAGAAGTCGTTACACCAGGAGTTGATTTAGAGGAGCATTATCAAAACAAAACAAAATGCCATTCGATAGAATTTAACAAAGAGAAACTTAGTTGAGGGTGGTCATACATTTCAGCGTAATGTCAGACAAACCTATAAGGCAAGTGAAGGACAATGTCAATATCAAGTCAGAAAGCAACATCATTTGCATGTTCACAACTTGAAGACAATGATGAGGTACAACCCATATGCTCATGTGGTTAGTTATGTGCTTCTTTTTGATCCAGTTCAAGTTCCCAACAAAGAAGCATTTGATAAGTCAAAATGTTTTGAATACAATTATTATGTGCTTGGGGGGAACCATTTTGTAGAACCTCAAAGACAATTAATGGAGGAATATCCCGATAAACCACATTTTGAAACAATGACATGTATCATTTATGCTGGTTTATCATATACAAAAGAAAAGCTAGTGGCATGGGATCATAATTCAGATAATGAATATAGGATGTCTATGACTTTCATCCAAAGGGTTAGATTTATTCATAGTGAATTTAAAGAAAAATGTGGTGGGGGTAGGATAAATGTTACTATAGATTTCTGAAATAAATGTTGTATGGAAATAGGCTATCCAATTGAAGAGAAAATTTAGAACTGCATATATATGGGAGTTGATTAATGAGATTTTTAGCATGTGGGAAAACATTGGCATTAAAAACCAAAAGGTCAAAACGTCTAAGCCATTGATATGTAGCAGCAGTAAATTAGGTCCTGAAATGAAGCAGCTTCCAGAAGATATGACTATCACACCTTGGAGAGCAATGCAAGGAGTGAATGATGAAAAAATTGTCAAAACAATATTATCTCGTGTGAGGTCAGGGGAATTATCATTGGAGAAAATGTCTGAAGAATTTCAAAAGTAAGTTTGTTGAATTATTTTTATTTTATTTATAGATTATAATTTTATTTTAAATAAAACATATTGTTCTTGGTAGTATTTGTTATACGTATCATTATATTAGCTTTTTGTTACTTTATTTATGCAGTCACAAAGTTTACATGAAAATTCAAGAATGAATGGTTAAATTGTTGAATGAAGATAGTTGGGATGATGTTATACACAACTATCCAAATTCAAGTTCTACATCAACATTAAAAGTTTTTTATCTTGCATTTAAAAAGTTATCTTGATTTATACATTCATTTTTATTCATATGTGTACTATTTTTAATTTATAACTTACACATATATTTGTTTATTTTATAAAAGATGAAGAAGGATGGTAATGGAGCACCAGATAGTTTCAAAAACTTTACTGAAAAAATAAAGATCAAAAGACTGAAGAAACAACGTATTAAGAATGTTGAATTTGATCCAACTCTTACTCATTTCATTTGGAATGGGATAGACACTATTCAATATCAAGTAATACAAGGCGACTGTGAAGACATTGCTAAACTCATACCTAAAAGGGATTATGCCCTAGTTATTGCAGATATTTCCCATGATTTCAATATTCCAAGCATTGATTGTGATAGTGACCCTTATACTTATCAAGCTCTTAGTAAAGTGGTTGTGGGATTTCTAGAAGTCACGTCACCACCATTATGGAGATTTGTGACATTTCATTCAGACACACAATTGGCGATGGTATTGTCAAGCTTCAAAGGGAAAACAAATTCAATGATGCAACTTACATGGCAAGCCATTTAAAATGTATATTTGATTAATGTTGAAAAATTCATTTATGTACAAGCTAATTGAACTTTTACTATTTCATGTTACAGGCAAAAGTCAAATATTCTTAACCATGAAGATCAACTATTTATAAATGATTGTGAGTTCATTCATATTGATAGTTGGGCAAAAGATGATAACTATATGTCTATGATTTTTAATCGGGTAGACGGAAAGAGTCATAGCGAAATACTTACTTATGATGTTGTGAGAAAACTAACATATGAAGACAAATAAACAAAAGGAGAAATATTTAACATTTATAAAAAACCACAATTATTGATTAACTATCTTATAGACATATGTTCAAATGAAGGAGATTGGGTTTTGGATTTATTTTCTGACTTAGGTAAGTCTTATTATATGGAATTGAATTTCAATATGTTATTTTTTAATTAATATGTCATTGTACTAATTTACTTCATTATTTCTTTTGTGTTTGATAATTAGGTATAACACTAGCATGTTGCTTTCAAAAAGGAAGAAATTGCATTGCAATTGAAAAAGATCCAATACAGTGCAATTTCATTCAGCAAAGAATAATGTTTTTCAATTTCTTCCAGATGTAATGCAAAAAATTGGGTTGAAGAAATGGGACTTTAGTGAATCACGTGTGGCAAAAAAGGCAAAGGAACCCCAACCACCATTATATGGAATGTTTGGAAAGACATACATTGGAAGATTCACAGATATCAAAGATCCATTAGAAGAGGAAAATGAGCAAAAATGAAGCAGAAAATATTGTGGAAGAAGACAATGATGAAACTCTAAAGGACGAAGAGTTTGGATTACGTGACATTGTTGATTAAATTTAAGTAATGCCTGGAAATCAAGCTCATTTTTTGGAACTATTAATTAGTTATACTTGTAATGTTTTGAATTTGACATTTTATGAGAAGAATATACACTCAATTAAGGTTGTTATGCATTCAATATTTGTATTATGTGATTTTCGCATTAATTTTTAAGTTAATCATTATTTTTTGAAAAAAAATGATTGTTATTATTTTTTTGACATGAAATTCATAAAAAAAAACTACTATTTAACTATTTTTAGTTAAAATTTTCGTATAAAAATTGTGATTTTCGCATGTCAATTGTAGCAAAAAATTATCAAAACTTGTAGTTTTTAATTATATTTATGTTAAAAATGGCTATTTTTATGTCCATTGTTAAAAAATATTGTTTTTTAGAAACAATTATTTCTTGTGGAT
>APFE030631994.1:0-22900 GCA_000404065.3 Pinus taeda | reverse complement strand
AGAGGAATTTACTCAGGAAGAGAAAATGGAGCAGACTGTGAAAGATTTAGAGAAAACTCTTAACTTGGATTCTTGTCAGCAGGTCATATTCAAGCAACCAGTCCAAGTGGGAGAAGGCACATCCACTGCTGCAGTTGAACAGACTACCCAGTAGGCATCTACAACCACCACTACAGCAAAAGGCAAAGAGATAATGGATGAACAACAAGAGACAGAGGCAGGGCAGCCGAGCACTTCAAAGGATCAAAGTCAAGGGCAAGCCCCTTTACAACAAACTGAACCACCCCAAATCCCAGTCCTGCAAACACCTCTCAATGAAGAGAGAGGAAAAAAACTTGATAGAGAGGAGGTCACACCTCCAGGTGGGTCAACACAGCAACCGTAGGCCAAGAGGCCAAGAATTGACCCTCAGACCGAGGAAGAAAACATGAGTGAAGAAAGAGCAGAAAGCCAAAGCAGAGAAAGACAATCCAGCCAGCAGACTGCCACTAGTTCCTTTCAGCAGGAACAGGCCATACAACAAGGCACAGAGGTGTCCTCCTCAAGGAAGCAAGGCAAGAAACCAACTCGTATCAAAGGGGGTTTCATGGAGATCAAGGCACAAAATGAATTGTTGAGGGTACAACTCCATGATCAATTCTTGAAGGCAACTCCCTCCAAAAAACAAATATTGATGGCTGCTTATGATTTCAAGGAGGAAAAAATGATTTTTACTCATTTAAAGCCTAAAGTTCCACATCCCAAAACCTCTGCAGATTACATAAGAACAAACTTGGAGGTCTTTTCTAAAGACATACATCCAATGCATCAAATAGAGCTGCACAAGCAAACAGGGGAAATGGTTTATGCTACGCTTGCAGACAAGGCCATGCTAGCCCATCAGTTGAAAGAATCACTGATTAATACAAATACATAACTTGATTTGGAAAGGATGTCTTCCCATGCTAAGGAAAACAGAATAAAAATGTTGGAAGACATAATCATTGATCTAGGACATGATCCAAAAGATCCAAAGGATGTTAGGGCCCTTATGAAAAAGAAGGAGGATGATATTGCTGCACTCAGGAAACAGGCAAAGTTGCCTGCAACTATTCACCCTGACACTGCAGGACTTGCACAGGAAAAACAGCTTGATGACACCATGGATTTACTTATGAAGATGAATCAAAGAATACTAGAGATGGAAGGAGAATTGGAGAAAGCATGACAAGGTAGACAGGGAGAATCAACCTCCCAGCCCCCTCAAACTTCTACAACTCTTAGCCCTACCCCTCCTACACAAGCAGCAATAGCCCCTCCTACCATTCCAGCACCAACCACAACCACATCAGCAACAACAACAACAACAACAGCATAATCTAGCATGAGTATGGAGTACTTGATGAAAGCTGTCAAAGAACTTGAAACTCAAGTGACAGAAATAAATGAGGCCAAAGATAGACTAGCCAAGCTAGAGGCCAGCTATAACAAGTCCAAGATTACTGTAGCAGAGTAGCAGAGAGAAATAAAAGCCTTGGAAGCCAAAGTGAAAGCTTTGGAAAAAGAATTGCTTCTAGGAAAAACTCTAGCAGAAATCAAGAAGATAATCTGGGCCAAAATTGGCCAATCAATACATGACCAATGGAGGTCAATCCAGGCAATAAATGAGCAGATTGAACTGATAGGCATAGCTCATGTTGAAATACAAAGGGCCAGAATAGCACTAGGAATCATGCCCGAGCAGGCCAATAAAATGATACATTTCCTCAATACCCACACTAGGGAGGAATTGGCAGCACTAGAAATAAACAACAGAACAGACACCATCCTGGCAGTTAAGAAAGTGCTGACTTTGAGGAATTTCACTCAAACACTAGAAAGAAAATGTCAGGATATGAAGGCAGAAATTGATGAATTCAAGGCAAAGATGACAGTATTGCAGGATAAAGCACTGCCAAACCTAGTGACTGGCATAGGACAACTGATGTCATATGATCAGTATATCACAAGGATCAACAATTATGTTGAGAATCAAATCACAGCATCCAGCAGCTCCACAGGAGAAGCAGGGCCTCCCTCTGGGCAGTCTTTGTATGATAAATTAGAAAATTTATTTTTTATTGAGCATGAGATAAATCACCTGTTTGAAGTGCCTCCAAATTTCTACAGATATACTGAAGCAGATGAAACACTCGTAAAAATACGGAGACATCAGCTACCTCCAGCTGATTGGTGGCAGGCAATGCTGGAAATTCTACCGAGGTGATCCCACTATATTATTACTTTTTTGTGAAAATTCAGATCTCAGTCACAGTACAGGTCAGCAGACAATTCAGCATGCAGATATCACAGGAAGCACTCGTACAGTGACTCACCAAAGCACTCAGACAGTAGGCTCAACTAACGCAGAATTAAAGGCACAGCTACAACCAACTTTCCTGAGCCAAAAAGTCAAAAGTTGTCTGACAAAAAGATAGCTTCCATCTCAACATTAAATTCTGTAGTTATATCTTTCATTTACCTTTTGTAAGAGAGTTGGTGGTGCAATTTATTGCACAATAACTCAGTATTGAGATATTTTGTATCCTATTTTTGTATATATATCCCCTCAAAGAACGTATTGAGGGTCAGTTGTAGTGAAACTCTTTCAGAAGAGCTATATTGTATATATGAGACATTTGTTCTAATACAAATTGTTGGTGGAGTTCCTGGTTCCTATACTGTTTGAAGGTGGAAATGAATGGCTCTGTTATGTTGCATAATTCCTGTGTCATTTGCTGGAACAATAAGTTATTCTGAACTATGTTCTTGTTTTTCTGTGTATGCCATAATTCATATATGTTCATGATCATAGTAAATAGAGAAAAAGAATAGCTTAGGATTTGTTTGAATACACACTATGCTGAATCTCTATTTCTAAATATGTTTTCTTCTGGATTAGCCATGGATATGAATTCTTAATTGCTCATGTCTAAACTAATTCTATCACTGTCAATATTGTTTAAGAATTCTTAACTGCTCTTAAGCAATACTTTCATTTTCCCCTTTTTAGCATAGTGAAAGATTCTCAATTGCCTTTCACTCACTAATTCCATAACTTCATTACATAAATCTAAGAAATTGTTCCACAGATGCCTATATGGCTTTGCAGCAACACTCTGCCTTCAAAAACATACTTCAGCAACACACTTCTTTGAACTCCATTGCCCAATGGCCCAAACTCTTTTGTAAATTATACCTCAGCTCTGTTTGAATTCACCAACCAACCAAACTCAAACAAAATCAGCACACCATAACTAGCCTAAAATCATCCACCAACAAAGCTAAATCATAAAGAGAGAGCCCTCTCTGGTTGCAGGTAGGCTAGGACCTGTAACTAAAAGGTTGGTTAGTGGTTACCTCGGCCGTATTCCCTTTAGGAAGCAGGGAACAACCTGAGTGATAACTGCCTCAATGAAAAGTCACCTGAAGCGATCCCGATCGTTCGATGGAAGGGGAAGAATTCCCTCCGTTGATTTAATCTGGGATCCCGAGAACAAGGTACCTTGCTGCAGTATTAATTTCGACTGCACCACCAAGGGTTAACAACTGAGCTGTAGTGAAGCGGATTTCAAGGTGAAGTCTAGCTGTCACGCTCTCGGTAAGCTATCAATCAATGCGAATTGGGAACGATCTGTTATCGTACCCATCGACACCAAATCCATATGGTAGGCGAATCCAAATGCACATAAACAGTATGACTTGTATCGCTGGATGTGAAACATTCGAAAATTAAGCAATGAATGGTCAGCACGGTAATTGTACTGTGATTTAATAAAATAAAATTTATTTACCAATTTTATTTACTGAGGTTGGGGAGTTGTGACAGTAAGTAATAATAACATTTTTATCTAAATTTAATTTTATTGTTTTTAATTAAATTAAATTTAACATTATACACTTACAATTTAGATTCATTTAACCATCAAACCAATATAGTTTCACATTTAAATATTGTAATATCTGCTATATTAATTAAATCTAATGATTTAAAGATCTTTGATATTTATGATAATCTTGAAATGCTATTATATCTATATTCAATTTTTAAATAAATAATATTTTAATATTATATATAATATTTAAATGATAATTTATTAGACAATTGATTATCTAACTAATATTTATATGAATTAGTTTACTTATTACAACTAATTGTAAAATGACAAAACTAATAAATTTATAATTTATAATTAAATATTTTTTGTTACCGTAAAAAAGGAGTGAGAGTGAGACTCCCATAGCTCTAATATTATTTTATTTTTTTGTTATCATTCATCTTTAATATTTTTTTTGAGTGGTTGGGCTCAATTTTATTTTTTTAATCGTTCAACTCTCAAAAAAGAAATTGTTATCGTTTAGTTCTAATATTATTTTATATTTTTTTTTGTTATCATCACTATTTTATTTTTTGTTATCTTAAAAAAGTGACAGTGAGACTACCATAACTCTAATATTTTTTCCTTTTATTATCGTTCATCTCTAATATTTTTTTTTTTTAATTATCGTTAAGCTCTAATATTTTTTTTGTCATTCAACACTAATCTTATTTTATTTTTTGTTATCATTGCTCTAAATACCAAATAAGATATATAGATGGCCAGTGAAGTTCTTAATAGCCATCTATATATTGAAATTTTTAATATTATTTTAAATTTAATAGGGATAAAAATGCTTTCAAATATTAAATTAAAACATATTAATTATACAATATTTTTAATATAATAATCTCACAATTTGTTATTTAATTCAATTCAATTTATATAATAATCTCATAATTTAAATTTATTTAAATATGTATTTATTTTTTAATTATCAAAAATATTTCAAACAAATATGTTTTAAATATGTATTTATCTCTTAATTATCAAAAGTATTTAATACAAATATGTATTTTATATAATTGTTTTAAAAATATGTGTCCCATATAATTATTTAAAGAAATCACTGTTAGGATAAAATCATATGAAATTAGTATATCCAGATTTAAACAAGAACACAACAAATTACGGAGATAACCATAAACACAGAGATACATTGGAAATAATACTTCGTTTCATTAATGTAAAATACTAAAATATGCTTACAAACATAAATGGAAATAAACCAGCTAGGGTGATGGTAGCTTATCTCTGAGAAGAGACGTGGCAGCTACATGCCTCTGAACTGCCTTATAATGAGGCTCAAGGGCCTTTTTATTATTGAACAATAAGAGCAAACCCTAAACAACCAAAACCCTAACTCGAGGAGATGTAACACCAAGAGTTTATGGGCCCTGTTGGGGTGAGTTGGACAACCAATTTCCCGGGGTTGTGACTTGGTCATATTACCTCCATTTGACGCACATGACAACCCGTTGGAAAGATCTCTCCAAGAACTATGACAAAAAAGACAATTTTTCTTAAAGAACCACTCGCGGTAAATTTCCACAAAAACACAGTTTAGGGCCTCAAAACGGCTTCGGATGTTTAGGACCTGAAAAACTGCTAAAAATAGTAAATTGTGCTATAATTAAGGAAACTAAAAAATTGAAAGAAGTAATGGTGGGAGTACAAGTGGAATTGGCAGGTCGCCACCAATATCCACCTGGATCATTTCTCCCCCTTAGGAGGCAATGGTCCCCATTGCGTTGAGTTCCTCCATGAGATGAGGAAACTTCTGCTAAACTTCGTCCTTGGTCAGCCACTTGCCTTGGTGAAGGAGTTGGCCTGCTTTGAAAACTCAATATAGTTGGATATTCCGCTGGCGAGTGTGCTTCATCTGTGTGTCCATGATCCAATCAATTGTAGCTTGCTCCCTGCAATTTGGATTTAATCCTATTGGTGTGAGTTGTTCTACAATGTTAGATGTGTCCAGTAATGGTGAAAAGTATGGTCGAAAACGGTCCACATTGAACACTGGGTGTAGGCCAAGGAATGAGGGAATGCTGAGCTCAAACGCATTGTCTCCCACAACCTTGGTAATGGTGTAAGGACCATATCAGAGTGGTCTGAGTTTCCAATAGGCTCCAGTAACGTGTTCCTCTTGCAAATGCAACCATAATTTGTCGTCCATCTGAAACATGTATGGCACGTGATGTAAATCATGTCGTTGCTTGTACTTGCCATTTGATTTCTCTAGAATGTCATGGACCTACTAGTGAATATGTTTATCTGAAAAAGCAAAATGATGGCAGCTATATTATATTGTTATTGTATGTAGATGACATGCTTGTTGCAGGGTCTAACATGCAGGAAATAAATGTGCTCAAAATAAAATTGGCAAATTCATTTGCAATGAAGCATTTGTGAACTACAAAACAAATCCTTGGTATGAGAATAACTAGAGACAGGAAAAATCGTAAATTAACATTGTCTCAGAATGAGTACGTAGAAAAGGTGTTGAAAATATTTAATATGCACAATGAAAAACCAGTTAGTACACCTTTTTCTAGCCATTTCAAACTTTGTAAGGAGATGTGCCCAAATACCCAAGAAGACATGTATTATATGTATAAAGTTCCATATGCATCATTAGTTGGAAGCTTAATGTATGTAGTGGTCTGCACAAGGCCTCATATTGCACATGCAGTGGGAGTTGTAAGCAGGTACATGAACAATCCAAGAAAGGAACATTGGATGGCAATGAAATGGATTCTCATATATTTAAAAGGTATCACAAATCAAGCATTATGCTTTCGTGGTTCAAACATTTCTCTATAGGGATATGTTGATGCAGATATGGCAGGTGATAGAGATAACAGGAGGAGCACTATAGGATATGTATTTATTGTTGGTGGAATAGCTGTCAGTTGGGTTTCAAAAATCCAAAGTGTTGTTGCACTTTCAACAACAGAAGTAGAGTATGTTTCTTCTACAGAGGCTAGTAAATAAATGATTTGGTTACAAAGGTTTATGGGTGAATTGGGTAAGGAGCATGATGTGGGCACATTATACAGTGATAGCCAAAGTGCCATTCATCTTGCAAAGAACTCAACATTTCATTCCAGGGCTAAACAAATACAGCTCAAGTACAATTTCATATGATCAGTGTTGGAAGATGGAGAGTTGAAGATGGAAAAGATACACACTAGCCAGAACCTTGCAGATATGCTAACAAAAGTTGTAACCAGTGAGAAACTGAGAATATGCTCAGTTTCAATTTGTATTCAAGGATGATGATGAAGATGAGAAAAAACCAGGTCCAAAGAGGAGTCATTTTCTAAAAAATGAAGCAGTGATGGAGTTGCTACAATCATTCTCCAAGTGGGAGATTGTTGGATGTGGAGCATGATGGTTTAAAGGTCTTTGTTTCAGCCAGATGTATACCCCAGGAAGTTTGTACATCCCTCCACGTAGGGGGGTGTGGGGGGGCTGATACCCCCTGGATGGGGGGTCTGGGGGGTAGCGGTCCCTCGGCGGGGGTTTGGAGGCAGCGCCCCCGAAGCTAAAAACAGAGGTAAAATTGTCTTGTAAAAGTATATTAATTTCTAGTCAATCTGGGTCGTTCATTAGGCAGATGATCAGACAGTAGAAAATATGTTTAGTTTAGGGTTTTTGCCCTAGAAGGAAACCCCCCTCTTTTTATGAGGGCATTGTATTGATTCTATGTAATAGATGTGTATTCTCTGAGCAAGAAATAGAGAGGCGAGACTGTGAGATAAAATCAAGGATATTATAGTAGATCTGTTGTAGGTTGTGTCTCTTCATTTTGTTGGATAATAGAAAGGAATGACTGGGTGTTCGGGGTGGACATAGCCCAAACTGGGTGAACCACGTATATCTATGTCTCTCTTCTTTTATGCATTTTTTTTATATTTCTACAATATTTTTTGTTCCATTGCTCCATAATATATAATTTTCTAACAAAAATTAAGCTAAAAAAGGTGTGTATTTTTATATTTGCATTGCTTTTGTTTGAAAAATCAGTTTGAAGTGATTCAAAGCAAATGATGAATGATAGATATCATTAATTAGTCTAAAGTTCCTCCCAAACAAAAAATTTCTACACCCATTAAGCCCTCTAAAGGCTTTACCATGACACATGAAGAAGAAATGCATGGGGGCTTCACCCAGTGAATCTCTGACATATCATGTGCATTCATAACATACTAAACAATACCCCTAATTTGACTACATATTGAAAAAAACCTAAATAAAATTATTTAACCCCCTACCAATACGAACCCAATACACCTTCCCAATTTAAAAAACCCCTACTTTCACTAGATATCATAGGTATCCATTTTTTCATTAATTTATTTTATACAACTTTATATTTTTTCATTAACTTTGAGCTCCATTTTTTATACCTACCAATATAAAAACCCTTCAGCACCTATTATATGCTCAATATATTATGTCATTTTTTCCTCAATATATATCCCCCAATATGAACCCATGTGGTATGGTATTGCTCCCACAATGAAGCTCCCGTGAAGAAATGCAACATGATATATCAAAATTGCAAGACTAAGTGCAACAATTTTCACTCTCATAGAGGGCAACTAAATATGAATTGGAAGCGATGAATGTTAATATGGATGGTTTAGAGGAAAATAAAATCATACATGGAAGGTTTAAAGGAAGGTTTGACAAAGTTGCTATAGGAAATGGTTCCTAATGTTGGCAAGGTAGTCCATGAAGATCATAATGAGAACAAAAGGAATGTGAATCATGATTTTAGACACTCTGACTTTGGGTTGAATACCCATCACACTCTAAAGATCGATATGAGGAATTTTAATGGTAAGGATATCGTAACATGGAAACTACAGATGGCATAATTCCTTGATCTACATGATGTGCCACACACATAAAACGTACACATTGGATCTTTATATTTAGAACCCAATTTGTTTCTGTGTTATTAATGGTGTTTTTCTTGTAAATTAATTATCACCTAGATAATTTTTATCGTGAAATTGCTAAAAAATTATGATGATACAAATAGAAATAACTTCTTTATCCAATTGATAAATCTCAAACAAAAGGGTCCAATGGCAGACCACATTGAGGACTTCCAAATATTGAATATCAAGGAACCTGATATTCGAGTGGATCATAGGATTGAATTCTTCATAGGGACTTCAAAAGATAACATCCAACATGAGGTTTTCCTTTGGGAACCTAATTCATTGGAAAATCCATTTAGGGTGGCAAGAAAGTTTGAAAGAAAAACTATGGAAACAAGTAGGTCTACCTCTCACAAATCTAAATATGGAAGTGTTTCTTCTTCTAACCTTCCCTAACCTACAAGGTTGACACCACAACAAACAGAGGAAAAAATATCAAAAGGGATTTATTACAGTTGTGATAGAAAATACACTAAAGGTGACAAGTGCGTTGAGAATAAATTATTTTACATAGAATGTGAAGAGGAGCAAGAAAAGGAACAACAAAAATCAAAAGGAGAATATATACATTAGGAACCAACCCCAGAGAAAGAAGAAATGAATATGGCCATACAATTTAATTCATTAAAGGGAATTACGACTCCTGAAACTCTCAAGATAAAGCATATATCAAGAAGAAAAAGGTAATAGTGCTCATTTATTTGGATAGCACCCATAATTTAATTCATTGTAAGATATCCAAGGAATTGAATTACTTTGTATGACGAACACAAGAGTGTCAAGTGATGGTTTCAAATGGAAGAAGTATAAATTGCTCAAGGAGGTGTGTTATAGACATATTTGGGCACTACAACCCCAATCACATATGCTGATAAACCAAGGGCTCTTAAACCCTTAAAAGTGTTGTTTAATATCCTAAAGGATCAAGGTCATCTGATTACATCATTTCCCAGAAGTTCCACCTAAAAAACTACTCAAAACTGGTCAAAAATGACCCATACAGACTACTCCTTGGTCAAAATGTGATGCATATTACTTCTTACACATGGGTGGTGTGATGCATACTTAAAAGGCCTTCTGTAGGGTGCGATAGGCAAGAGCAGACAAAAGGCAGATGCAGTTGGCGAAGTGGAAACCCAGAGAATCTTCTAGAAACTGCTCATATGACACTTGCCTCTCTAAATTCACCCAGAGATGAGTAATAGATCATGAAATCTACAAGTGGAATGAAGAACTATCAGTGAAATGGCACTAATCAAAAACCTAGAAGCTGACTCACCCCCTACAAATATCTGTATATGGATCCCTCATCCTAGAGATCTAGAGGTTGGAATTTTGTAATCTGTAAGGAAGTGTTGTTGGTTTCTCTTTGAGACATTGTATTGTTGGGTGATCTTGCTTCTCATGAGGTGAAGAGGTATTTTGTGCTGGGAGGATGATGTTTGTCTCTACATGTGAGAAAGGAGTGGCAAGCTCTATCAAAGGAGAGAGGAAACAAGCAAAGAGCCAAGCGAAAGATTAAGGTTGGTGCTCTTTTCTTCTCTCTTGTCTATCTTCCATCAACGAAAACACAAGTTACTTTGAATTGTTTGTTTCTAAGATAGCTACCCATCTTAGTGGGACTAGAAGATCTGAATAAACACTAGTTTTCCCAGAAACAAAATGTTGACTCCACTGGGGAATAAATAGTTTGTTTTTTTGTTAATTTTTGCTTTATAAAATATAGACAGAGCCTAAAGTTAAGCCAGCTAGCCTTCGAACTACTTTTTCTATGCAACTGCAAAGTAGATTAATGCCGCTTCAGTTAATCTCCAGGTTGGTTTATGAACTGAACATTTGACTTGCAAACATCCTAAGTTCCCTGGTGGTAGCTCAATAACCTCATAAGATCATACCCCTTTGCTTTGTGTTTACTGTCTATCATAAGCTCGGCCTAAATCACCGAACTTAGTTGCAAATTGTGAGTGAAAACAAAGCCAAGTCGTGTCCCTGGTCCATCGCGCTGTCTCTCATTGGCAGTATGGATGCATCACACCTCCCATGTGCTATAGGTGAGATGCATCCCTTTTTCCCTTAAGGATAGGTGTGATGATTGAACGAGACTGTTTCCTTCTCTGGAATATGGTTTTCTCTTCATTGTTTTTAGCTCTATTCAGTAGTTTTGTTGCATATGATCAGTATATCATTGTTGAAGCCTTGTTTCTTTACACTATTCAGCCTCCATTGATAAGGAATTGTAAATGTTTCTTATGTATTTTTCATCATTTATAGTCCTTCTTTGCAAAAAGTAGCTTAATTGAACTATCGTCTTTTGATTCGAAAGTGTTGCAGCTGTCATTTTGAATCAAGAAAAAAAGTGTCGTAAATTCTTCTTCTTTTAGATGTATGGTTAATGTACTTGTGATTCTACATTGTTTATGGTATCATAGATCTATATGCTTTGATGGTATTTTGTTGCTTTACCTCTACAGGTGTTCTTTGAAGTGGAACAAGTGAGAAAAGAGTGGCAAGCTCTATCAAAGGAGAGAGGAAACAAGCAAGGATCCAAGTGAAATATTAAGGTTGGTTCTCTCTGCTTCTCCCTTATCTATCTTCCATAAAGGAAAACACAAGTTACTTTGAATTGTTTGTCTCTAAGATAGCTACCCATCTTAGTGGGACTAGCAGATCTGAATAGACACTAGTTTTCCCAGAAACAAAGTGCCATAATATTAAGTTAACAATTGGGAAATATGTCTTGAATAATCCAATCTTTTCCATTCCAATGGGTCATGCTAATGTTTTAGTAGGATTCCAATGGTAAAAATTTTAGAGGATGATAGTTTTTAATTTTCAAGAAATTTTCCTGAATTTTTTCTAGGAGAGAAAGGAAATTGGATTAAGGGGTATTATAGGGATATTGGGGTAGATAATCAAATGTAATTTGATGACAATGACTTTAAAGAATGAAAAATGCGGTGTAATTGCACAATTATCTTCATTATAGGTTCAAACATCGAAATCATCCCTTTCTTTAGATCTCCAAAGAGTCTTGGAAAATCATTCAAAGGTATTTGAGACTTTGAAATGTCCCCCACCTATTCATGATCATGATCATGCTATTTACTTGATTCCAATCAGTCTTCCTCCAAACAACATGCCGTACATTAATATCCCTATGCCTAAAAGAGTGAAATTGAATGTTTGGTTGCAAAAATGTTATAGGAATTTATAATTCAACCTAGACAAATTTCTTTCTCTTATCTAATAGTATTGGTACACAATAAGGAAAAATCATGGTGTATGTGTCAACACTATAGAGAGCTCAATAAGCTCACTATTACAGTTAAATTTCTCTATTCTTGTCATTGATGAATTGTTGGATGAATTACATGGAAAAAATTACTTCGACAAGTTGGATCTTCATTTTAGATATCATCAAAATAGAATGTGGATAAAGGGCAATCCAATAACAACATTAAAAAATCATGAAGGTCATTATGAATTTTTGGCCATGCCTTTTGGCCTTTCCAATGCACCTTCCACATTTAAAGGTTTGATTAATTCCACTTTCAAACCTTTTCTTAGAAAATTTGTGTTGGTATTTTTTGATTATATATTAATCCACATCAAGTCTTGAAAAAATCATGTTTAACAAGCTGACAGTGTGCTATTTACGATAAAGAAATGTTGGCAATACTACATGCCTTGAAGAAATTGTGCCCTTACATAGTGGAAAGATACTTCATGGTAAAAACATATCATGATAATATTAAATACTTTTTGGACAAAAGATTATCTTCATAAGGGTAGTAAAAATGGGCCACAAAGATATTTGGTTGGGAATTTGAAATCATTCACTAAAATAGGAAAGAAAAATGTTGTTGTAGATGTGAAGTTAAGAAGGAATGATGATGTGGAAGCATTTCTCTGTGCCATTTTTATCATCCAACCTAATTGCATAATTGAAGCAAGGGATGAATGGAATAATTACAAAGAGGAGTGGAAAGTCTTTCAAAAGTCGTAACAAGATCTTAATACATCTAATACATTCTTCGGAAAATGGTTCATTATGGTGCAAAGATCACTTATATATATGTAAGAACTCCCAACAAAAACAAGTTATTCTTTTGGAATTACATACCTCTCCTTTAGGGGTGCACTCACGATTGTTAAAAACTTACCACAGGGTCAAGAAGTAATTTTTTTGTGATTTCCTTAAATATGATATTCATAATTTTTTCATGAAATGTTTGGTTCGCCAAAAAAATAAAGTTGATACAATTAAGACCCTAGGTCTGTTAAAACCTTTAGTCATTCCAAGTCAAGATTGGAAGGTGGTCTCAATAGATTTTATCACACGTTTACACAAGTATGAAGGAAAGAGTTTCATCATGGTGTAATTTCTTTAGACTTACCAAGTATGCACAATTTTGTACACTATCTCATCCTCTCAAAGCCAATATAGTTATTGGAAAACTTATGGAAATTGTTAGAAATATACACAGAAACCAAAATACTATTATAAGTGACAAATATCTCATTTTCAATGGAAATTTTTGGACAAAAATATTTTTTTCTTGGTACTCAATTAGCTCATATCTCATCTTATCATCCTCAATTTGATGGGAAAACCGATATAGTGAACAATGTTTGGAAGGATATCTTCGTTGCTTTGTATCTGATAAACAAACATAATGGGTTAAGTGGTTACTATTGGAAGAATGGTGGTATAACACTTCCATCCATACCACAATAAAAATGACCCCATTTATGGCACTTTATGGATACCACACACTATCCATCACATCGTCTTTAAGAGAAAATTATATGGTTCAAGTAGTGGGAGATCACATTGAACATCAAGCACAAGTTCGCCAGCTCTTAAAGGATAACATATCTTCCCCACGGAATCAAATGAAACAATAGGTAGATTATGATCACAGTGAAAGAAGTTTTAATGTAGGCAATTGAGTGTCTTTATGGATACAACCATACAAGTAAGTGTCCCTTAAGCAAGCTAAGAATTATAACAAATTATCACCCAAGTAATATGGTCCTTACAGGGTGTTGTAAAATATTGTTACTATGAAATACAAATTGGAGTTCCTTGCATCTTCTTGAGTCACTCAATTTTCCATGTTTCATGCTTAAAAAAGGTTATAGGTGACAAGCTCCCCATTCAAACAACATTTCTAGAACTTGATGAAGAAGGAAAAATCATATTGAAGCATGAAGCGGACGAACCCGACAACTATGAAATTGATCATTTTTGAAAGTATCTCTTTAAGTGGAAGAACATACCCATTGATGGGTCCACATGGGAGGATGAGAATTTTATTTAGAAACATCTAGAACTACTCAATCATTGAGGACAACACTTTTTTGGAAGACGGGGGCATGTTAGGTCACTATAATACTAGTGTAGCCCCCATATTGTTATTGTTGTGCCCTATAGAAGCCCACTGTTCTTATTTTTGTGCCATTATATTATTATTTTTATCTAATCCCTAATTATATTATGACCCTTTAGACTCGTATGTATACCAAGGAGGCTTTGTCATTTGTATCATCCGAAAATTGTTCATTTGTGCGATGTAAATGGACGTTGGCCCTTCGAAGAGGCTTATTTTCGACTCTTTGATCTATCTTTTCTTTGCTTTTACAATCTGGTTAAGTAACATCTGCTTAGACAAAATACTATAATATCACATAAAACTCAACTCTTATTAGACTAAATTCTAGGTTATTGTGATAAAATACTATAATATCACAAAAAAAACTCAACTCTTATTTTATTTGCATGTAAGTTTTCTTTTATGTTATAAATGTTTTAATAAATTCAAAATCAATATAATATAATTTGTAATAAAAAACACAAATAATACCATAAATGCAAAATAGAAGCATGATTAAGGCGCTCATGATAATGCGTTAAGACGGTATCGTCGGCTTACTTGAATTTCCCTCGTGAATTTCGTTGTTGGCAATATGATACCACACTAAGAAATTTCCTTCAAACACTCGTAAAATTTAAAAAAATAATCATTCTACGTGATCATATCTTGATGCATAGTGGACATTGGAGCTATATCCATGTCGCATAGTGGACATCGGAGTTATGACCATGCCCGCTTCATCAAGGTCTTTAATTTTCATCCCCTCAGCTTTTTTATTCCATTTTTTTATTTAATCCTCTCCTTCTTTTCCAAAATTGTTTTTGATTTGCTTATTAGATGTTATACATTCACTAACTGCGATTATTCCAACATCATCTCCATTATGTTTATGAGAATGTTCATTCTAGATCATGTTAACTCCATCTTTTTTTATGTATGAGTGACAATAATAATTTTATTTTGAGAGGTGCTTCTATCTTCTAAATTTTTTGTACAACCACATTATAATCACCTAATCATTCTTTTTCAAAGATTTATATCCTAGTTTACTAGTGTAATGTCTACATGTGGAATTATAAATGCATAACAATTTATCGTTTCCTTCATTGACCCTCATAGGTTCATTATTAACTTGTGCAATAGGGCCATCCCTAATTATCATTCCATATAGCTTAAGGTTTAGGTCTGATGTAGAAACTCATCATTGATTCCATATCATAGTGGTAACCTCATGTTCTATTTTATTTATGTTGCAAAATCCTCTTTTGTAAAGGAACAAAATAAACACATTTGGGAAGATATTTTCTTACATTTTTTTATAACATCCATTCCAATGCAGACCCTAAATCTAGACTTGAGCCACTAAGCATGACAAGTACCAACTATATGTTCAAATTCTTGATAGATCACCCCCCAATGGTTGGAGGAATAATCTTATGTTATAAAATTAACTAATTTTAGGTAGACTCGATTGAAATGCATTTGGTAATAAAAAGGTACCTCCATAAATTTTCCCTAAATCCTAATGAAGAAAACTATCCCAAAATTAAGAATACTCTTAAGCCCTAACATCCTTGCTTCATGGGAGGAGCTATCTGAGTTCAAGTAACATATAATTAAAGGTTATCTTCTAGATTCTATTTAGGATAATTTTAGTGATTGGAGCTCACAAATTCTAATAAACATGAATAGCCTCCAACACTATTATTCAACCCATTGGAATCTAATGATGACACTAGAAATATAGTATATTTTCCTCTTTAGCCTTTCATCACTTCTAGTCCTCTACTACGTAGTCGTTTGGCTTAATATTGAATCCAAAATAATTGAAACCACCATTTAAATCATTATCCTAATAAGTAAAATCAATCTTTTTCACTAGTTGCTTGACTCTATCCACAAAGTCAAGAAAGTATATAGTAAATATCTCGATATCAACCTTCAAGCTAGTCACATTACAAAATGATTGTATGATCCATTTAAATCACTCACCTTCACTATCATTACAATATCATAATAAAGTACATTTTCCACAAGTAATAGGTGAGTGACTTGTAAGTTTTTTCACATCAAAATTACTTGAATGGGCTGAGACTATCTAGACCTAATTATCATCCAACTAAGATACTCTAAAGTTATTAAAACTAAGTATAGACAAAGGGCACACCCTAGTCAAAGTCCTGTAGAGGGCCTAAATATATTAGATCCTTCCCCATTCATTAATATTAGAAATGAGGAGAAATTAACACAATTGATAATCCAATTCACCATGTTTATGTCAAAGCCAATGAAAACCAATAATTTTTTTTGAAACGTTCCATGAAATCTAGTCATAAACCTTGGAAATATATAACTTCATCACTAATATGGGTATGTTTTTAGTTTTGATTGTGTGACCCTCTCTATATTGGACCAATTTCTTAACGTATCATTTGACCACTGAGGTACTCAAGTTTCTCATTAAAGATAATTCTCAAAAGCATAAGTTTAATTCTTACAATGATATTATAGATGTAATTACATAAATAGTTATGCTAAAAATAAACGAAGGTCATTAAGAAATCAGTCTATCTAGTGAAAGAGCTAAAGCTAAAGCTCATTGTAGGGGGAGTCTAGTCAACTCTAATTGTCAATAGTCCAATCACTACATGACAACTGAACTTCCACTCAATCAATGTGTTGGAATTTCCTCATATATTTCTTAGGCAACTTCAGTAAATGATATTATTTTGTCCTGGGCCATTGGATGCCTCTTTGGCCAAAAATCAAAGTTGAGTAAATGAGATTTTATTTATTGGACAGATTACCTCAAAGTTGAGGGCCTTAACTATCTCTTTGAATGACATGGCAGGATTCAGTCCATTCTTGTGCTTCAAGAAAACAGGCATCAGTAATGTGTTACATTACAAATTATAAATGCAATGTTCAATCTGAAAAAAAACCCTTATTGTCTTTCCACAATTTTATTTTGGGATTATTCTTTTTTAACTTTTAGTATTTTAATAATTAATATTATCTTGAACATACCATTGAATCAGTAACAACCTATAATGACGTTGGCCTTTCATTAAATTATCTATATTCCATACACAATCCATGGTTTAATGAATTTGATCAATATTCCATACACAGTAAAGAATTCATGGCTCAATGAATTTGAAATCACATAAACAACCTTGCTAATTAAAGAATTCATGGCTCAATGAATTTGAAATCACATAAACAACCTTGCTAATTACATATTTGCATATAGTCTGAACAAAAAGTGTTTACATATGCTGATAATTGAGCAGAACGAAATCCTAGGAAGAAACATAAAATTCTATGACAATTTTTTTTTTCAAAGACCGGCAACAACCCACTTTAATCATCTAATCTGATAGCCTACGAGGGAGAAAACGCATGGGCTCGCTTACAAGGCATCGCAAACTGCGGGTGCAAAAGAGAACATGTTGGTGGCGACGTCATAGAGAATTTGGTAGTTGTGCTGTTGAAAATTGCCTAATATGGACATGTTTGGACTAGGTAGCATTGCCAGGCAGATAACACCACTGGCATCAACGTACATGTAGTTTTCTGGCTCCACATTATAATCTGCTCCCTCGAAGTGGAATGTTAAAGTGGGAAAGTTAAAATCGTTATTAGCTGGAACGTTAAAACAGAGGTCTAGTCCGATTTCAGACCCATCCACTTGCTCCAAGTGAGTGGAAGAAGAGATTAAGGATTTCCTCAAAACTTGATATGCACCGTCATACAGAAATGTGAAAGTGGTTCCAGAGTCTATCACAAATCCGCCACTACCATCGTTTTGATCAATATCAAAAGAATCATCGGGGATATCCACTAGTGCACCTCCAAGGCTAATTCCTAACAACGAAAGATAATAGGAACTTGATGCTGCGCTGTTTTGAATAAAAGGAGTTGAACTGACAGCAGCCGCGCCCTTGAAAGTAGCAGTGTGACCTATAAACAAAGGGCTGCCTCGGGAAGGATAATCATTAAAAGACGTGAGGCAGTAAGCAAACTTATCACCTCCTACTGAACCAAGCTGTGAAATTAAAGATAAGTCACCTCGTCCGAAGCCTACCATTCCACCTGTTTGGCCGAAGTGGCCTTCATTGTTTACGCCGCAACCAAACTGAATCTCGTCGACTGACTCTGATGAAAAGGTAAACCTTTCAATTGAGAGGGTCCCTGTGCTGAAGGAGTCATCACCATACGCATACCTGTAATTACACAGATGATCAGCGTTGCAACCCATATTAGGTTTTGCCTGGCACTCAGAACTATCGCATGGGACGGTCATGAAAGTGGAGGACTGGAGAGGATCATAGATTGGAGAGGATTGATTATAGCAATAATCACAGGGCAAACACTGTGTCCATATCAAGTCACTGCCTGTGTCTAGAATTCCAGAATACGATAAAGGCGGCTCACCAATTCCTACCTCCATCAAAAATTCTCCACTTCCTGCACTTATCGGAGCTTGGATTCTTGCACTTTTATGAGCTAATTGAGCAGCAGCCTTTAGAACTACAGATTTATGTAGTGTTTGAACCCTTGCTTGACTGCGTTGCACTGCTTGCTTAACCCTTTCAGTGGACGTAATATTCCCTGGAAAGAATGGGGAAAGCCATGAGTCTCTATGCACCAGATCTATTCTCAACCCAACAGCGGGTTTCTGCTCAGGCACTGGAACCTTGCGCCCAACAGCGGGTTTCTGCTCAGGCACTGGAACCTTGCGCCCAAGCGGCCTGCATTGCATCAATGGTAATAGGGACAGCAATAACAACAAATGAATAATGAGGGGTTTGCAGGGAGATGTAGCTGATTGTCCAGCCATGCTTCGTGAATGGAAAACACGTACGTACGTTGAGGCGTAGCGAATGGTTTACTCTACCAGAGGAGAGGGGATGATTTCTCTGTCTGTCTATTGGACATAGAATTAGTTCTTTAAATTAAATCTGTGTTTGAACCCTAGAAGCGTATTTTGGGGATCGAAGTCCAGTTAAAGTAATACATAAGTGTATTATTACCATGAGAAGTCGTTGCGTTTGCTCTCTAGTTTTGGAGATCCAAGTCCAGTAATATAAACTCATTTTATAAATAAAAGTTGCTGGTTCGGTTATAACCAGTTCGTTTGATTTGTTTTTTTTCATGTACTTCACGTGGCAGTCATGCTTTCAATTTTATTTTTCTCATTTCCGACGCAAACATAAATAATTTAATTTTCTTGCTGTGCAATGCATTATTTAGAGTTCTAAAGAGATTTATTATAATTTATTAATAAAATATATAATTAAAAAACATTACCCTCTATCTTTGGTTATTAAAATTAAAATTATTTATATATATATATATATATATATATATTATTTATATATACAAACCGTTTTACCAAAAGATTGATAAGTGGGTGAATCCTGAAAATCAGGTTTACCCTGTGGCCCTACGACTGAGGGGCATCTATGCCGTCAAAGTCACCCGAGGTACGACTGAGGGGCATCTATGCCGTCAAAGTCACCCGAGGATCGCAATCGATGGACGGAAACCATTCTGGATTTTTGGTATTGGCAAGACTAGAACCGATGACCTTTGCTTAGGGAAAGCCTTAACAACCTGCTCCTTTACCGACTATTCTAAATCTCTTTGATATATATATATATATATAATTTATTAGAGAACTGATTATCTAATGTAATATTTATATATGAATTAGTTTACTTATTACAACTAATTATAAAATGACAAAATTAATAAATTTATAATTTATGTTCTCTTATTATTATACTTACATTTTGTGCGTTGGCAAAATTCTATTAGATGATAAGCAAACAGGTCTGAATAGACTTACTAGGTAGTTACCATCTAGCAGAGGGTTGTATTTCTTCATACTCTAAGTCAACAGAATTTAAAACTCGACTAGATGCATGTGCGAACATATCCCTAAGGGGATTTTCTTGGCTAGATGACTCTTTTTCTTCTAATTCTCGGAAAGAAATAGACTTTCAGAAAAGCTCCATTTTTAGTATAGAGTGTTTTTGTGAGTACTAACCTGAACCAAACACTTTGGCTCTAATACCAATTCACGCAAAGGCTCCAACACCAAACCATGGTAGTCTGCGTATTTTGTATATATATATATATATATATGTTATTGCCTCATAGAATCCCTTAAAGTCTAACATATACGCATGTTACACATGCTTCTTCCATGTCTTTCTTGCTTCCCACCCACAATCCGGGGAGAAAAACTACACTTCACTCTGCTAGCGATATAATGTGTTTTATAAAATTTATGTTTAAAAATATTTGTTCACTATTGTTTGAATAATGTAATGTGTTATTATTAGATTTATATTTTACTTAAAAATAGAATTCAGTACTTTAATATTTTGTTTTATTTAAAAATATTTTTATGTGAAAATATATAATTAAAAATAATTTAGCCTGTATTTTTTGTTTATATATATATATATATATATATATATAATATGGATATATATTCTATTTTATTAGAAATGTTTCATTAAAAGATATTTGTGAAATATTTTATTTTACTTTGTTGTTTTTTATTTTAATATTATAAAAGACCAATTTTACTTTTTGCTATTTATTTTATAAGAAGAGAATGTGATCAGGCATTTTAAGTTTATTATTTTTTAGAATACTTGGAATATTAGCATCCACTTTCCTATTAGCCTAGTTAATGACAAGTTTGGAATCACTAAGAACCTATAAGTTTGGAGTCACTAAGAACCTATAATTTTTTAACTTTGAGATGTCTATGTGTGTATGGAAGAGTCCAAAAGGTCTGCAAAACCACCTAATGCTCAATCGAGGGTGGCATAAAGACACAAGGGCCTGGTTAAGCTATTGGGAGATCAACGAGAATGAGGCATTGCAAAACATAAATAACATTAAAGAGATTGTTACTTCTAAGTTGAAAGAAAAAATGTGGTGTGAGAAAGATTTAGTAGCTAAAAAAAAATTAAGTTATTATAAGAAGGTCATCAACTCCACCCTAGAAGATGAAAAATATCTCTCTATTTTAACTAGCTCAAAGAAGAAAATTAATATAGCAAATATTAGAACGAATTCTCATGAGCTCCATAGTGAAACAGGTAGTTGGGCAGTTCCTAAAATGCCATGGATGGAAAGGATCTTCCATATATGTGAGAATAGGAACATGGAGGATGAAAACCACTTCCTCTTAGAGTGCCCCGCGTACAACCACATTAGATCTCAGTTTCACAATCTTTGTTACAATACTGACCTTCCTAGCCTTTTACAATGTCAAAATTATAGTGAGCTTGGGAGGCTTCTCTCCAAGCTTTTTGAACATAGAAGTGAAATCTTAAATCAAAATAAGTAATTTGTTTCTTTAGGTTTGATAGACCAATGTTTGGTCTCGGTGGAAGTTAACCATCATCATCATCATCATATTTCATAAATTGCCTCATAGAATTCCTTAAACTCTAACATATATGCACCCTACACAGGCTTCTTCCATGTCTTTCTTGCCTCCCACCCATAGTCCAGGAAGAAAGAACTACACTTAACTTTGCTAGCGATATAATGTGTTTTATAAAATTTATGTTTAAAAACATTTATTACTTGTAGTTTGAATAATGTAATGCGCTATTATTATTAGATTTATGTTTTACTTAAAATTAGTATTCAATACTTTAATATTTTGTTGTAGTTAAAAATATTTTTATGTGAAAAAATATAATTAAAAAAATTTAGCCTGTATCTTTTGTTTATATATATATATATATATATATATAATATGGATATATATTCTATTTTATTAGAACTTTTTATTAAAAGATATTTGTGAAATCTTTTATTTTATTTTGTTTTTTATTTTAATATTATAAAAGTCCAATTTTAATTTTTGCTATTTATGTTATAAGAAGAGAATGTGATCCACAAGAACGTGAGACTTTTTAAGTTTATTAGTTTTTAATATATTTGATTTTTATATGGATTACGACATTTTAGAAAATTTGAATATTATTTAAAATTTAATATCAATTTAAATTAAAATATCTTATAAAAAACGATTTTGATAATTATTGTAGGAGAAAAATAGTTGGTCATTCTGATCACTTCAATTCACGCTCCATTCTTTCATGACCGCCACCCTGAACCCTGTATCATCAGATCGTTTTCACCTCCGAAATCATTTGCTTCATTCCGTGTCGTAGATGTGGGATTCATTAAGGCCCTCCTATGATGGGTTACTTCTTGTCGACATCAGATCATTATCCAAGAAGTCGACCTAGGAACAACACTTTCAGTACTTTGAAGCTTGCATGCCTCAATGGCAAGTTTCTCACTTACGGTGACAGGTTTATATTAATGGCCCTCGACCGAGAGATTTTGCGTGGTGTTCGACACCAAGTCCTTTTTCACACCGCGCGAATTGTACTGTAGTACCTTGAGGGTTATTGTCATTATTTGTGATTCCTCTCACGCCTATTAACAACTTATATCATTGGCTGGTTATCAGGCGATGTCTTTCCATGTTCGACTCCATAACATTTTTTCACATGGATCGACTTGTACTCCAAGTGAAGATTGAATGAGTTTTGAAGACCCTCGATCTAGTTTCATCCATCTGGGCTACGATATATTCAGGAACATAGAGATATCAAATGTACAT
>APFE030631993.1:0-16985 GCA_000404065.3 Pinus taeda | reverse complement strand
AATTGGTGGTGGAAGAATGAGGTCGAGATGCCTTTATATAATGATCTATCTTGGGTGAAGGGGTGTGTATTTTTCCTGGGCTGAATTTACTTGGAGGGAGGCCGACTTGATAACTTTTGGAGCCAAAAATTACAATTCAAAAATTCAAATTTTCTTCTTTTAAAAGTATCAATGGGTATTTGACTCAAAATAATTTTTCCTTTTGATTCTAGCATTTAAAATATGATTTACAATAATAAATACAAGTACATCAAGTAGCCAAGTATATGTTATGAAGACCGACCATAATTACAAATTCAACACTCCCTCTTAACTAGGGAGGTATTCATAATTATTTTCATTGGTGTTCTTAAATTGACAAATTTCTCTAAGAAAAGGTTATATCAAATCATCCTCATCATCATCATCTTCCATTAGCATTCGCTAGTGGCCATATCTGGGGCGGTACCAAACCCATGGCATTGTCATCAATATATTAGGACTCACTCCTCCAGAGTGATCTGTCCTCAAACCCCAAGGACTCTCCCTAGGCCAAAAGATTGAGATCCTAAACTAGCAAGCACTCACTCACCCTTCCTCGTGAGCACTCTAGGCCAAGACCTCACTCAACCCCTCCTTGGTTAGTGATTAGGTTTAGATGCTAAAATACCTCACTACACCCTTATGGTGTGTGATCAGGTCTCCTCCGAGAGGCACTCACTCAACCCTACCTATTGAGCACTTTAGGCCTCTCAGGCCATTCTCCCTTTCGAGAGAATTTTCATCCATGCTGTAAACATGTCGACCCTAATCTCCACAAGTACTAGCTTGTCTCTAAAGTACACAAACTTCTCTCTAGGAAATGAATTCGTCCAAATATCAGTTCTCGACTCATTAGTGGAGATTTACTTGAGTTTTATCGCTCTCCTCTACACCATGTCACAGATGTAGTGGTACTTAATCTCAATATTCTTTGACCTATCATGGAACACATGATTCTCTGAAATCTTCACACAACTTTGATTATCACAGTGTATCACCATTGGTTTCAACCCTTAGTCGAACAATCCTACAAACAACTTCCAAAGCCATACTAATTTGGTATAGGCCTCATAGGCTACAATGTACTCTGCTTATGTAGTGTTGAGTGCAACCAACCTACATTTCCTACTCATCCAACATATCATAACAGAGCCCAATCTAAAGCATACCCCCGAGGTACTCTTCCTGTCATCAACATTTCCATCCCAATTTGCATTTGTATATCCCAAAAGTTGTACATCCTTGCTTACAACCTATCTCAATCCAATCCAATGCATGTGTCTTTATTCCATCTGGAACTCGATCAATGTGTTCACAACAAAGCATATGTCTGTCCTCGTGTTAACCAAATATATCAATGAGCCAATAAATCGCCAACACATAGATGGATCTACCAAAATGGAATCAAAGTCTCTCAACTTATTTAAGTTAATCACCATGGATGTAGCCATGGATTTATATTCCATCATAACAAATATCTAAAGGATCTCTATAACATACTTTTCTTGACTAAGGAAAACCTCATTAGGCTTCTGCCATACTTCTAATGTAATAGTGCATTAGCCCGAGATCCTTCATATCAAACTCAGAAGCCAATTACTTCTTACAATGAATGATGAGAGACTCGACACATGTAAGAAACAAGTAATCAAAATATATGATATGAATGTTGGGAAAACTTATTAATACTATGCAAGCTCCCTCATCAGTATTAAAAAAGAAATGTGTTTATGATCATCTCAAATTAACCAAAATGTGAGGAATTATGTGTCAAGTGATGAGTTTCTTTTATGAGAAATTTATGAGGTTAATTAGTTGTTTAAAACACATATACAACAAGTAAATTTGTAGAGAATTAAAACACAACAACTCATAACACAAAGTTGATAAAGGAGTTCACCTCTCCTGGGCTACATCTCCTTGGAACTGCTTCAATGACTAGGCCTTCATTGGATTAATGGTCAATTCTCTGATTACATGCACCTTCAGTGATCCAATGGCTTTGTGACCTGCTCCATTGGATTCAGAAGACCCAAAAACCCCAAAAATTACTATCCAAGCTCTACAATTGGTCTTTAATTAAATCTAGGCTTGACCTACTCTCCTGGTGGCCACAGGCTTCCTTAAACTTCAATGTAGAGAAATCACGTACAAAAGTGCTTTTCTACCTCTGCAACCTGTTCCATTGTGTTCAAAGCATCCAAATAATCTATGGATGGCTCTTTATGAGCCAAAATTGGTTGAATTTAGCAAAATTTATGGTCTCTTCAGTTTTCCCTAAGAAAACTCCAAATTTGGAGAAACTCCAGTTAACCCCGCCAAATTTGGAGCAATGTCGGATTTGTCGTACCTGCTAAAACTATTGCCAACTCCTGGCTATCACCCTCCACGTTCAGCGTTGGGTCATATGGTGCCCATGGAACCGGGGATGGTCCCCTTGGGCTGGCCCCTTACCTCCAAACTCTTAGCGCTTAACACTTAAATCAAACAACAAGCCATTAGTTGTTAAGTGAAATTGTGGCGGCATAGTGGTAAAACATGGGGCCTTGTGTGGGTGAGGTTGCGGGTTCAACTCTGTCAGCCTGCCTAAACATTTTACATGACCTTTGAGAGGGCACGTGGTGGCCTTTGAGCTTGCTATGTGTCATCCTCTCATTGGTCCTCCCAAATACCTTTGACCAATAACATGTCGACATTTGTCACAATTCGATTGAATGAATTGTTGGAATATTCTACGAAATATTATCACTGGGTTTTACGGATGCCTAGTTAGCATCCCAATCAGCCTTATACCCAAAATTTTCCCTATTTGACAAAACAGACAGAAGTCTCTATCTTTCTCATAACAAGCTCCATTTTGAGTGAAACGAGTTGCATTGGGATCGTCTCACCAAGATAGATGCGGTCGTTCAGAGTTTGAGTGGTTCTGAGCACTTTGATTTTTGAGAAAAAAAATTCCCCTAATCCAGATTCCGATCACGCCTTCCCACTGATAGGATTTTGGACCCACAAAAATTGGTTATCTAATGAAATATGAATACTCTTCTCCTTCCCAAGTTCTATCAGTTGATTCTACTTGGAAAAATCTCCATGACAACCACTTGAGTTCACTGACATGCCTTGCCTTGCAAATGGCTTGGTACTTCAACCAATGTTCTCGTTTTGTTGTTGACCCAATCCAACTCTTGCTAATTGCATGTTGATTAAACACCCTATTGTACCAAAGTGATCCCTCGGTGCTTGGAAAGCTGACTGATGGCCTTCCTAGTGAGAATCATGTTTCTCCTTTGCAACACATGCATTTGATGCAAGCTTATCCTTGGAAACCACTTTTCCAAGTTAAGCCCATTTGAGTGAACTACAATAATGAGTTCCAATATCAGTAATAACAAGAATAGAAATGACCGTTATTTTACCTCCACGGTTTGAAATTCCACATCTAGAAGAATTCATTCGCTATCTCTTTCGCTTCTTAGTGTCAAGACATCAAATGGCATACAATAGTTACAGTTTTTTTGTTGTTGGCATTTTTGTCCACTTTAGCTTCTTGATTCCTTCATCCTCCAGTATTAACATGCTGCTCATGTCATGATTTGAGAATGAAGGCTAATCAAGAGCCTCTTGCTCAAGCGTGGACCTTCCAAAATCTTGCGACATCTTGTCACAAGAAACACCATTAACCTTGAAAAACACTCATGCAAGAATATAACTTGACGACCTCTTCCTTTTGCTTCTCTAAAGCAACAAATGTCCCATCATGTAAACATCACCATGTACTCTTACATATTGGTGTATAAACCATCGTTTAAACACAATTCAACAAAACATGCTTCTTCAAACAACTGACTTTCAAGTCAAGCAAAAGCATGTACAACAACTTGACAATTTACAACAGGAATTCCACATTCTCATGAAACAATTTGTCACATCTCCCTTTCATCTTTGGAGACAAAATCGAATCTTCCAAGTTGATGTAACATACATGTAACAATCAATCAACCACACAAGCCAGCACTTATGCATGTGAAAATGATCAACATTCTCAAGTTGACGACATACATGTTAACAAGCAATCAACCATCACAAGTCAATCACTCATGCATGTTCAAGCACAATGAAACTATTAAAAATTCCACTGTTCACATACACAAACTCTCATGCATGTATAACAATTCTCAACTCTCTCACAAGTACAATAGTCCCATTGGTATGTACGAGTACTTAAATAGCTAAAATGACCAAATTTTCTGCAATAAAGTGAGTCAACATACTCCACTTTCGAGCACCTTCGTGGCGTAAACATGCAAGTTAAAGAATGCAACATGCATGTAAATTTGTAGTTGCAAATTGCCATCTTTGCTGCATCTAAGTGAATCAATCATAACTTTACTTTATCCACATCTTGCTTCATGAAGTATGCAATATACTTTCAGGAGAAAAGAAATGCATCCAAATAACAAGGAAATGCATCAATAAGGCAAGATTTTCATCAATTATCAAAAGAAATGCAAGGTCTTAATTGGTTAAGAAATATAACCATCTCTCTCCAAACAATTTCAATGGCACTTCTTTCAGCTGCACTTCATCATGTGTATCATATTGACCCACATCAATTATGGAATCCTCTTTTCCATTCTTGGCAAAATCTCTCTCCACCTTCAAATGTTGTGGATGACTTGTTGAATGCAAAGTCCAACACTTGTCTACAATATGACCTTGCTTATGGAAATAAGTGAAAAATAATTGCATCTTCTTTTCAACATGGTTTCCATTATCCAATGGACCTTTGGATTTTAGTCTTTTTTTTTTAAAGTTTCCTGTGTGTGGCTCTCCTCTTCTAACACCTCGAAATAGTATGGTTATTCAAATGAAAAAAAGGAACATGTAAATTTTCTCCAAATCTTATGTGAATATTTACCATGTTTATCATAATCAAAAGAAACTTGACTAAAGGAAGATTTATACCTTGTACATTCACCTTTTGTCGCCTTCTTGAAGAGGAAAATTTGATAAGGTAGTGGCTCTCTTCAAAATACCAACAATGGTTTCAATGACCTTAGAGCTTTCGACGTCCTCTTGTTTTCCATTTCCACTAGTTGCATGCTTATGAGCATCTTCTTGCAAAATGGGTATAAAACTTTTGCATTCCTCATGAACAAAAACTTCACGAGCTTGAGGTAATGAACATGTAATGAAAGTCCTTCTTGGAAAACCTTCATATGGATCCTTGGTTTTGGAGCATTCTCCATCATGTTGTCCATAACCAAGACCCAAATACCTAGGCCTTTCCTCAACAACAATTGGCTCAACTATGCCTTGTGCATGTTTTCCAAACCCTTTACCTTCATAACTCATCTTCATCAATAATTTGGACCTTATGCCCCTAGTGTGTCTTTCAAAAGAACCAAAACATTAATTTTGAGAGTAAATTGAAGATAAAATTGTATTGCATACCTCATTTTCATGCACATACTTGGCTAGGGTTTCCTTGGCATCATGGAGTTGAATCTCCATCTCATGCATCTTTTCAAGAAGCTCTTGCTTCTCCACCTTTATGGCCATCAACTCCTCTTGAAGTATAGTGTTCTCCTTCCTATCTTCATTCATCTCTTGCACCATATCTCTCATGATGATAAGTTCTTGCAACATCTCTAAATCAAAGAGTCTTGCTAAGGAAGATGGATTAGAAACATCACTTTTTGAAGCTACCATCACACTTGTAATGCATAAAAAAGCTTCACAAAGCTTCAAAAAATTTCTGAACAAAGAAGCATCTCAGACCATCTCCCTTCATCTTCTTACACACATAAACTTGCACACAGTTAAATTATCCTTGCGCAAATACAAAACCAATAGCTAATTTTCTAGCTAACCTTTGCAAACCATCTCAGGGTTAAAATGAGCTAACATTGCTATGATACCAACTTGATTTGAATGTTGGGAAAACTTTTTAATGCTATTCAAGCTCCCTCATCAGTATTAAAAAAAATGTGTTTAATATCGTCTGAAATTAACCAAAATGTGAAGAATAATGTGTCAAGTGTTGAGTGTCTTTTATGATAAATTTATGAGGTTAATTAGCTTTTTAAAACACATATACAACAAGTAAATTTGTAGAGCATTAAAACACAACAACTCATAACACAAAGCTGATAAAGGAGTTCACCCCTCCTGGGCTACATCTCCTTGGACTTGCTTCAATGGTTAGGCCCTCTTTGGATTAATGGTCAATTCTTCGATTACATGCACCTACAGTGCTCCAATATATTTTCAACCTACTCCATTGGATTCATAAGACCCAAAACCCCCGAAAATGACTATCCAAGCTCTGCAATTAGACTTCAGCTCATTTAGGCTTGACCTCCTCTCCTTGTGGCCCTAATCTTCCTTAAAATTAAATGTATAAAAATCACATACAAAGGTGAATTTCTACCTTTGCAACCTATTCCATTGTGTTCAGAGCATCCAAATCATCTAAGAATGACTCTTTTTGAGCGAAAATTGGTCGAATTTAGCAAATGTTATGGTCTCTTCAGTTTTCCCTAGGAAAACTCCACCAAATCTCGAGAAAATCCAGCTAACCCCACCAAATTTGGTGCAATGATGGATTTTTTAGACTTGCTAAAACTGTCACCAACTACCGGCTAGCACCCTCCACGTTTAGCAATGGGTCGTATGGTGCCCATGGAATCGAGGCTGGTCCCCTTAGTCTGGCCCCTTAACATTTAAATCAAACAACAAGCCATTAGTTGTTAAGTGAAATGGTGGCGGCATAGTGGTAAACCATGGGGCCTTATTTGGGTGAGGTCACGGGTTCAACTCCTCCTTCTTGATTAAACATTTTACATGACCTTTGAGAGGGCACATGGTGTTCTCCAGGATTGCCACGTGTCAGCCTCTCATTGGTCCTCCTAAATACCTTTGACCAATAACATGTCGACATTTCTCACAATCCGATTGAGCCACCTGTTAGAATATTCCTTGGAATATTATGTTTGCTTACTAGGTTGTATGGATGCCTAGTCAGCATCCCAGTCAGCCTTGCACTCAAAATTTGCCTGTTTGACAAAACGAACAAAAGTCTCCATTCTCATACAAGCTCTGTTTTGAGTGAAACAAGTTGCATTGGGATTGTATCGCCGAGACAAACTTGGTCATTCAGGTTTTGAGTGATTCTAAACACTTTGTTTTTTGAGCAAATTTTTGCCCCTAATCTAGATTCTGATCAATATAATAATAGAATCATAGGTGCATCTTTCACAACCTTAAAATAAATGTTCAAATCAACATCACTCTTAGTAAATACCAATCACAATAGGGATTTGTTAATACGAGCATACCAAGTTCTTGGAGCCTGCTTGAGTCCATACAAGTCCTTATTTAACCTACAAACATGAGATTCCTTTCCATACACCTTAAAACCTTGAGGCTACTCTATGAACACCTCTTGCTCAATCACGCCATTGAGGAAATAATTATTCACATCCATTTGATGCAAGCTCCATCCCAAAGAAGAAAAAGAGAAATGATAGATCTAATGGAGGTGTACTTGGAAATTGGAGCAAAGGTCCTCATCATAATCTTCTCCCTCTTTCTAGGGAACCCTCTAGCCACAAATTGCACCTTGTATTTGCCAATACTTCCATTTGAAACATTCTTGATCTTGTATATCCACTTGGAATTGACTTCTGACTTCCCTTCAAGCCTTGGGACAATCTCCTAGACATCGTTCTTCATGATCGATTGATATCCTTCATTCATGACATCCTTCCACACTTTCTGGCTATATACTTCTTCATAAGTGGAAGGATTTGCATCAATAAGGTTATTCATGAGAGTTGCATAGCTAGAAAACCTCTTAGGTTTCTTAACTTACTTGGATGTGCCATCAAGAGCTGCATGTCTTTTTATATCTTCTAATGTCGATTTAAGCCATGCCGGTCTCTTCTTAATATCAAGATCAATAACTGGTTCTACTAGTTCACGAGGCCCTTCTTTCTCTTTACGACATTATGTAGAAATTGTACATTCTCCTTTCAAATCCTCATGATTTACTTCATAGGAGTCCATGGAAACTTCCTTACACCTCCAATATGTGACCTTCTCATTGAAGGTGACATCCTGGTTGACCTCAATTCGTCACTGCTCTAGAATGTAAATTCTATCTATGGCATTTGATGATTCACTATAACCAACAAATGTTCCTTTCTTTCCTGAAGGTTCCAACTTGTTCCTTTTTTCCTTAGGAGCACGAATAAAGATGGGAAAACCAAAGATTATCATATTCCCAACCTCTGGCTTTCATCTAGAGCATCCTTCTTCAGGACTCATACCTTCTAGAATTCGATGAGGGCTTCTATTTTGAATGTGTACAACTCTCAACAATGTATATCCCCATAAGAATAATGGTAAATACAAATCATGCATCATAGCCTTGAAAAATTATTCAATGGACATATCCTTTCATTTTGCTACACCATTTTGTTGTGGATTATAAGGAACAATTAGCTCCCTCTTAATCTCAACTTCCTTGCAGAAAGCAATGAGTTCCTTCGAGGTATATTCTCCTCCATTATCAGATCACAATATTTTGATATGCTTACCTGTCAAATTTTCCGCTTAAGCTTTGAACTCTTGAAACTTGGTAAAAACTTCATCCTTAGTCTTCAAGAGGTAGATCCATGTATTGCGAAAGAAGTCATCAATGGATGTTACATAATATAGTGAACTCCAAGTCATCTCATAGGAATCAAACCACACACATGAAAATGAATAAAATCTAAAAATTCTTTAGATCTATTCTCACTGCTTGGAAACAATTTTTTAATCCAAGTGTGCAACCTTTACATACACCATCACTCTCTATCTACAAGTCAGGAACTCCTCAAACTATTTGACTCAATTCAAGGCTCTATAATGAAGATGACCATTTCTTCTATGCCATAAGTCACTTGGATTAATTTCATCATGTACTATGGATTGGGATGGTTGACTCACAAGCTTATATAATCTCCCAAAATGAATCCCAATAACTCTAGCATCATCTATACTAGAGCCCTTAGGCCATACAAGTAATTTTCCATCCAAAAAAGCTACTCTATCTCCTTTATCTTCCAGCTCCTGTGTCAGTGCTAGGTCCTATTTCTCTAGTCCCTTCTCACCTATTGTCAACCATTGATGATTCTTATGTATGAGAATATGATGGTTCTTCAACTAGATTTTCTATAACTGGTTTCTCTTCAAATGAACTCACCTCTATTATAGTCTCTTGAATTGGTATCTCCAATTGATGTCCACTAAGTACCTTTGGTATTGGATGAGAGTAGAAAATAACTGCTTGTGTTGAATATTCTTCATGTTATTGAGTTCTTTCAATTTACTGTAGATACCTTCTTCTACCCATGAATGTGGATATGTGTGATGTGGATGATGATGTGGATCTTACTCTACCATGTGTTGAACTAGTTGGGGTGGTGGGTGGACAAAGTGTTGAAGTTATTCTACCCCTAAAAAATATACCTCTAGAACCTTTCCCTATTCATGCATCCTACTTTTCATGCTTTACTTATGCAACTAATTGTATGCTTAAACTATCAACCAAATCGTATGTACACTTCCTTGACAACAATGTCAAAAATTGTTGGTCAATTCAATTGTACTAGAATTCCATTACATTTAAATCATCCATCAAAGTTGGTAAAGTTATGAAGTGTAATGCACAATATATGTACTGGTCGGTCTCTAAATTTGTTTATTAAACAAATTTATGAAAAATTAATTGCAATCTAACTAATTAGACATAGTCACGGTTCTTAACATTTTTAGACCCTCTTGCGATGTAAAGAGTCGTCATGAAACAATCACAAAATTAGTTGATCATATAATTTACAATTTTAATTATAGAGTTCTGTAATTGAAGATAAACAAGTCTTTATTCAATCCAATGATGTGTATGAGTAACCTACAATGTGTTGATAATCAAATTGTAAGCAAAATGTAAGCACACCAAACTATAAGCAACATAAACTTAAAACATATATTGAAGTACATACTATAAGAATTAAAGGCATTTAATTGCTAAAGCCAAGCTAATTGTAACTAAATAAAATTAGCGAAGATAGTAACATGCTTCCTTAACACAGGGATGCCATCTTGGCTTGGTTCCACGTTGTGAAGGTAGTTTTATGATATTTGAATTGCTATAGCACTATTTTATGAAATCATTCAAAGACCATAATAGCACCTTAGAAAGATATTGAACCAACAACAAACAAAGTTGTATTCAAGTTTCAAAATAATTCCAATAACAAAATCATCTTATGTCATTGAAATGATGGGTAATTGTACAACTTTGAAACAAAGATCATTGATACCCTTAATGCAAGTTTTAGAACAATTAACCAAAATTTGAATTTGTGGATCCATAAAATAAATTTGTCAACTATCATGAGAAATTCATGGTTATATGCATGAATTTCTCATACGTAATATGGAAAACTTATTTGATTCACATGCATTTAATCCACAGCTTACACTGAAACTTTGCTCCAAATTGCATGCTCTACTGCTACTTTGACGCACTTTGGCATCACCTAACTATACCTTTGATTTCATTCCTATGCTAGCATGGAAAATGATGGCCTAGGTATGATAGTTGGAGTAGCTTGGTATTATTATTTACTAGACACTCCAACTTGTGCTTTCATTGTATCATACCCATAACTATGTCACTTGCGTCTCAGTTCTAGAATCAAAGAATAGCTATAGAATGGTTTTGTTTCTGTAGCCATAACATTTATATTGTTTTTCTCAAAAGAATATATGAAATTACATAAAAATGGACACTTTTACCTTGAATTTCTCTGATTTGTAACGCTTCGTAGCCCAAGACATGATTTTATACCAAAATGATAGCACTGGAGCGAGAGACAATGAATATGGAAAGTGTCTAGACATATGACAGGAACAAAAATGGTGAAAGATGACAAAAAATGTTCATTCTTGGGACTAAAAAATGCAGTTTTCAAAGGAAACCCTCTAGATACTTCCCTCATTCTAAGAATAATACCTCAAATTCAAGCCATTCACACTCAACCAACAAATTTACATACTACAAGATATCTATATGGAAAAACTAACTAGAAGTCATAAATAATGATTTTATTTCTTTAATCATACCATCAATAACAAATATACTTTATCACACTACATTATCTCAAAACCAACACTTATTATATAAAATGCAATTTCATTCATCGTAAATACTTTATAAACCACATAAGCATGAAGAACATGCCCCCCATGAATTTGAACTCTAATCATCATCTGAGTAAACATTCCACACAACTGAACATTGGACAACAATCCACACAAATATTAATTCAAATTAACAAATTAAAGTAAGAAAAATAAGAAAAATACATATAGATAAGAATATAATCTTTATATTTTTTACCATGTCTAAAATAACAACCCAATAATTGAGCCGATAGGATTTTTATTATGAGGTTCATCCTCACGACACTATAGCATATTCGTCGTCTTCGACACAATCTCTAACACATGTCCACCTAATTACGAACAAAGCATTACCACCAAGCTTCACCGAGATCTTGGAAGGATGAGACTTGCCATGGAAAGATGACACCTATGGTCAAATCCGGGCAAATGGAAGAATGACACATATGGGAATTTTTTAAGTTTGAAGTTTGAATTGGTTCTGCGCATTTCAGTTTGGATAATTCGCTTATCACTTTCCTCTTAACCACTTGAACTTCCCACTTTTTAGAGCTGGGAGCGATCAACTATGGTGGCCTTGGTGGTGTCGCAGAATCACAGTTGCCGACTCATCCATCTCATAACTTCTATGTATTACACTATCGGAGCCCAATACGCCCTTTAATACTTCCATAGTGCTATATCAGAGCTATGCCTTATTGGAACTTTATTCTTAACCAATATTACGAAAATAGCGAGTTATGATGTCCTTGGACCCTTTTGTTTAACCTCCTTTCTATTTTCCTCCATGGGACCAGGGGTCATGACTGGAGGCTTAGCCTTAAGGCACTATGACATTTTGTTCCTGCTCGGGGGATATTTTTCCTTTGTAAAGTGCTTTGTGCGCCTTGGTTCTTTAAAATCATCTCGACTACGCGCTATCCAAATATCGAAGCCCCTCTTCATCGAAGGTTTATAGCCAGTGAAATAACTGTGAAGTTGCGACATGTTAATTCTTTGATCGTTGATAGCCCTTAGTGCTCAGACCCAACCTTTACGCCTTTGGTTATTTGATTCTTTGTGACCGTGTGCCATCCCTAATATAGGAGCCCCCTTATTGGTACTTTTTCAAGTGTCAACTTTTGTAAAGTGTCGACATCCTTAACCTCCGATATGTGACCTCTGATATGATGTCATCGATCCACATGGCACCTCAAGAGTGGTGACATGTGTCACCCATATTTCCCCCCTTAGGCCTCCTCAAAATTCCAAAAGTACATGTCACATGTCCTTATCAAAACCAGTCATATGTTGCCACGTGTCCCGTTAGAGGAGAGAGAAAAGGGCTCGTCCAACTTTCATTTTGTGATGAAATCCTTTGTGAACCTTTATCAACATTCCACAACAGTTTTATATGCAATCGACACATTATGTGTATCACAACTTTTTAAAGGTTGTCACATTTAGAAGTTCCAATTTGCCGATGTCTCGATCTCCTCTGAGCTTCGACGCTGCCTGCTCCAATGTATTACACCTCTGACATGCGATCGTCGATCTGCTTGATGTTGTTGATGTGTGATCACTAATCTCCGATGTCACTGGATCTCCAAAGTCACTAGACCTTCGATATGCAATCTCCAATATATCAGACCTTTGATCTGCGATCTCTGATATTCTTTCCTTCCTGAGGCTTTAATCTTTGAAACTTCAGCGCACCATATCTTTTGATCCAGGAGTCCATTTTTGGACTTCCACATGTCGTTGGAAAGCTTGTTCGGAGAAATTTCTACTAGAGAGGGTATGATGTAGGCTTTGAGTCCTTTTGTGTCTTGGAATATGAATGCAAAATTATCTACTCATTTACTCTTTGGACAACTGAAAACACATTTTGCAATAAGTGACAACATTGGCTCCAATTGGGGACAGTGCCTTGCTGGCAAGGTGATAAGAACGTGCAAGCTAGTAGCCTTCACCATTGGGCATGGAGTCAAAAATATAATGAATCTATAAAACCATAAAATCTCCATGGAACTTTATTTGCTGGGAGTCCTTTCCTCACAACACTGGAATGCAGAAAAATAAACTCTAACAAATGGAAATTAAATGATTTGCTAATGAGCTTACTTATATACAACTCCTATTTAGGCACAAGGATCAATTCACCCAAGGGAGGTAAACCTTCCAATGGTACAAGATCAACATTTGGGTGATGGATCTAGAACCTCCATGCCGCTAGAATTTAAAAATCAAAACAAGCATGCACCTGACGAGAGAAAATTGCAACTGCCTCATTATCTTGAAAAGTTTGCTGACCAAAGAAAGATGCCATATAGTCATCTACTAGATCATAGAACTGATGAGAGAAGTTTGTCTATCTCCCTCTCTTGAACAGTTTCCAGGAATGAATCTTTCTGTAAAAGGCAACCACAGACACTTCTTGGATCTTCAACTTTGGGCTCTTCTTGAAAAATCTATTGCTTGAAGCCTTCTCCCCACTTGTTGGTTAGTCCACTTGAAATTCTCATCCAAGGTATTACTGGTACAGGGAAGTATCACTTAATTGATTTCCTAAAAGATACATTCCTTGCTTAATCTACTTATAATTCAAGCCCATTACTCATGCTCACTCCAATAGGTGTTGCCGCATTTAAGATAAAGGCACTTAAAATCCATTCTTCCCTTCACATTCCTTTAGTTTCAATGCATCCTTTTGAGGGCCAATCACTTCTACATATCCAAGAGCAACTTCGTCTTGTCAAATACATTTTAATTGATGAAATGAGCTTTATTGGGCCTAAACTTCTTTCATGCATAGACGATCGTTTAAGGGAGGTATTCCCTTCGTATTAGAATGTGCATTTTGACAATCGGTCTATCATACTTGTTGGTGATCATGGTAAACTACCTCCTGTGAAGGAAATCCCATGTATGTCAGAACATTACATGGAAATTCCCTTTGGCACAACTTTGACACGGTCGTCAACAGGGGATCGACCCTACTTAGGTTGCATTCTGCCAATTGATCGTGAATCTAAGGAATGTAACACCAACTATGGAGGACTGTAACCTTCTCATGTCAAGGACATATTCATTTTTTTCAAGCGATGAGCAACAAGATTTCAACAATGCAATGCACCTATATCAAACCAACCTTGCTATCACATTGCATAACAAACAAATACTAAAAAAATTGAACATGTCGATTGCACGATGCTACGTAGAGAAAAGGAACCACATCTTATTGGTACACATGAAGAAGATGAACAGTTGGATGCAAAATTTCTTATTTTCAATGAAAAACAGGTTTTCTTCGCATGCAACTTGTGGGTTGAAGCAGGGCTTGTCAACAAAGCATTGGGAAAAGTAGTTTCCACTAGGACCAAAACCCCTCAGTTACCATCCTTTGTTGTTGTTGACTTATTCCAATACAAAGTCCCGCCATGGGATACCCTCAACCCATCTTATGTTCTAATTCCCCCAATAACGCAAGTGTCTCACAGACAAATTCCCCTTCGAATGGCATGAGGCTTGATAATAGATAAATCTCAAGGCATCCTTCTTATCCTTTTGCATTTCATCGATGTTTTACACTCTCCTTTAATCATACTAATAATATTATGGTTATGATTTCCACTTATGGTATTCAAGTAATTCAACAACTCTTGTTTTTCCCCTTTTGTAGACTATTAAGATGGATAGCGAGTACCTGTCCCTACTAGATGGATATTGTAAAGAGATACATGTTGAGCAACTTTCCCTTCTTGACATAAGGGCCATACAACTTCTGCGCTTGGTATTCCTTCTCCATCATCTACAATCAACTATTAACCTTCTCAATAAGCCAGAGGCCTTCCTGCAACAAATTGTACATATTCATCAAAGAGATACTGTAAAAAAAATCTCGATGGATTGGTAGTCCTGCAATTCTCATCTTGGTATTGTTGTAGATAAAAACTGGTGTTGCTTTGTTCACTTCATCATTATACTTCTCTCCTCTATGTATATACACCTATGTTACATGTTGCAACTTCTACCTTTAAATATAATATATATGCTCTTTTGTTCTTCCTTCTAAACAAGGTAGTATATTTGCATCCTTTTAAAGTATGTTTTGTGCAATTAAATACAAACACTAACTTGTTATAAAAGGTTGTTGTTTATTTACCTTAAATCTATTTGATCTTCCCTCCCCTTCCATTATGACAAGAGACCTTATGCCAAGAGACCTTTTTAAATTAATTAACTGGATTTTACTTATACGTGGAAAAATTTGAGTGGTATTAGAGGTAAGCTCATTGAAACTTTTAGAATGAGATAAAACTAAATAGTTTCAATATTGGTTGGATCCGAAATGGAGCGAATACGATATCTTTATAGACTAGAATTAATAACATATTGGGTCCGACATATCGGATGTTGGAGGGGGAGGTGCAATGGGATACTGACGGTCAGAGAGATATGAATATAGGAGATCGGAGATAAGAGGGATATGATTATCAAGGATTGGAGATTGTAGGGATATGATTATCGAATATTGAAGATCGGGGGAATATGATTATCGAAGATCGGAGATCAGAGGGATTGGCATATAAGAAATTGGAGATCAGAGGGATTGACATATCGGAATATCGACGAGGAATCATATCAGAGTTTTTTAAACATGTCTCAAAAGGAATTCTATGATATGCATTACCTTCGATATGTGAGAGCAGAAACAATGACATGGAATATGGGTCCTCCCATTGGGATTTTAAATTTTAACACCTTTATATAATGGTCAAACTTTGGTTATATGATATGTTTGTTTTAATACTCCGAAGTATATAAAAATGGTTTTCCACACATATTTCGAATTTAATATGTCCCGCATGCCACTTATATGGATTGGATATTGTATTCTTTTATTATGACATAAGCCACTGTATTATGAATCAAGGAATTCTAAAAGGGTTCCTCTGATGTCAAATCTGTGATATCTCCGATATATTATAACCACTTTTTTACTGATTAAGGCTTAAAGCCTATGCACACATCTTGGTCTCAGGGGCTATTTTATTCATTAATCTAACTAATTAAGATGTTAAAAATAAAAACTTATTTACAAAGTTTATTAATAAACAAACTTAATCAAACTTAGGCAAACTATAAAGAACAAAACAAGTGTAAATAAAAATAAAATTAGATTTCAAATGAAGCAATCACACTCAAAATCTACATGCAATGCCAAAAGGGTCTTGTTGATCGGCAAAAATGTCCTTCGTCAACATTAGGGGAGACTACCCAGTCGGGAACTTAAAGTAGCTCGTTTTCCATTGAAGATGGTGGTTCCGACTAGTTATGGGTCTAGTTACCCTGTCATCTAAGACTAACCTAAAACTATTCTAATACTCATCTAACCTAGACTAAGAGTTAATCTATCCACATGATAGTATGTTAATCTATCCTATTATATGGATATTGTAAAGAGATACGTGCCGAGCAAATTGCTCTTCTTGACATAAGGGCCAAACACCTTTTGCGCACGGTCTTCCTTCTCCATCATCTACAGTCAACTATTAACCTTCTCAACACGCTGAAGGCCTTCCTGCAATGCATTGTACATATTCATGAAAGAGATAATGCAAAAAACTTTCTGATGGATTGGAAATCCCGCAAATCTCATCTTGGTATTGTTGTAGATACAAATTGTTGTTGCTTTGTTCACTTCATCATTATACTTCTCTCCTCTATGTATATACACCTATGTT
>APFE030631992.1:0-17438 GCA_000404065.3 Pinus taeda | reverse complement strand
AACAAATACCTCGTATATTTATTGTTTGAATCATTGGCGTGTGAAGGGAAAGATCAGAAAGTAAAATATAGTTTTTTAATTATCTATAGTTATAATTTACTTTTTAACATTACACTTCATGGAAGATAAAAACTAAATTAGTTTATGAATTTTTTTGGTTTGTTAAATAAAAATATATTTTTATTATAAATATATTTTAATTAAAATTATATCATTTATTTTTTTTAGAAAAAAATCATAAAATAAACTCAATTATAGAATTAACAACTATTTTAAATAATTAATTATGAAAATTTAATTACAATATTGCAATTATCTATCAACATTGTGCAATAGTTTTTCAAAATATTATAAATTTTGATTTAAAAAAATAACAAAATATATAATATTAGTGCTCTACATTCATACATTCCATTATCATATTTTCCTATGAGATGCCTTAAAGTGAAACATGGGTTTAAAGCTATCTTCATACTGAAGTTACATGTTTAAAATTAATGCCTAAAATTTTATTTCACATATAAATTATTTTTTTTTTAAATAAAAATAAATTAAGCATGGCAAATCTCTCATGGTGTCTTAATTTAAAGTTATACTTTAACTCTCTCTATATATCTTTTAAATTTCAATTTATCAAGTGCTGAATTTATTAAATGTATATTATTATATTAATTTTTTTTTTCAAAAAGTTTTCACTTTCTCTTGGTTTTACAATTTTTAAATAAATTAAGTTTATTAATGTTTTGGAAAAAAATAAACATTAAACAAAATATTTTGAAATAACTAAATAAAAATCATTTTTATGTGGTTTTAAATTGATTTGTGTTTATGTTGTTTTAAATTGAATTCTAAAATATAAAACTTATATTAAAAAATAAAAAATTTAAAAAGAATCCTATTCTCCAAGTGGTCATAATTTTCAATTTGTTACAATATATGAACAATACCATGTTTACCAATACCCCATGCTAAAAAAACATAACTTTAATGAAAACCAAAATATTTTATAAATGTCTTACTTTGATTTTATTTTCCAACATTTTTCACATTAACACTTAATATTTTGAGTATAACAACTACCCCCATTTCATCACCGATATTGTAAACTTGTAAATAGGGTTGTTACAATACCATGACCAAGTACCATGGCTTATCAATACCATTTCCCAAAAAACCTAGAACTCATTTCAAAATCAAAATATTTTATTTTAATTTTATTTCATAACTTTTTTATACTCATTATGTTCCCCACCAACTATGTAAACAATCTATGACATTGTGTTTATTGTTAGTAGCGTTCCTTACACTACCATAGGCCAATACCGTGGCTTATCAATACCGTTTTCCCAAAAACCAAAACTCATTTCAAAATCAAAATATTTTTATTTTATTATATTTCATAACATTTTATACTCACTAAGTTAGTCACCAAATGGGTACACAATCTATAACCTTGTGTTTATTGATGGTCTATTATATGAGAGATCAATTTTTATTTTTTATTTTTTTATTTAAAACAAAATTCTTAAAATTTAATTGAAAGTAAATTTTGAAATACATAAACTCAATAGAGTAGATAAAAGTGACCTTGTTATGTTAAATTTTTATATTACGGTACTTTAAATTATATTAAGTATGCTTAATTTATATCTAAGTATTGTACGACAATGACTATTAACGTCCGCTAAGGTTGATATGGTCTATGAGATCTTAAGAAAGAAGTGGTTAATTGGGATTGTTTAAAACTGTATTTTTGTGATAGAAAGTGAGGGAAAGAAGTGTTTGTAGGTCGTTGTAGTTTTTTTGACTAAACAAGTTGAGGAGGTTGGTCATGGGGAAAATGATTTTCAAATGAGAGTGGATGTGAGTAAGGGTTGTACAATCCAAGAGAAAGTATTTTTCATACTCAACTCTCTTACTTTCGCAAAGAAGGCATATTCTCTCGTGGCAAGGTATCTTAGGAATAGAATAAAGTCTCGTTTTACTCCAAAGATCATGAAAATTAGTTTTAATCCTTGAAATATTCATTCTCTTCTTAGCACACATTGAGATAGAAATGTAATTATGGTTAGCAACTATGGGGTCAATAACCTCCTTATAGTATCTTAACTTTCTTTTCTCCCCTAACTCCTTATCACTCCACAACTTATCCTTGAATTTGGAAGTAATGATGTTTTTAATATTATCCTTATTCCCCAAGATGATCTACTCCTTTATCTCCCAATGATGGATCTAGGACTTGGCATCCTTATGCCACCCTCGATTGAGTCCAAGGCGGTTTTGACTAGAGTTATAAGAAATTTTTGGTAGTCTCTTGGCTTCCATGTTGTACAGCTTCTTCTTATACATCAAATACCTAAAAATAGTCATGCATTCAATACAGGAAAGGCTATCCTCAATTAAGAGAATAGGGTATATAGTGGTACATTAGTCTTGAGGTTGTAGGTTATGAATTGCTTTTGGTTCATTTGAATACTTCTCCATGACTCTCTAGATATAGTGCAAACCCATACTCACATCCATATAAAATAATAGGGGTGACGAGAGTCTCGAAGGGGAAATTATTTTACTCCAAACCCAAAGATCACTCATCTTACAATATTTTTTAAGCCCATAGTAAGATTTCTGACCTCCTATAATCCTTTTCTTAATGCTACAGTTCGAGTTGATGTGATAGTGGATGCCCATAACTAAATATTGTGTTAGAGTCCTATGATTGATAGGATGAAATGATGATTGAATATTTTCTTTCAATATATCAAATTGTAATTAATATTACACGTTGCAAATGTTTCCCAAAAGAAAAAAAATAAAAATAAAAATAAAAAATGAAAAGAGTGTATGTAAAGATAAAAATATAATAAAAGAATTAGAAAAAAAAATTATGAAAACAACCCCGTAAAAAGAAAAAGAGTGAAAGTTATGCAAATTCAAATGCCACCAGGAGAAAAATTGTTTTGTTTTGAAAAATAAATTAGGAATTGTGTGCACCTTGTTTTAAATTCCATAATCATATATATTTGTTTGAATCATACAATATAATCATTCTCAAACACATTTGAATTTTTGTTGTTAGACTAGACAATAATTTAACCAAATTGTTTAAACTTGGTTAAAATTATGTAGATAGGTGAAATTATTGATCCAATTGTTTAAGCTGGATTAATAATTTAAGTTTGAAGGTTAGAAATTAGATTAGGACAAATATCTCCTCCAAAGGAAAATAAGAAGGGTCTACACATTTAAATGTACCCTTGGTTTCTAGCCTTTCTTTCCAAAATTATGATGAAAAACATTAAAACTTTATTATTCATGCTTTAAAGAGATATAAGATTTGTCCTAACTTTTTGCACATATAAACAAAAGTGAAAAATGACAATATGTTATGTCATCTAGAGGATAAATGGCAGGCCCAATCTAATACGTGTGTCCTTTACGATGGTATTCCATAGTCCTCAATGCTTTTCGTTCCTTTGTGCCCTTTGTAATGTTATCGATGGACGGGGGGTCCGAAAAGGTGGTTTCACTCATCGTTACTGCACCTTATGTGTGACCCTCGTTCTTTCGCAACCCCCCTCTGAATACCGTATACCGCCCTCCATCCCTCTGAAAACTACCTAACCCTGTCCTTCCAACCAACGGTTCCCTGCACCTACACGAGTAACCCCTCCATGACATGTGTCTAATAGTTTTCCTTACCTGTTATGGATTTAATATTCATATAAGTTATGATTAAACCTCCTAACAATCATGCACCTTTAACGAATTATTACTTAACCATAAAAATCTCGTTATCCATTACTATTACACCCTTTGTTGAATCTAATCCTACACCAATGACGGCAAGGAAAGGTATAACAACTCTCGACATTCAAATGTTCACTTCAATTATAATCATGTTGTTAATGATGAACGTAAAACATGGCATTGAAAAACATATACCTTTTGTGGATTACATAACCATAAATTTTCTAAGCGTTGGAAAAGAATAACAACACCCAAAATGAGGAGGCATCAAAGACCATCTCAACAAAAGGTAAAGAAACAAGCTAAGCAGATTTGGAGGAAGAAAATGTATCGCAATCATTGCAACAGAGGTGGTCATCCGAGGGCCACATGTTGGAGTCTCCATCCAAAGCAGCACCTTAAAGACAAAGTTTCGGTGTATGAACGAGGTGAAACAATTGTTCGACAAGCAAAACCACCATAGGGGGATGAACCATTCATAGGGATAACTGAAAAATGGTTTCTAGATATCTTAGATTGTCATGGTAGTGATTTTGTAATCATTTGTTGCATTTTAAAATGTAAAATTGATGATGTGTTTTCCATCACTTGTTAAGCAACAATGATGTCTGGTCTTGTTTAGAGTTGCATGATAAACTATGAAAGTGATGTTGTGTTTCCAGCACTTGTCAAGGAAAGAAAAGTGTTTTGCCTTATTTTTGTAAATCATGTGATGCAGTGATGACGTGTTTTCCATCACTTGTTGTAGCAACAATGATATGTACCTTGTTTTCGTAGCTTGGGTATTGTCTTCATTTTGATGTAAACTTGACCACCGAGTATGTGTTATAAAATTGTGGAAAGTATGGGATGCTTGGGTCATTAATTGGTCATGAAACTCAAGCATGTAATTTTCAAAAACAATGTACGATAGGTTGCATAGATTGCAGGTGTCAGCTCATTGCTTAATGCTCTGAAGAGCAAAGGAGAAGGAGATGGAAGCATGACCTTTTTCAGGGTGCTTATGATGCAGATAAGGTACAAAGAAGTTGCATAATATTTTTCATGCCTTTGGAGGACCAAAAGCTCCTTAGTGGGGAGCACTGATCTAGGTGGCTTCAGGGACACACGCTGGACAAAGAGGGCTTATGGAAGCTCAAACCAAAAACAAAGCATAGATCTTGTCGTCCTCATCACAACAGTGTGAAAGATTTGTCAATCTGAGCTCATATGAGGGAAAATGAGCCAGTCATATTTTTGGTCAAAGTTGCGCTATGGGCCAGGTTTAAGTGTCCTACAATTTGACCAACCTCGAGGCATGAAACCTGCATACCAATTCTTTCTTACCCTTCACAACAAAGCCTTCATGTTGCTTGATGTATATCTCTTCTTCTAGATCCCCATGAAGAAATATTGTCTTCAAATCCATCTATTCTACCTAAAAATCAAAAGCAAAAACAACATATAAAAGTAATCTAATGGAAGCTAACTTGGCAATAAGAGAAAAAATATCACCAAAATCATTTCCTCACACCTCGGAATAACCTTTTTCTAGCAGCCAAGCTTTGTATTTCTCCATCTTTCCTTTTTCCTTAATCTTCTTCTTGAACACCTAGTTACCTCGAATGGGTTTTTGAGCGAGCAACTCCACCAGATCCCAAGCCTCATTTTTGTCCAAAGATCCCACTTCATCAACAATTCCCTCCTTCCAAATTTTTCCATCATCTGAATCTACTACCTCCTTGACAATTCTAGGATCATCATCAGTAATAGATAGAGAAAATGTTGAATAGAAAGTAGATAGACTATAAATTTATGGCTTCCTTCTCTCTCAAACTGATCTTCTCAAACATGGGAATCTTCCTCTTCTAATTCTTGTTGTGTTGTAGAGTTTGATTCTTCCTCCTTTAGCTCAAACTCTAGATTTTGAGGTTCCTCTGGTTGGAATTCATGGTTAACAACATCTTTCATCTCTCTAAATGCCACATCTTGGTTGTACACAACCTTCCATGTTTCCAGGTTCCAAATTGTATAACCTTTTAAACCATCCTTATACCCAATAAAGACGCACCTTTCAGATTTACTATCCAACTTGGGTATTTTCTGATTTGGAACATGTACATATGCATCATAGCCAAATACCCTCAAATGTTAAATAAAGGGCTCATTATGAGTCCATACGTCATGTCGAGTATTATCCTCCAATGGTGATGAAGGTGATCTATTAACTAGGTAACGTGCAGTCTTTATTATCACTGCCCAAAATTTGTATCCTAACCTGGTGCCATTAAGCATGTTTCTTCTCGTTTCCATCAACTTCCTATTCATTCTTTCTACAACTCCATTTTTCTAAGGTGTTTATGGAGTAGTCTTTCATCATGGTATACTGCACTTCTTATGGATCTTCAAATTCTTTCTTGCAGAACCCTTCACCATTATCTCTCCTCAACACCTTGATCTTCTTCTCTATTTAATTTTCCACCAAAGCCTTAAATTATTTAAACCTATCAAAGACTTCATATTTGTTCCCGAGGAAATGTATCCATATATTCCTTGATAAGTCATCTATAAATGAGACATAGTAGACATACTTTCCGAGTGATGAAATTGACATACGTCCAAATACATCACTTTGGACAAGCTCTAATATCCCTCTCGCCCTCTTAGAAGCAGACGGAAAACTCACCGCATTATGCTTCCCATACACACAATGTTCCCGTAAATCAAAATCCATAGAGAAATTAGACATACATTCTACCTTACCATTACCATGTAGTATTCAAAGGCCCTTCTCTCCAATGTGTCTAAACCTTTGATTACATAACATGGCATTTTCTTGAGAGACCACTAGGGTTTTTTCCCCACATTCATGAACCACAGAACTATTACACCCATCAATGATGTTTCTAACAAAATTGTTATATAGATTTCCAATGTGAACTCCCCACCTCAATACCAATGATCCCTGAACCATCTTGTAAGTATATTTCTAGAAAATTGTTTTTAAAGCTACATAATGCGTCTTGCTTACAAAAGTCATATATCTCACCAATGCAGGAATATGAAAAACACTAGGATGTGTTTGAATCCTTCCACCTTGCAACTTCAACTTGAATTTTCTGTGTCCAATGATTCTGGCCTTCCTATCAACCCCTAAGAAGACGCCACCACCATCATATTTCTCATACTCGCAGAACCACTCTCTATGGGGAGTAAAGTTAAATGATGCACCAAAGTCAATCAACCATGCCTCATGATCTACATGTGTACCTGCAGAAGAATCCAAGTACACATTTCCATCTTCATCTGTGGTGGTTTTCTCCTCTACAAAAGAAGCATCATCAGATCCCTTTCCTTTCATAGGAACTTTAGATAAATATTCCTTTTTATAGATTTCTTCCTTTCCACATTTCCAAAATACCTTTACATGCTTACATAGAGAATTAGATATGTGTCTATATTTAGATCTCCCACTTGATGTCTTATTCTTGTTTATTTTCTGGAACCATCCTTGTAGGATGAGACTATTTTATAAAACTTCAAAATAGCTATATTGCTACCTAGAACAACAACACGACTATTCCATGTATCTGGTAGAGAACACAACAAACTGATGCACTTATCTTCATCTGAAATTTTTATATCAATAAATAAATGCTAGCTTACCACGAATTTAAGGTGTTGTGATGTTCTGTGACTGAGTCTCTGTCCTTCATCCTCAGGTTATACAAAAAATTTTGTAGGAATAATTTGTTTACCACAGACTTAGATTAGTACAAATTCCCTAACTTGAACAACAAATCCCTTGGCGTTTCTTCCCTAGACACATTAAATAATATTGAATCTAAGATAGATAACAATATTACCCTTTGTTGCTTCCGATCCAACTTCACTCAATATTCTACTAAAATTTTCGTTGGTTTAGTAATCGGATCTACCATGATCCACTAACCTTTATCCCCTTTCAAATCCTCCATCTTGAGCTTTCACAAATCAGAAACATGATCATTATATTTCTCGATATCTATCTTTCCACTTCTGAGCATCTTCTTTCAGCACAAAAATTGATCTCACATATCTTCCACTAAACATCTTCTACCACAGCCTCGAGCAAAACCCCTCAACAATAAAGGCATCCCCTTGAATATGAAACAATTGTGATACAAAATGTATGTTTTAACCTTGTACAGAAATTACCTACAAACGAATTCTTAAAACAATAAAATTAAACAATGTTGAGAACATAAAATAAATATACAAAGATATTTTTCCCTGGACATAAAAAATGGGACTATCAGATTGATTTTTCATTATATTCCTTTCAACGTTATAATAAAAATATATACATGTTGAAGAATTCATAAACCCCAATCTATTAACCATGGATTAGAACATAATTGTAGTTCCATTAACGAGATCTACAAAATACCATGGGAAAAAGACCATCACGCCCAAAACCATGTGAAACAATAGTGCACAAAACAATGGGTAGGTCTACCTATCATCTTTGGATCCCCCCATCCTTGGGTCTGCATATATATAGGAAAAAAATTTCTCTTGGAACTGCTCTGGATCGTGTACAGAGGGGATATCACCCCCATCTAAAACCCCCAACAGGGGGGAATTTCACCTCCCATGTGACTCCCCTATGCCACCCTGAAATTCTACATTATAAATTGAATTTGTTGCTTCATTTCTTTGAGCATATATGACCCAATAAGAATTTTTTTGACTAGATCATTCTATATGATAGGAGTATTGCAGCTCCTCCCATACACTGCCTCAAATGACTCATATTTATGGATTCATGGTATCCATTTGTCTGTAAACTCCATAAATGGAACGTAATACTCCCACTTTTTGGGCTAAAACATCACATACATCCTCAACATATCCTCAAGGATCCTATTTTTCCTCTTTGTTTTCCCATTTTTCTGTGGATAGTATGCAATTTTGAATGGTAATGTTCTCGCCAAACCTTTAAATAATTCCTTCCTAAACCATGAAGTGAACTTAGAATTTTTATCTAAAATAATTTTCATGGGGATACCATGTAGCCTCATAATCTCCTTTTTGAATATTTGTGCCACTTCATTAGCAGAATTAGTGGAATTTTCTACCACTAAATGAGCTACCTTCCTGAGCTTATCAATCATTACCATGATTGCATCATGTTTCTTAGATGTTTTAGGTAATCCTATAATGAAATCCATAGAAATTACATCACATTTCCATTCTAGAATTGGAATCGGCTACAACAAACATGCTTGATTCTTACAATAGACATTTAGTTATTGGAATTATATGAATTTTGAAACAAAATCAACCACTTCCTCAAATTTGATAGTAATTGTACCTTTTAATGGCTACAAGGGTCTTTCAATACCCTAGATGGAATTATTCAGGATTAACATGAAACTCATTCATTATTTTCCTTTTTAATCCATCACTAGTTGGCACATACATTATGCTTTTAAATCTAATTATGGTATCATTAGTGAGGTGATATTCCTAATCCTGGACATCTTGTAACATTTTTTCATTAACTTGGTAATAACTTTCATCTTGTTTTCCAACACTTTTGACCCTTTCTATTATGTTTATTTTATAAGAACATATAGTTGTCAAGTCGTTCAATTGAATTATTCTACATAGAGCATCAACATATGTATTTGCTTTTCCTTTGATGTACTTAATCTCAAAGTAAAGATCACTGATCATGGTCAACCATTTTGATTTCCTAGTATTCAACTTCAATTTTTCAAAAACATTCTGGGGCCCACTATGGTCTATAATGAGAGTCAATTTCCTACTAAGGAGGTGACCCTTCCAAATTTTCAAAGCATGAATGATGGAACTTAACTCAAGGTCATGAGTTACATAATTCACCTCATGTTCATTTAATTTCCTTGACTCATAAAGTACTACATGTCCTTCCTCAATTAGGACTCCACTAAGCCATTTTGTGCAGGCATATCTGAACACCACAAAATCGTTGTCAGGATCTGCAATCCTCAACGCTCGTCCATTGGTGAGGAATTTTTTTAATTTCTCAATTATCTTTTCACATTAAGTATTCGACACAAATCAATTTCCTTTTCTCTACAAAACTATGATTGGATGGCTTATCTTGGAGAAATTTCAGAAAAATATTTTGTAATATCTTGCCAATCCTATGAATGATCTAATAACATCCACATTCTATGGATTTGGCCACTCCATTATGGCCCTGATCTTATCCGGATCCAGTGTTATCCCTTCCTTGGAGACAGTATGACATAAATAATGTATCTATGTTTGGGAGAAATCAAAGAAGTTGAGCTCTGCAAAAATTTTGTGCTCAATGAAAAAATCTAACATTGCAGCCATATGGTTTTCATGCTTTCATGCTTTCCTTGAGTACACTAGTATGTCATCAGCAAACAAAATGACAAACCTATCTAAAAAAGGATGAAGAACATCATTCATTAAGAAAATAAATGTGGTAGGGGCATTAGAAATCCCAAAGAGTATGACTACAAACTCATAGTGTCGATATCTTGTCATGAAAGAAGTTTCACGAATGTCTTCCTTCCTAATCCTTACTTGATTTTATCGTTACCTTATGTCAATCTTGGAGAAGACTACGACTCTTCCCAATTGATCAAATACATCATTTATCCTTATCAATGGCTACTTTTTCCTGATGGTTGCCTTATTTAACTATATATGATCAATGCATAATTGAAGGGTTCCATCGTTATGTTTTTATAAATAATACATGTTCTCGTCATCAAGACACACTCGGCCTTATGTACCCTTTGCCCAGCATTTGATTTAGCTATAACTTCAGCTCGACGAACTCAGGGGTACTCATCACATAGGGTGTCTTGGATTTTGGTGCTGCTCCAAGTACCAATTCAATAGAGAATCGTATCTCTATGTGAGGAGGTAATCCAAGAACCTCCACTAGAAAGACATCTGTGACTACTACAAAAGAAGGTACCTTCTCAATAGTTCCATCTCCTCATTGTTAATATCATTGCAATTTTTCTCATCATTAGAAATATGTACTACAAACAATGTGCATCCCTTTCTGTTGCTACGTTTGGCTTGCATTGTAGTAATATATCTTAATGATGTAGGCTTGATTTTCCCTGCTTTCTCCCTACTTATTTAAGCATTCAATGTCCTTCTCAAGATAATCCACCTTAGTCTTCCACATGTACAACCATTCCATACCCAATAATATGATATATGAACCTAATGGAAATGCATTCTAGTGTGTTGTTGTGGGTATGCCACTAAGTTGAAATGCACATGACCTTACCCAATAAGTGGCTTTCCTTTTTGTTTTGGTTTTTAACAAACCAACCATGGTCCTCCATGCACTTTCCTAGCAATATTTCATTTTTCAACATGTTCTCGGTCTACATAACTATAATTATAAAATGGATCAATTAAAATGGAAATAATATGATCATGCATGTTACCTTCCATCTCAACGATCTATTCCTGGTGGTCTTCCTAGTGTTTGTCCACTACTATGTAAATTTTAGGCATAGTCTAGGCTACCTCACCCATTATCAAAGATTCTTGGTTACTGCATATATTTGGTTCAAAGTTTTTGATGTGGGAAAACCACTTTTCTATGGTTTTCACCACATGTCCATCATTTTAGTGGCTCTTGGCCTTCAAACTTGACATCTTTTGGTTCTGAATGTTTCACATTTTTGTTAACAATAATGTTAATTTTCTTTTGGAATTAGGTTGTTAGCATTAGATACTTAACGTCCCTTTTCTCTAAATTTTTCTTAGGCCAATCCTTCTTTTTGCCAATGGCGTTCTTTTCTTGTCGGCTGCTCTTAATTTCAGGTTTGTTTTTTTTTTTATCATTGCCTTATTTTAGTTTCTTGATAGATTTGTTCGGAGTCTAACCCTTTCACAACTCAATTTTATCACTAAATTCCATATAAAACCCACTAATAAACCTTTGAATATTGGATTTCTCATCTCTAGTAGTATGGTACATACCTCAATAATTCTAGGAAATTTGTGACATATTCATTATCTGATAGCTTCCCCATCTTGAGTTCATATAACTCTTTATCTTTTCTATCATAATAATGTTCATATAGGTATTTCTCTCCTAATAGCTTTTCAAATTCATGCCAAACTAGATCCCTCTCAACAATACCTATGCCATTGTTCTAGTCTTTCCACCATGTTTCTACCTTCCCTTTTAAGCTATATGTGGAAATTTTAGCTTTCATATTTTCATAATAGTCATGAATTCTGAAAAACATCTTCATGCCAAGCAACCAACCTTCTTCTTTCTTTGATTTCTTCATATCCACATCAATTTTTGGTGGATTGTCTTTCCTAATCATCTCAAGCATGGGATCCTTTTGCTTACTTTCTAAATGATGATGATGATAATGGTAAGAATGATGGGGATACCTCTTGGAAGAAAAAATAGATGGTCTGTAAGAAGAATGCACATGTGTTATAGTCCCTCCTCTCGGGGCACTTGATGATACATCTCCTCGAATAATACCATTACTCCCCTCGCTATTTCTCCTTCTAGATCTACCACCATTTTCCCCATTAGTGTTATGTTTTAACTCCTCATGGATTTTCCTATATCTATGATTAGCCCTCATCTAGACTTGCATATGACTTTGGAAATACGCGATAAGTTGCACGATAACTGCATTTATCCATAAATAAAATATCTCACTATTCATGTTAACTAAGTTATTCCAATGCCACTTAACAAACCCTCTTAACAACAACTCTAAATATTTGTATCCAAATGTATTGATTGAAAGGGTTTTCCTTATAAAGTTGAATGTGACGAAAATCTTGTTGTGACGATGAACCACATTGGATGGCTCAGAACGCATCGATGATGTTTTGTTTATTGAAAAAAATATTGTAGTTCATAATATGGATCAAAGAGTCCTAAATTCAATCGGTTTTTTTTTTTATATATAATATTTCCTACCTTTAATCCCTTTATGATGTGACTTATTTTTCCACATTGACTACAACAATCTCATATAAGGATTGAAGTGTTCCAAATTCTTTTTTATTATTACTACCCTAACCTTTATCTCTAATAGTAGCTTTTCCATTTATAATTATTCCCCATTTCCATTGCTTTCCATTTTGAACCCTCTTTGTTAACTCAACTTCGTATGTTGGGATGAAGTATTAATTTATAAAGATTCTTGATTATTTTAAAGTAGGAGATTTATCAATTATGGAGAATTTATGGTCAGTACAACTTACCTTAACATAGATCAATTCATTTTTATATTTTAATGTCTTTCTTGCCTTCTTTGCTTATATGAGATAAGTTGTTTTAGTTTGTGACATATCTTTTATTTCCTCCTTTACTATTGCTAGTTTGTCCTCAAATTTTCACTCTTTTATATAAAAAATTATGAGTTTCAAGGTTCTTTTTTTACACTCATGGTCCATTTTACTGTGCTTATTTATTTACTATATGATAGCTTTGATATCTAATTTATTTTCCATACAAGAATTTCTATTCAATTTTCCCTTTTTATCTTTAATATGTTTTTCTCAAGTTACAATGTTTTTCAATCATTGGTTGTTCCAATCTGTCAATTTCTTGTAATCTAGACTACATTTGTAATACCCCTACCAATTTATGATATAAATATATATACATTGATGTTTGGATAGTAGGCTAGATGTTTATAACGATTACGATGGTGATCCAAATTCATTTCACGGTAGTAGTTTGTGCCTATGTATATATATATATATATATATGATTTTAGAGCTAGATTTCCAAGCACATATATGTCATTTTAAAAAAGTGGTCGAAGGGTCAAGATTTTAAATATTGTACATATTTCAATATTAACGAAACATCGATAGGATGCGGAGACCATTCCACATAAAAGAGTATGGAGGGAACTCCAACTACATGCCAATAGAAAATAGGTGTTGCGTTCGTTGTTTGGGAAAAGGACATGTGGGGACCACATTGCTTCAAGGAGTGCCACATGGCAAGGAAAGGCCAAGCATATTTGGAAGGCACATGTTTCTCTTAGGGAGATAGAGGGAGGCATGATGGATTTTACACATTATAGTATTCCACTCTGGTGTATTTGGTTATTGTCCAGTGAGCTAGCGAGCCCTGTTCTTGGGATTTTGGGCGAGCTTGAATTTTGTCTAAGGCTAGAAAGGTGTTGGGGGAGGAACATGAGTTCCTGCAAGCCTAGGATAATACCATCTTCAGTTTTCCATAAGGATATTTGAATGGTTGGAACCACTGAGGCACTGGTAGGGTGCACGTAAGAGATGTACCACTGGAGAAAGTTCGACGGAGTTTGAGTTTATGGTTGGGGCAATGTTTGATGGATGCATCCATTGTCTAAACGTATGTATTTCTTATTTGGTTCCTTCACTAGTTCTTATATAGTTGTAACCCTAAGTTGTAGGTGACCCGTACTTGATATTGATGAACCACGTGGTTTATGGTTTGGTGGAACATGGAGATACTATAGGAAATTACTTATTTCATACCTGAAAAAGTGTTCATGTTTATTTTGTGTTTTTTTGTGCAATTTATGAATGTGTGTTGGAAACCCTAGTTTTCTAGATTATATGATGTGTTTTCATTAATAATGCTCCTATTGTTAATATTAATTTTTTATCCAATTATGTATTATGGTGTATAATGGTTTTTATATCTTAAGTTCATATTTCCGCATTTTGAACATACACCATTCTTGTATTCTTCATTGCATTCCTTGTTTCTACAAGTAGATATTGGAATTATGAGTGGTGTGGTTTGAGTATAATTTCCTAGTAAGGAGTTATGGATGTTATAAGGTGGCTTCAAAGCACATTTTTCAGCACTAGGTCTCATTCGACAAAATATGGGAGAAAAATGAGAAAATTTGAAGATGTCCCCCAACTTTTTGTTATAAGTATAGTGTTGGGATTGATTAAAACTTACCTAAAGAAAATAGTATAGAATCTAAGAGGACAATGGAAGGATCAAATTATATGGAAGAATTACTAAATTTGAGCCGTCGAATGCTAAAATTTGTGTGTAGGGAGCGAGTACTATGTATTAGATTCTATTTGGATTATATATGTATGTGTGTGTGTGTGAAATGTGAAAATTTTGGAACACTTTAAGGGATATTGAAATGGACCTAGGATTTTTTTTCTACGTTGGGGTTAGAGTCCACAGTGGATGGGTTCGACATAAGCGTTTTCACTGTGCCAACATGGTTGTGGAGGTGGAACCATAAACTATGTAAGTAGCCAAATATCACATTGAGAAAGTGAGAACCACCACAGTGAGATGTCAGGCCACGAAGGCTAGCAGATTGGAGCCATTTTACAATCTGGTAGGCCAAGACATTGAGGGAACTAAGTTAGGGTGGCAGGCCACAAGGTTTAGTGTTAAATAATGAAGGGTTTGATGTTAATTAACTAAGTGATTACCTTCATAATGGAACCCTTATGGAGATGTGGAACTCAAATCCATATGATCTTGGGAGGCTCATTAAAGGGTAGACAATTTCGCATCTAATGATGATAATGGTTGATGGATCCACGAGATCGAGGTTGTCAAATCCCATTAGAGTACAAAGTCACGTTAAAAAATATTCTATTTTAGAGTCTAATGTGTTTAAGGAAAATTGATCTACCAAGGGATATATATATATATATACACACACACATACTCACACACACATTAATGAATGTGTTTGATGTTGTAAGGTTATAATGAAACACACAGGGGTGTAGTTAGAAGTGTGCCATGTGGAAATTGAAAGGCGGTAGGCCGACATTTCGGACATGGAACACACCAATGAGTGTCGATAAGTTTCTAGAATACGTGAGCTTTTTCTAATCAGTTTGGGTTGGGCATGGAGTTAAGGGATAAAAAGTTAGTTTGGGAATTTAATTAACTTATATAACTTTGTAGCAACTGTCGAGTAAGGAGAGAGAGATGCTTAAATTCACACGGGCATATCTTTATTCTCAGGAGTCAAAATTTGTCGTGTGAGTAATCAAAATAAGTGGAATTTCAGCTAGAGCATATCTCGGAAGTTAAAAAAGAGATTTGGAGGAAGAAATTTCATAGAAAACATGGAGAAATATATAGGAGTTTAGAAACAAGAATTCATTCTTAATTACAAAATTTGAAGCGCATAAATTTATGCCGAAGTGTTAGAGGTGCCCTTAATTCTTTCTAGTTTTTGTTTAATTTTCAGAAAATTATTGTCTCTAAAAAAGTACATGTATATCATTGCATAATTAAAAATTAAAAATAAAATATAACAATAAATAAGTGAGGGTTGTTGGTCGTAAGTCAAAATATTATTAAAATTTTCCCCAAATACTGACTATTCATAGTTTTCGATATTGTGAAGTGATGTGTTCATGTTTCACGGACCCTTAACTATCGTGAACGCTGACTGTCCTAAACTCTAACCTCTCTGACCATGTGACTAGTCTAGTCACTTGTTGGTTTTTAAGTGTTTTTTCATTACATTTTTTCCCTTTTAATGAAATACGACTAAATGTTGGGTAAAGAAACATATCTATATTCAACATAATTTTAAAATACAGATAAAAGTTTAACTTATGAATAGTTGAGTATTTCCTTGTTTTGCATCTGGTCTAATCGAAATTAATGAGCTAGTACGCTTAGAATTCTTTATCTATTTCTCTTGAATTTTTATAAATTCACGAGTGTGTCTTTCGAGAACTTGTTTAATACTTAAATTTGAGTTTTCTATGTCAAAATTCCTAAAGGTTTTTATGCGAAGAACACCTAATTTCCTACAAAAGCACATGTGAAATTTTATTAACTCTACATTATCTTCATTAGTATTGGTATTATTTTTGATTTATAATTTGAAATTATTCCCTTTTTTGTTAAATGCCTTCTCTTATTGATTTTTTAGGTCTATTACATATTATTCCAAAATGGTTAGAAAATGAATGACCAAGACCTCTAGACATATAATTCAAGAAATCAAGCTGAAAACGAAATGAGGAGAAGCTCGAGATTTAAAGATAGCACTTCAAATATTTCCCTCTTTTCATATTCAGCTTATAGGACTCAAGATGCACGCAAGCACTCATGGGAAGAATTTTTTACTTCCTTTGAAGAAAGAAAATGGTTAAAATAAAAAAATTTAGATGATGAATCTTCTTTAGATTATGAAGCAATTGGGAAAACTGAGCCGCATAAAATTGAGGCCACACCCAACATTTTTCCTTATTACAAAATGATTAGTTGGATTTTGATGGATGCTCATGCACTAAACTATTCCATTTATGATCATAACCAAAATATGGTTTCCTCCTAGAAGCATAAAATGCTTAGTTTTATATATAAGTTAAGTCCTCTTAAAATCCTTTTGAAAGAAAAAAAATTAGATGAATTCCATGATAATGGCCTAAAAAAAAATAACAAGGATTAAAAATTAGTTATTATAGAGTGGCTTTGTGACCTTGAGAAATGAAAATTGAAAACGGGGAAAGATCAACTAGTATCAATCCTGAAACTCCCTTTAAGATATATAGTCAATATGTTTTCTAGACTATATCAAGAAGTGAATCTTGAGCATTGTAAGGTTGAATGGGTTCCCATTAATTATGAAAGTCAACTCTTCTTAACATTTTGAATTTCAACAATATAATAGATATTAGTTAATATAAAGTAA
>APFE030631989.1:0-19388 GCA_000404065.3 Pinus taeda | reverse complement strand
CAATTAATACTAACATTAGTTTACCCCGTAGGATTTACAAGTTTACAAGTTTCAAAATATCGAAGATAACCTAGTGTTTTAGCTTCGGTCCAACTTAGGTCAACTTCGGTCAACTTTCTTCCTTGGGAAGAGGCTAAATAACATGACTAATAAATATGTTGCTGAGAACTTTGTTTATCGCTAATAAACCTGAAGTAAAAGCAGCTAAAATAATGCTAACTCCATCGCAGCTAAAATAATGCTAACTCCATCATAAAGTAATGCTAACTCCATCGTGATCGATTACTATAATCTATTCCTGAAGGCAGGAACTAATAATAAGGACTTTTCTTAGACGAGCAAATAAAAACCCACGAAAACAATATTGTCAACCTAAAAGTTAAAGTAATTTAAATAAATAAGGATTTTTCTTCCGCGAGAAAATAACAACCGAAAACAATATGGTCGACCTAAAAGCTAAGATGATTTAAATTAATGACTTTTCTTCCACGAGAAAATAACAACCCATGAAGACAATATTGTCAACCTAAAGACTAAGGCCAAGCACAAACCATAGCTGGTAGTATTGGATCTCTTACCAGCCTCTAGGTTTATTTATTAGTCATTTAATTTAATTTAATTTATATGACTCTAGTTAATAAATAATAATTATAATGATAAACATCATCATCTGCCCTTTTCAAATTTGCCTGATACAATTAGGCAATTACATACAAATTTCTACATTACCTCATACATTATGAAATTGCATGGATGCAAATTATCAAATGATCAAATTACACTTTCGCACATAGCTAGATTCGTCTGTAAACACAGCGCAAGACACTACGTTACGGTTAGGTCACTGATATGGTAGTAGAAGCAGAAAAGTGTCACCATTGAAAAATCCATCGTGGAGAGTCAGGAGCGTAAAACTACAAGTGAAACAATAATTTTTTGCTTACCAGATCAAACATGTTCGTCACTCGTAGTCGCGTCAGTCCAGGAAGCCTTTCGAGCAGATTATCAACGAAAACAACCGTCTGTCTTTCGCTTCCCCACATGTCATTGATCACGAGCTTCTTCAATGTCTTGAAATTCCCTAATATCTCAAGAACCCTCTCTATTGAAGCATAAGCCGAAGTCAACCACAATACGGCAACATTGCTGCCACACTGCATTTTAATTTTAGAGACTAAACATGAAAGTTCGTGAAACATCACTCCATTTATTCTCAGATCGCTTAGGTTAGTTACCACCATCTCTAGAGTTCTAAACTTCGGACAGTTCACCGTTAAAGCCTTCCACGTACCATGTACAGATAAATGTGTAAGGTCGGGAGCTGCGATTACAGGCTTCCTGAGGCCAACGCAGGCGTGCAGGGTAAGTTTCTGAAGAAACGGACTATGCGAGATGAAACAGGATAAAAACTCGTCTGTGAACTGCATACTTTCGAAGGAGCAAGTAATGAGATGGTTGAATCCAGAGAAATGGGTCGGAAGATGCTTAAGATTGTAGTTGGAAAGCCTGAGCGTAGCGAGATGTGTGCAGGTAAAAAGGGCAGGCGGGATTTCTCTTCCATTGGTATAGGTAAAGAAATTAGAGTATTCTTTTGGTGAATCACAGAGAGTCAAGTGTTGGACATTCTTGGAGGCTGCGTAAGTCACCCATTGCCATACGCTTTCGCGAGTAAAGTGCAGATAGTAGGTGAACAAATGAAAAGCCTCAATATCTGCCGAATGCAACATCAAAAGGTTGGAGATTATTTTCTCCACCTTTGCAACAGAGTCTGGATCTGGATATCGGCTAGTAGTGGGCACAAGAAGAATGGGAGAGAGAGTGAGTTGTGGAAGTTCGGTGTAGAGGAATTTCCATCTCTTCGACAGAACCGAGCATCTGACGGCTTCTCTGATCGGAATTTTAGAAAGGATGAGGCCCAGCAATGGGCTTGGAAGAGTAGAAAGTATATCTGCAACAGGCGGCATGATTGCAATTGACAAATCCTTAGAAAGGCAAAATTAATGAAAGGGATCTGAACAGGTAAGATGGAGTAGAAATGAAGGAAGTTGCAACAGGACAGAAGGCAAAATTACAGTCGTTTACAGATCAGTGATAATGCATTCGATTTTCTCGAAAAGGGAGATGGGTTGATATGTTAGGTTACCAAATTAATTTCCAAATACTCACACAGGATGAACATATCAACTCGCACATGTTAAGGTGAGCGCGATCCAGCAGGATGTCCATCATATCGTCATCCATCCCGCCGCCACCGCTTGTAATTGATCTCAAATGCAGCCGGATGGATTGGGTCGCATGATGCATCCCGTCGCAAACCCTGATATTGATGTCAAATGCAGCCGGATGGATGGCATGCATACCACGGCAAGCCATATTTCCTATGCTATACAGTATTTAATGTTCTTAAGTACATCTGGTGCATCTCTCCATAAAGCCGAAACACATGGGTTCTTGCATATGACTACCATGAGCATGCATGTGACTTCATTACCGTATTTTCCATTGCTCAAACTTTCCGAGTAGTTTTGCCCTCGTTTTCAGGCAAGCCATATTTCATATGCTCTACGGTATTTAATACATCTTGTGCATCTCTCCATAAAGCCGAAACACATGGATTCTTGCATATGACTACCATGAGCATGCATGTGACTTCATTACCGTATTCTCCATTGTTCAAACTTTTCGAGTAGTCTTGCCCTCGTTTTCCCGCTTATGGCGTCAGTGTGAAGCGTTGGCAAACCCATAACTAATAATTAATAACTAGATATGCGTAATTATTGAAAGGGTGGTTGCAGTTTAATCACAAATATATAGTATATTTATTAAACATATTGTTATTTTTAAGTTCAAAGAAAAATGTGGTGTGAGAAAGATTAGAACGAATTCTCATGAACTCCATAGTGAAAGAAGTCATTGGGTAGTTCCTAAAACGCCATGGATGGAAAGGATCTGCCATATATGTGAGAATAGGAACATCGAAGATGAAAACCACTTCCTTTTAGAGTGCCCTGCGACCACATTAGATCTCAGTTTCACAATCTTTGTTACAATACTGACCTTCCTAGCTTTTTACAATGTCAAAATTATAGTGAGCCTAGGAGGCTTCTCTCCAAGCTTTTTGAGCATAGGAATAAAATCTTAAATGAAAATAAATAATTTGTTTCTTTAGGTCCATTAGACCAATGTTTGGTCTCGGTGGACGTTAACCATCATCATCATCATCATCATCATCAATTATTTAGACTTCATTAAAACTCACCCCTTGACTTCAGATATGTGATTCGTGGATAAAAGATAAAATAAGATAACTAAAGACATTAAGTTAAAAATATAATATTTTTAAATATTTTATATTGAATATTAGAAAACTAATAAAATATAAATAATGAAAATATTAGATATTGTTATCAACTTATGGGTGAGAAGGATATATTCAAGTGTTACTTTGAAATATAATTTTTTTAAATATTTTATACAGAAAAGTAGAAAGTAATAAAATATAAATAATGAAAATATTAGATATTAGTTAATAACTTATGTGTGGGAAGGATATATTGAAAAGTATAAGTAAAGAAGAAATAGTTTAAAATTTATTTTTTTATTTCATAAAATTATATTAATGAAGTTTGCAGGGGTAAAAATTGTGAGGATAAATTTATTTATAACACATGAGAGAAACAAATGTATTATAATTAATTTAGATTTTATTATTTATGTAAAATGAGAGTTTTTTTTTATTTGCATAACATAAATTTGAATTTCACATTTTTGAAAAAAATCTAGTTATATGGATATAAATAGTTCTCTAAATATCATTTTGTTTATCTAATATTAATTTCTCAATATTGTTTAAGATTTTTTTATGAAAATAAGATTAATATATAAAAATGGTGGTGTATGGTTTAATCCCATGAAAATAACAACTAGATTCATAATAATTATTTGAGTAAATAAATATTAGGGGAATTTTGAGATCAACAATAAGCCTCAAAACAAAAAAAATGTATTAACAAAATAAAATTTAAAAGAACAAATAATATTCAAAATGATAATAGAGTCTTTAGGAAATAAGATTAATATATAAAAAAAATGTGTTGTATGGTCTAATCCCATGAAAATAGCAACTAAATTTATAATAATTATTTGAGTAAATATTAGGGGAATTTTGAGATCAACAATAAACCTTAAAAAAAAATGCATTAACAAAATGAAATTTAAAAGAACAAATAATATTCAAAATGATAATAGCCTTTCAAAAAATAAGATTAATATATACAAATTGTGTTGAATGATTTAATCCCTAAAAATAACAACTAAATTTATAATTATTATTTGAGTAAATAAATATTAGGGGAATTTTGAGATCAACAATGGACCTTAAAACAAAAAAATGTATTAACAAAATGACTCAAATGGAGTTGGCACTTCTTGGATGCAAACTTCAATCCCTGATCTAGTGTGCCCGCTTGATCCCTAAAAATTCAATCCCTGATCTAGTGTGCCCACTCGATGCCTCAAAATTCAATTCCTCATCTAGTGTGCCCACTTGATGTCTAAAAATTCAATTCCTCATCTACGAGGTGCCCACTTGATATTTGAGTAAACCTACACTTGATATTTGACTAAACATACTATTAAAAAAAATACTATAAAAAAAGTTTTCTTTCTTTTTATCCATAAATTCATAATTCTTATTTTATTTTTTTAACTATTATTTTGTTATTTTCCTTTAAAAAACCCATTTTAAAGGTCAAATTTCTCTTAATAAAAAAATCCTGTTAGAGTATCAATAAATAATGATATTTTTAGAAAAATATTGTGATAAACTGAATATGGATGATTACAAATGGATATAGTTTCCATTTCATATTACTTAGCAATCAATAATATTATCCTATATGTATTCTCAAAATAGAATAAAGAGCCACATTTTACAATAATACTCAAAAATACCATCATAATGATATCTAAAATCCTTTTATGCTCCATCAAGAGCCAAACAAAGAGTGTCCATCCATTTAACATGGCCCACATACTTATTGTATTTACACCAATTTGACATATATTAAGGCATCCTTATTCTTAGGCAAATAATTAATTGAATTTTTAACCCATGTTTTTTTATTTATTTATCTATGAAACCGTCAAATATTTTAAGCATCAAATTTATTGGGAGAAGAAAAAAAATACAAAATTTATATCCATTTTTTTATGAGAAGAAGAAATATATAGAAATACATTCAATGATATTGTTTATACGCCTCCAATATCTCTTGATCATAAAATTTAACCAATGTGAGTAGTCATTGTCCTTTCTCAAATAGAATCCTTCAAAGGTTATTTATGTGTTTTATTTCCTATGCTCCCTTCTAAGGTTATTTATGTGTTTGATTTCCTATGTTCCAATTATCTAGGGATCTAGGCCTATTTGATTTTCTTTCAATTCACAATTATTAATCTTACAATACCATAAACCTAAGGGTAGCAAACATTCTAAAGTTTCTAAAATATTGATCAGTTAATCTATTGTTCGTTCTTTTAAATATATATCAGTTATTCATATTTATTCTATGAATTTTCTCTAATAATCATCATTAGTTATTGGCCTCCATAGGTTCTTGGTTGTAAGATATTTTCCAAATAAGAAAGAGTTCTTGAACCATGAAGCTCTACTAAACCACCAATGTCATCCATTTCCCAATATTTTCTCTTTGAAAAAGCTAAAACAAAAAAAAATCCTCATCATATTACTTATTGACTTTGGAACAAATACATATAAACATAGCATACAAGAATGCACCCAAGAACAACTTTGAATTATCTTTTCTCTCATAACAAAAACTAAAAAATATCCTCATTGTATTAATTATTGTCTTTGAAACAAATGCTAGAAAAATATAGTATACAAGATTGTAGTTAATGTGAAAAACCCATGCATAACACCCACGTGCTGATTTTGAACACACTAAAAGGACTTCGCAAAATATATACGCTTTTTTGAACATGTTGAAAAGACTTCATAGAATATATATATGTTTTTCTGAACACACTAAAAAGACTTCGCAGAATATATACACTTTTCTGAACACATTGAAAAGACTTTGCAAAATATATACGCTTTTCTGAAGACACTAAAAAGACTTCGCAGAATATGTATACATTTTTCTAAACACACTAAAAAGACTTCGTAGAATATATACGCTTTTCAGTGTGTTCAGAATTTGTACATGGGTGTTATGCATGGTTGTTTCATACATACATTGATATGTTTTATGGAAGTCGCGTATGTCTTATAGGGTTTTGCAATATGGCTTGTTGATGACATTTCATCTATTCTGCTATGTTTGTTGTTGTCTGTCAATGATGTCTCTATCATGATAACTTGTGTTTGACTGTACTGGTTGAATTGAGTTGGTTATGGAATGAAATGTTGATTAGTAAATATGTTATTGTGTTTTGATATGTAATTAGATTAATGATCTACGATTGATGTAGTAATTGGTTTAGTGGTTATTTCAGTATTACAGTGATTCATATTCAGCTGTCAATATATTGAGATTTGTACGCGGGTCATCTTTAGAGGAATCATGTACATACACAGGTGTGCTTCATAGAAGTAGTATATACATTCTGACATGTGTTTGATCAGGGTTTACAGTGACAACATTTGGTTTTTGTGATGAATAGTACATGGTCTAGTATACTTATGAGTGGTTATGCATTGATATGATATGATATGAATTTCTTTGATCTAGTTGCATTGGTTGACAAAGATTCAATGATTGATTTGATGATTCATTTGGTTCAATGATTGGGTGATTTGATTCAGTGATTGTTTTTACAATTGTTACTTGGTTTGAGCTTAATGATAGAAGTGGGTCCAATCTGAAAATATGATGAAAGGTGGCCTACATTTTTTATGTGTTGAGTCAGGTGGACTAGTATGAAACATTATGAAACGTGGTAACCAAGAGGTGTTGATGGTTGGAGCCTTCGTTGAGGGAGTCAAAGCTTCCTTCGAGTAGTATCTGGAGAATTTGTGCAGGGGGTAGGAGCTCCCTTATGGTAGGAGTCAATAAACAAGATCAAGGGGTTGGAGCTCCCTTCTAATGGGTGCTAGAGAATAAGAGAAGGTTGTAGCCTTCTATAGGTGGGTCCCTATATACTGGTATGAGTTTGCGCCAATACAAGATTGTAATATGTTTTCCTTTGTAATAAAAGAAGAAGACAAAGATGTCGATGACGATGGTTTTTTCCCACATTGGGTTTCCACATAAAACCTCAATGTTCTATGTGTGTTGCTTATGTTTTGTGTTAGCTTCTCTTTACTTCTCATGGTTTCTTCTTAATAAATGAATAATGACATAATGATGCACTAGTTAAAGATGAATATTTGATGGAACATACGAAAAGTTAGTTAATTGAATATACGTGGCTTTACTTCATAGAAGTCACGTATATACGTGGTTTGCATAAATGACAATAGCATACAAAATGAAGAATATTAAATGAAAAGTTTAAAGTGAGTTTAAAATACTAATTCACCAACCCACCCTCCCCCTCCCCTCTTAGTATCTTTCCCAAGACTAAGAGATCTGAGGGAGGTCAAATTTCTTGGGGAAAGAGGTGCCTTGCTTGTCCAAGGAAGGAAAATTAGAATTTGTATGACACCCATTAAAGTGTGATCGATGTGCCTTTAATAGGTAGGTTTGCTGAAGAGTCATTGGGCTGAAGAGTCTAGTGAATGTGATTGTTCTGCATGCATGTTAGTTTTTAATGTGTTGGTTGTGCATGCATTGTGATTATTATGTTTATCATGCATAGTAGGTGAGACATACATTGTGATGGTCATTATTGCAATTGTCTCATCATGATGCTGTTGGTGTCATTATGTATATTATGCTAATACCAATTGATGTTGCATACAGGATAGCCTCCCATGAAACACACTAAGGTATTATTTGATTATGTCCATATTTGGTTTATCTAACATGGCATGTTTGGAGGTGATAAAAGATTAGATATGATGAGCAGAATGATGGATTACAATTTACGTGACTCTCCTTACAGATCATCCAAGTAGAAAGGAGATGAGTATTCTCTTGATTTAGTAGATACATTGAGAAGTTTGAAGCAAAAGATCAGAAGTTGCAAGGCAGATAATAACAAGTTGATTGAGTCACAAGAAAGACTTGTCAAAGCTCATGAAAATCAAGTAGAAGGTAATGTAGTAATCCTTCATATCCTATCAAATTTGCATCGACAAGAAAAGTTGAGGATCATCCATGGGAAAGAGCAAAGGACTAATGAGGAACATGATATCAGGTCTCAATCATGATACATGTTGGACATGGATGATAAGTTGAGAGGTGGCAAATGGTTGGATACACCTGATAGGATGCATTAGAGGCCCTCCATCAATCCAAACGGTGACACCAACACTCCTTGCTACTCCAACAATGGATTAGATGCCTCAAACCATTTACTATGTCTTTGAGTAAGAAGCCCCATGAGAAGTTCACCCATGTGCTTTTTGTCACCATACCTCTCACCCTACATCAGTCTCTAGCAAGAAAGAGAAACAAATGAAAACAACTACCCCAAACTCCACCCCTTTCAATGTTAGAAGCCATATGTATATGCAAGCACTTTTGTATATGCATATAGATATGCAAGAAGATATAGAGAAGTCCACTTTCATGAATGCACTTTCATTCCTGCATATGAAACTGTCAATATATTTAATCTCTTTTTGATATTTAAGCATAGTTTCATTTCTAAGTTAAGGTCCCACCTACAGCGGTCATGTCGGCTCCCAATTTTTATATACACACATATATTAAAGTGCACGTATATGAAAGAAATATTTTGTATATGTGTGCATTTTGTAATTACACACAAATATAACAACATGCATATCTAACAACCACACATGTATATGCAGAAGCGCATATAGGAAAATATTTATAAAATATTATTGTCATATTTGTTGTTCTCCTAATAATTCAAATTTTAATAGGTACTCTATAAATGGGATCTCATGCAAAATGATGCCATGCATGTCCGCCACTTGTCATTTGTGAATGATTTAGTTAAATGATATGTCAAAAACATTAACATCTTTTCATAAAATAAAATAAAATAAAAAACAAATTATTTTTCAAAAATTTGAATTTCCTATATGCACTTTCATATAACACTTCATTTCTAAGGGCTTTAATGGAATGCATATGACCAAGTGCGGACAAGAAATTTAATAGGTATTTCACCTATTAATTTATATTCATATCCAAGCTTAAAATTTTATACACTACATTTCTTTATACCCGAAGGCCCAAATAACCAAATAACCTGTTACATGCGAAATCAAGACCATTTTTGGAACCTCAACCAAATTCTTTTTCTTTTGATGAATTCAGATCATGACTTCAGTATCATGTCCATGCTGCCTACAACCCTAGACAATAGGATTCTTGCATGGCATGGTATGTTCCTACTTGAGAAAATTAAAATAAAAAGAAAAAGTCTACTAAACAAATCCGAGTGCAAGTCCTCAGACTTCAGGAGTTCTCATGTGGAAATTTTGAGAACCAATCAAAACTTTCCACTTGGTTCTCTTTCCATGTCATGTCTTCCATGTCACTACCATGTCATCACTTTGATGTCACTGCTACATAATCTTCCAAGTCAACACATTTCCATGTGTTATTCTTTGCTACCTCCATGTGTCATCTACCACCTATCCAATTAACCACCTAAAAGTGAAAAAAATGAGTGTCACATGTCATCACCTTTGGTTGCCACGTTGATGTCCTCTGCCACCTAGACCCACCTATCATTCCATCTATACCACCATTCTGTTGGGGTCCACATGATGGCTAAGAAATATAGATCCAACTGTTTTCTTAAGCATTTCTTGGTTGCACTTGTGGAGGCCCAGATGCCTAGATATAAACAAATTATCCAAATGTATCATATATCTAGTTATTAATCCAATGTAATGTGTAGCAAAGGGGTTGATCACTAGATGCCTCAACGCATCCCGAGATGGTCTGGATTCAATTATAAGATGACAAGTGGTGAGCATGTATGGCCTCATTTTTTATGAGATACCATTTATAGAGTACCTATTAAAATTTGAAGTATTAGGAGAACAACAAATATGACAGTAAGCTTTCATAAATATTTTCCTATATGCACTTCCAAATCTACATGTGTGGCTTTTAGATATGCATATTGTTATATTTGTGTGCAATTACAAAAGTCACACACATACAAAAGTTTGCTTTCATATGTTTGCAATTTAATATATGTGTGTATATAAAAATTGGGAGCCAACATGAGCATTGTAGCTGGGACCTTAGCTTACAAACAAAACTATGCTTACATATAATGAATGTGTTCATAGTTGAGCATTTGAATCAAGTATGAATCTTGGAAGGCTATATACATTTGTCTATGTTTTTCATTCATCATCATGAAGAGTTACTTGATCAACAATGAAGGCTTTGGTCTCGACCAACCTTTGTTGTTCTATTCTCATTTTGGCTTGAAATATTTTCCTTTCAAGGACCTTGGCTTTAAGCCTTTTCTCTTCATTTATGGCCTTTCAAAGGGCCTATACTTTTGAAGGGAATTGCTTTCTTTGTTTTTCACTTTTCCTTATTTTGGGGTAGTGGATAGGAAGCAAGTCATAATATTCTCTTTGTTGCATTTTGTTCCATAACTCTTCATATGTGAGCATGTCATGGAACATGAGTTCTTAGGGAGAGACTAATGTTCATATGGATGTAAGAGTTTCATATAATTGAAATGCTCTTTAACTATATGATGGGGGTTGTGTCTTTTAAAAATTCTTGTGAGGAGCTCAAGCTCCTTTTTTTCCCACCCAAGGAAACTTTGCCAGATCATAGTTGTATATTTTGATAGTGAAGCCCAACCATGACTTTATATTGATGTTTGCTAAAAATAATGTTATCCCAAATTCCATAGTTTGATCGACATATTTTAACATATAAGTATTTGAAACTTATTTTATGCATTCCCATGGTTTATCTTTTATGGTTTTTATTTCATGTTATTATGCCATGTTATGTATATGTATATTTTATGATTATGGTAATGGTGTCGGTGTCGGTTGCATCACCCCAATTGGGTGAATTGGGGATGTTTCAAGTCCCAATATATAAGTATCAAATTCTTGATACAACATCATTGGTGATTGCTTTAACTCATACAAGGAATTTTTTAGCATGCATATCAACTCTTTCTTTCCTTTCACAACAAATCCTTCTAGTTGCTTCATGTAGTTTTCTTCTTCTAGATTCCCAAAAAGGAATGTTATGTTCACATCCATTTGTTCTACTTCAAGATCAAAAGCAGTACAATAGATATAAGAAATATAATAGAAGTAAACTTAGGAACAAGAGAAAAAATATCAACAAAAATAATTCCTTGTAACAGGGAATAACCCTTTGCTACTAACTAAGCTTTTTATTTCTCCTTTTTTGATAGCATGTTTGTACCATGTGCATACTTAATGCCTTGTAAGTTAGGAGAATGTTGAAACTCTCCAGGTTGTCCTAATGATAACAACTCCTTCTCAAAATGTGCTATATAAGGGGAAAATTTTAGAAGACTCTAATGGTTTAAAGATATGAGTTTTTCACCATTGGGAAAGGTTCAATTCCAATGAGGCTTCCCTAGACCCATGGGACACCTTGACTGATTGAACTTGTGGTTACACCCAAAGAGAGAATGAAAGATTGAAATGAGCAAACTCACAGTACTTTCTTACATCTTGAGGTAGGAAGTTGTCCATGCATTCTCCCTTTTCACTAATGATCATACCACTTTTGAGCTTGGTGTGATTGGTAACCTATTTGATCAATTCTATCGTTGGAAATGCTAATGCCCTTCCCATTACCGAATGTAAAGTTGATTTCTTGATAAAATTGAAAACAAAATAATCTACCTTTCATTGGTATTGTTAACTATATGGTGTGAAGTATGTGTGTTATTAGTTCCTGGACATAGTATACATGTATTTCTAGGATAGAATCATCATCGACAATCATATTCTTTCTTTTCTATCCCCAAATCAAAGGATCCTTATATAGAAATTTCTCTTCGACAATGAAATAACATCTGATCATCTTCCTAATTTATATTCTTCCTCATGTATCGTCATAGGGATAGATGTTATGACTTCTTCCTTAGCCTTCATATTTGGATTATTTTGATATTTCCACACTACAAATCCCTTTTGTAGCATTTCTTTGTTTGACTCTACATGCAAAAAAAAAAAAATCCAATTTTTTATATAGAAAAAGAAAAAGGATGGGAAATGTTTGGAAATTACCATGAATAACTCTAAACTAAGGATGATTTCACCTAATGTAAAATATGAAGGTTGCATCTCAAATCACTTAATTATAAAACAATAATCAAATATAATTAAGTGATATCACCATGTATTGAAACAATAGTTGCTTCATTGTTTCACTTTTGTTTGAAATTTTTTTATGGAATGAAACACTACAAGATTCCAGGTGAATTTAAATCCAACTAGGTTTGACTTTTGTTTGAATTATTTTTATGGAATGAAGCATTACAAGATTCTAGGTGAATTTAAATCCAACTGGGCACCCAATCTATGATATTTATGACAAAATTCCTGAATTGTCTAGTCCTAATGTAGTAGTGTATGCTCGAATCAACATTGATGGCTGGTCTGATGTTCTAAGCACATGAAACTGCCATTTGGTGATTCCAAAAGGATTTTGGATGCATTTGTCAATGATTACCCATTAGTGGAAGACATCATGGATTGTTAATTAGTGTTATGTATTTCGAGTTTTGATGTTTTCCTTATGGTTACATTGATGTTTTACTAGGTAAATTCCATCAATTATTGATTTTCGACCATCACAAATAACATTTTCAAGTTAAATATTTGTTGATTGTGTCAACGGTGACATGGAATTACTTGGTTTGATGTCATTAGGCCTAATTTATGACAAGATGGACTCACTCGAATCGAACTTCATCTTTTAAATGGATGGTTGAGAAATATTATTAGTGCCCTATTGAGTGATTTGGTTAACATCGAAAATCAACATTAGGATTTCACTAATGTCCATTAAGTCATTGAATGTTGACGACCTTTTGGTGATGGATAAACTCTATGGTATCAATGAAATCCTCTAGGTAACACAATTTTCTAGACACTTATGGGATTTGTTGGCCATTGATGAATTCTTTTGAGTTACATCATGTCCAACCAAAGATATTTCATTGTCACTGATAAGCTTATTGATGATTGATGAAATGCATTGTGTCACACATTTTGTTACCCATCAAATCTTGTTCAACACTGATTGGGTTGTTGGAGGTCAATGCAATATATTGGGTGACACATTTTGCTAGTCATCAAATTTCTCTAATCATTGAGAGGGGTTTCAAAAATAGGTGAAATATGTTAGGTTGCACATTATGTTTCCCATTGAATTTTTACTAATGCTAATAGGCTTGTCAGTGGTTGGTGAAAAATTTCAGGTCGCACATTATGCTACTCATCAAATTTCATTGGTCTTCGGTAGGTTTGTTGGTGATAAGACAAATATGTTGGTCACGTGTTATGTTATGCATCAAGTTTTTCTAATATCCAATTGGGTTATTTTAGGAAATTATTAAAGTTGATTGTGTTTTTCCAAAATTTCTTCAATATTTTTCAAATGAATCTCAACAATATAAAACGTTATTCATCAAAATTTTCAACAAGATGATTACTTAGAAAACATAAATGGGACAATAAGTTGAAGTTGAGAAAACAAAGTTGTATCCTAAAATTTCTTTGTAGTGAATTTTAAGAGGATGTGTTGAGAAGTCAACATGGAGCAACACTCTGATACCTACACTGATAGGCTTATTGGTGATCGATTAAATGCATTGTGTCACACACTACGCTACCCAACATACTTCGTTAAGCATTGATAGGCCAGTTGGAGGTCAATGAAATATTTTGGGTTACATATTTTTCTACTCATCAAATTTCTCCAATTATTGATAAGGGTGTCAAAAATCGATGAAATATGTTAGGTTGCACATTATGTTTCCCATTGAATTTTTCCTAATTTTGATAGGCATGTCAGTGGCTAGTGAAATATTTTGGGTGGCACATTATGCTACTCATCAAATTTCATTGATCATTGGTAGGTTTGTTGGTGATAAGATAAATATGTTGGTCACTTGTTATGTTATGCATCAAATTTTGCTAATGACCAATGAACTTGGGTGATTTTAAGAAATTATTAAAGGGATATTTCTAGAGCCGATGAAGAGAGGATATAGGGACGACTGAGCAAAAAAACTCACAAGCAATGTATCTTCTGAAAAGGGCCAGATCAATGGGTGGCCTACATGACAGAGGATACTAGGAGCCACTAGAACATGATTTTCAAAGAAAAAAATCTTTGACCATGAAAAATTCTGGAAAGGATTTGCACCTTCAGACAAAGAAGAGAAGGAGGTATATCTAGTGTTACCATAAGGGGAGTCATGGAAGGGAACTGTGAACTGTCCACCTTCAAGGTTTGAGGTTCCCGAGGGAAGAACCGGTCCAACAACATCCTCAATTAGGTCTTCTGAGTTTGTTCTTTTCACAAAATGACCATCCAAAATGCTACCTTGGAGAGGAAAGTGTGCCATCAATGAATCCATTGTTTCCTAGCCACTAGGGGAGTTGTTGCTCACCTTAAGGACTAGTTGTTGGTGAGGTGAAAATCGTTTTACCCTCTAGTGGGTCCTCTGAGTAATCGACTAATGTTTCTTCCATAGTAAAAATATTACCATAACATGCATGTAACACTGACTCTTGTATTATGTGGCTGTTACGGGGTAGCTTAAACTTTTTCTGTTAATCATACAATGTGTTTAGCTCTGGTGAATTTTTCATTGATTAGGAGGGTTAGACTTAACCCATTCTTCCCTCAAAACAAAAACCACAACATGGATGTATGTCAAGTAGGGGCTTACATTGAAACATGGAAGCAAGTGGCAGTACTGAAAATTATCAGATCAAGTTAGTGGGTGCCATCAGAGGTCGTTGTCGAAGTAGAAGCCACCTACTAGGCCTCCACTCCTATTGTTCTTCATTTATATAATAAATTATTTACTGAATAAAGGCATAACTTAATTATTTGTTAAATGAAGTTAGTGTTCTTTGTCAAAATCCTATGTGATAGCTCACTAGCTAAAAATATTAACATGGTAAATATTAAAAAATTGCAAAACTCATCAATTATATCAGTAAAAAGAGCTTCTAAAATCTAACTATAAGTTGAAACACTTAATTTTTATTTTTTTAAGAATTCATTTTCTACATTTAACCTCCATGCCTCAAATGATATTTTATTTTAAAATTTATTACAATTTTTTCTCTTATGGGTTGGTTTCATCAGTTTGATATGAATTATATTACTAGACTTGTTTATTTTGGAATAAGGATTCCATAATTTCATTTTAATTATCAATAATTGCTAGGTAAATGATAATTATTTAACCTCCATGAGACATTCTAGAATATTCTTAATGATATTCACAAACCAAAAGTTGAAATTGATCTTCAAAGTAGTTATTCCATTTTTGTCATTTTAATTGAATTGATTAATTAAATAAAAATGTCATTTGAACAAGCGTCATGAAATGAGTTATGGTTTTTGGGATATGATATTGATGAACCATGGTATTGGTCCATAGTATTCTAACAAAATCTATTTACAAATTAAAAATCTTCATGATAAAGTGACCTTTAATCCTTGAAAATTTTTGTTACATGTTTATTTAAATGCATACATATTTAAGTTATATGTTAATTCCTTTTATGATTAATAATGATAATAAAAATAATTTAATCATTTTTACGATTTTTGCACCAAGAACAACTGTATAATTCCCTTAGTGCTCAACAAGTTGACACGTGTTCTTTTTAAAATAAAAATAAAATATTCTCTAAATGAAAAAATATATAGAAAAAACAAAAATGAAAATGCATATTTGATTAATTTTAATTAAAAGTATTATAATACATCAATGTTGGGTTGATATTACAATGTAGTGTGAATTCCAACAAATATTTACTAGAAATGCATGTTTAAATTGGGTACCCTAAAAGAAGTTTGAGCCTCATGAGATTTGATCCTTCTAGCCTACTTACTAGATCTTTAGTTAAAATGAATTTATACCATGAGATGTATTATAAAATATTTAAATACTTATTATGGGTTGATGTTTATTAATACTTATCAATCATTTAATTTATAAAACTATAATAGTATATGTTTTGTGACAAAATTTGATAGTTTATCCAAATACACAGTGAAAACTACAATTTCATTTGGGCTAAATGTCATTTACGATCTTTCAGATTTAATGGAATCGTCAAATACAATAATAGAGTCTTGTTCGACCCCAAACTTCAAAACTAAAATATATACATTTCATTTATATATTCCTTTCCTGATATATAAATATATTTCCACATTCTTATTTTCATTATTAAAATATGAGAATTTAATCTAAAATCACTAAGTAAAAAAAAATCTAAAAAAGCCATAAAGAATTTAATTATGATATTTATTTTTTTTTTTAATGTTATTATATGTTCTTCTCTTTATTTTTTCACATTTTTATTTACATTATTAAAAAATTAAAATTTAATCTAAAATTACTACATAAAATAATAAATTCCAAAAATAAAGAAGAATCCCATCAATAATATTTATAAGATAATAATTCATTTTGCAAAAAAACCAAGGAATATGAATATGAAGTGAAGTTAATGCCAAAAATCTCAAATTTCTTATTAACTCTAAGATACAAAAAGTCCAAAAGTCCAGATTGTGAGATCCTAAATATAGATATCTTAAATATAGATTATGTTGCTAGTGGGTGTAGTTCGATGGTGTTTGTTTAAAAAAAAGCTATTTTTAAGTAAAATTTGTTTAATCCATATGAGAGATCTTCATGGTAGAGGAACTATCTTTGGTCATTAGTAGACGTAGTGAAAGAAAAAAGAAAATATATTAGGTAAATCTAGATTTTTGGTGACTCTCAACTAATAACTAAATGGACTATCTTTCAAATCAGTATTGAGAGCATTTGACTTAGACTTCTTTTACAAATCTTTCAGAATCTATGCAGTGTTTTGATTGATTGTCCTTTAAATACATTGTCAAAGAACTCAACATACAACAGTTAAACTATCAAATCTAAATTATATACATTTCATTTTTATTTCTTTCACTCTTAGCTATAAATATCTTCCTTTCCTGATATATAAATATATTTCCATATTCTTATTTACATTATTAAAAGATGAAAAATTAATCTAAAATCACTAAGAAAAATAATAAATCTGAAAAATAAGAAAGAACCCGATTAATGATATTCTTTTTAGTCTTACTTATAAATAAATATCTTTCTTTTCTTATCTACATTTTTAAACTATTAAAATTTAGTCTAAAATTAGCACGTAAAATAATAAATTCCCATCAATAATATTTATAACTATAATATAATAATTCGTTTTGAGAAATTCCAAGGAATATGAAGTAAACCACATTAGTTAGTTCGAAATGTCACCAAATAACATTGATGTGATTAATCCGAAAGACATGCTTATTACAATATGAAGTGAAGTTAAAGGCCAAAATGATGAAATTGCTTATTAACTCTATGATATAGAAAGTCGAGATTGCGAGTTATCCTGAATATAGATTATGTTGTTCGATGGGAGTACCTCGATGGTGTTTGTTAATGAGATGTCATTTTTAAAGCAAAATTCGTTTAATTTAGATTAGAGATCTTCATGGCAAAAAAATTAACAACTAACTGTGAATGTTTTATTTATTAAGTCTAGATTTTTGGTGACTCTCAACTAGTAAACAAATAAACTATCTTTCAAATTAGTATCGAGAGAATTTGACTTACACTATTTATACAAATCATTCAGAATCTTTAAGTCTAGATTTTTGGTGACTCTCAACTAGTAACCAAATAAATTATCTTTCAAATTAGTAGTGAGAGAATTTGACTTAAACTATTTATACAAATCATTCAAAATCTATGCATTGTTTTGATTTATTTTCCTTTAAATACATTGTCAAATAACTCAACCCACAATAATTAAACTAAGGAAGTTTTGGAGTTCTCTTGAAACATTCAGTTATTGAGAAATTTGTGATGGTTCCATACGATGGAGTCTGTTTGAATGCATGAGGATGAGCGCATTGATAACATATTCACTTTGTCTGCCAAACACACTAATGCATGCCTCCCTTGCTTGGTCTGATGCAAGTTGTGCATTAATAGCTTCATTTTCATCCACCATCCAATGTCGGAAATTCTTTAACTTCCCTACTGCTATGGCCATATTTAGTACATTGTCGGCCACGATGCTATGAATAGCCTCCACAAGTTTCTCACTGGAAGGAACGAAGCCGGTCAACATTGTGGATAGGAGGTATGCAGACAAAAATGATGCACGAATCCAGAGCTTCTCTTCTTCCATTTTCAAAACATGGGAACTCAGGATGATCTCTTCTTTGGGAAAGGTTTCACAAATTTTTCTTGTTCCAGAAGATCTATATGGTTCAAAAGTTGATGAGACCTTCCAGCAATCAATTCATGTTCTGTCATACAATTGTTCAACCCTTACCATAACTACAGGGTCCAGAGATTTCCTTAAAGAGTGCTCCGGAATGCATCTCTTTCACTTGGCTTGGTTCTGCAACAAGGGAAGGAGGTATCAAAGTAAGGAACAATGATCTCTTCTCTCCCGATGGGCTTGGAAACATATATAAACATGGCATTTCCGACTACCAGCCAGCTCAAGTTTCGCATGCAGGAATCATTAATGACGAACGGCAACAGCCAGAGTCTGGTATATTTCAGTTCTCGGAGACCAAGTCCAGCTTCCGTTATTTTGGATTTTGAAACAAAAGTCTCTACGCCTTCATCCAATGAGTTTAGTCTTACAATTTCCCGAATGCAGTTAACATCCACTTGCAAAATTTCATTTTTTTACTTCTTGGCTAGCAAGGATTTGACCGTTCATCTTAAATAGATCTATGGCAGAAACCTAAAGGTTGCTGGGCGTTGAAGAATAGAATAAAGTATAAATTTGATGGATCAATCTCTGCGATTTCCTGGTAGCACAGACTACCGCAGAAACAAGATCTTCCTAAGATGCGTTGTTCATTTTACGCCTGTTGTCCACTTGAAACATGGCCATAGAAACGCTCTTATAAGGAACTGTGATGGTGTTGCTTACCAGCAAGAGCTGGCCGGTCCTTATTTCTTGGGTGGCGTAGAGTCCTTGGCAGCGG
>APFE030631988.1:6979-21021 GCA_000404065.3 Pinus taeda | reverse complement strand
TAGCTTTTAATTTTCAAGAACTTTTCATGAAATTTTCTATGGAAGGAAAGGAAGTTGTATTAAGGGGTATTGCAGGGAAACCAGGAAAGATAATAAGCTCTAATGGTATGACAAAGCTTCTAAAAAAGGAACGAAAAGGTGTAATTTCACAATTATGTTTGCTAGATGTTTCCACATTGGAATCATCTATTTCTCCAGATCTGCAAATAGTCTTGGACAATCATTCCAAGGTATTTGAGACTCCCAAAGGTCTCCCACCTATTCGTAATCATGATCATGCTATACATCTAATTCCAGGAAGTGTTCCTCCAAACATCAGGCTGTACAGATATACTTATGCCCAAAAGAGTGAAATTGAACATATGGTTGCGAAATGCTAGAGGCTAGTATAATTCAACCGAGTCAAAGTTCTTTCTCTGCTCTAGTATTATCGGTGCACAAGAAGGATGGGACATGGTGCATGTGTCTAGATTATAGGGAGCTCAACAAGCTCACTGTTAAAGATAAGTTTCCCATTCCTATCATTGATGAATTATTGGATGAATTTCATGGATCAATTTACTTCACCAAGTTGGATCTTCGTTCAGGATATCATCAAATCAGAATGAAGATTGAAGACATTCTTAAAACAGCATTTAGAACTCATGAGGGTCATTATGAATTTTTGGTCATGCCTTTTGGCCTTACCAATGCACCTTCAACATTTCCAGGTTTGATGAATTCAATTTTCAAACCATTCCTTAGAAAATTTGTGTTAGTATTTTTTGATGATATACTAATCTACAACAAGTCTTGGAAGGATCATGTTGAACATGTTGACAGGGTGCTACAAACTATTGGAGGAGAAACAATTCTATGCAAAAAGACCCAAATGTTTCTTTGGAGTACAAGAGGTGGAATATCTAGGTCATATTGTATCTCATGAAGGAGTTAAAGTAAACCCTAGCAAAATTAAATCCATTAAGGAATGAAAAATCCCCACATCCATTAAGCATCTGCGAGGATTTCTCAGGTTGACATGGTATTATCACAAGTTTGTTAAGAATTATGAGAGAATAGCAGCACCTCTAACAACATTATTGAAGAAAGATGCATTTTCATGGACTCCAGAAGCAAAAAAGGCCTTCGAACGTCTTAAAGAGGCAATGTGCGAAGCACCGATCTTAGCTACACTGGACTTCACAAAAACATTTATTGTGGAATGTGATGCTTCAGGAAATGGAATTGGTGTTGTTTTAATGCAAGATGAAAGACCCATTGCTTTTGAAAGTCGTCTAATCAATGGAAATTTTTTACACAAAGCTATTTATGAGAAGGAAATGTTGGCAATACTGAATGAACTTAAGAAACGATGACCCTACCTAATGGGAAGACAGTTCAAGGTAAAAACGAATCATGATAGCCTTAAATACCTTTTAGAACAAAGATTATCCTCTGAAGAGCAACAAAAGTGGGTCACAAAGATGTTGGGTGATGATTTTGAAATCATCTACAAAAAAGGGAAGCAAAATGTTGTGGCAGATGCACTCTCAAGGAAGGATGAGGATGTGGAAGCAATGTTTTGTGCTATTTCTATTATCCAACTAGATTGGATAAAAGAAGCAAGGGATGAATGGAAGAAGAATGACAAAGTGTGGCCACTCATTCAAAAGTTACAGAAGATACCAGTTCAAACAATATTGCCAGAACTTGATGAGGAAGGAAAAATCATATTGGAGCCTGGAGCAATCACAGAAACAAGAACCTGATAGCTACGAAATCGATCAATTTCAGGGTATCTCATCAAGTGGAAGAACTTACTCATTGATGATTCCACATGGGAGGACAAGAATTTTATACAGAAGCATCAAGAACTACTCAAGCATTGAGGACAACACATTTTGAAGGAGAGGAGCATGTTAGGTCCCTATACTACTAGTGTAAACCCTATTGTTATTAGTACAACCCCCTTATTATATTGTTGTGCCCATGTAGTCCCCATATTGTTATTATTGTGCCCTATAGAATCCCACTATTGTTATTATTGTGCCCTTACATTATTATTGTTATGTCGGCTCTGATTATATTATGACCCCTTAGACTCCTATATATAGAAGGAGGTCTTGTCATTTGTATCATCAAAGGATTGTTCATTTGTTTAAACTAAAGGAGGTTTCCCCCTCAAAGAGGTTGATTCCTAAGGCATTCATATATCTTTTCTATCTTTTCGTGAGCTAGTTTCATAACACTTAATTTCAAGTAGACTGCTCATGAAATTAGGTGTAGAAACAAAGAAGGAGGGTGTCATTTACTTCTTATCAAAGAAATTATGGGTGTGCATGAAGGTTTTGAGATAGTATCAAGACAATGTTACTCATGTTTCTCCTCCCAACTCCTCCTATAGCTCCTATCGGCCCTCCTGTAGCAATTGCAGGCCTACCTATAGCTTTCTCCTGTAGCACTTTGCAGGTAGTGTTCCTTAGTGGCACTCTAGGTTGGTCGATGCATTAGCTCATCCTTCCTATACCTATTTTGGGAATGAGTGATAGTGCAAATGAATTCTATCCAAAAAATTATATCCTCTTTTGTTTAAAATCTCTGAGTGCTATAGTGACTTGGCATTAACACCAGTTTCCTCTTTTGGACTATTGTCCCCACTAATTGCAATCCTTTCTCACCCCTCATGATTATCACCCAAATCTTCAAGGATGCCACTTCATTTTGAGTTGACATTTCCACATTGCATGGGTGACTTAACTCACACTTGATTTTACTAGTTGAGGGTGGCCAAGTTCACTATCCATCTCCAACCTATTAAAACACATTTTTGTCAGTTTTATGTAGAGGGAGGAGGTTAGGGTTGCCATTCCTGAGCCTACCTACGGATCAAACTACTACAAAGTTTTGAATGCTGGAGTTGGGCCATATATCATTATCATCAAGGGAGTTGACCTCTTTGACTTATTTCATGTGCATGTATTCATTCTTGATGCTACCTTGATTGTTTTTTTTGCTATGTTTGCAGGTGCCTCTTATGATATCCAAGTTGTTTCTTCTAGTGGAAATCCTCCCTGAGAATGAGGTGTCTCTTCATAGCTACAAACAAAGCTTCATCATCCCTTCTGGTGGTGGAAAAAAAAAATATTAGTGATTATTGTGTGGTTGCACATGCTGCTATGGGAGTATTTTCTTCCTGTAGTAGTCTTTTGTTCTCCCCTTGAAGTATTTAGTTGTATGAGGGAGATGAGTGAGATGATGATAAGTTGTGAGGATAGGGTTAGAGTTATGGAGGAGTAGTGTAGACACTGGAAATAGAAAATAGTAGCTTCTGTGTTTTTTTCTCAAGGTAGGACATAGTGGAGAATTTGAGAAAAAATTTGGTGAAGTGAGTGGATGGGTGATGGATGGATGATGGAAAAGTCATAGGAGGACCTTCTTTATCATTTTTTAAAGTCATGGTGGTATTTTTAATTTTATTCCTCCTGAAATATCCCTCTAGTAGCTCCACAAGCTCCTCCTGTAGCATTACAAGACCTACCATTAACAATGCAAGTCCTTCTTGTAGCATCACAAAGAGGGGGTGAAATTTAGATTTCTTGATGATGGGATGGTGGAGAGAGATAGTAATATGAATGGAGAGGATGGATATGATGTGTAAGGATGGATGAATGGATGATATATTATAGTTCTTGGCCTGTAGCCATGAAATCTTCCACTGTGTACAATTCTGCAAAACAAAAGAAAGGTTAGCAAATATGATATAAAAAATTTCTTTGTTCTCTTTTTTTTTTCTCTCTTTTTCTTGAGGCACACAAGCTACCTCAGAGGAGGTTTTAAACTTGTATGCCTACCCTAGGTACCTCAAGGGAGGTTTTCACGTAGGGATATTTATTATTTTTTCTCTCATTTTTTTCTCCTAGGCTTCTTGAGAGAGGTTTTCAACCCTAGAGTTGGCCTTAGATGCCTCATAAAAGTTTTCATCCAGGCCTTTTAGTTTTTTCAAATTTCTAGGAATGTTGTGGATTAGAAGCCATGGAACTCCCAATCACACTCAATTCTTTGTTGGATGAACCGATAAATTCCTCCTTGGACAAAGGTCTTCTATATAAATTTAGCCTATGACTATTTACAAGCAAGGCAATGCTTTCCTCATCAATGGTTATGATCTAGACAGATCCATTTTCATGACAATTTTCCACTAGGTATGGACCCAACCATCTTTTCATTAGCTTCCTTTTAAAATATTTGAACCTAGAATCATATAATAGGGCCCAATCCCCTTCTTTAAAAGTATTTTCCTTGATATGCTTGTCATTCCAGACTTTCCTTTGCAGTTGTATGACTTCATTGTGTAAGAGAGGTTGCATTCTAAACTCATCTAAGCCATTTAGTTGGAGCAACATTTCTTTCTATGCTTGTAGAATATTGTTTCTCTTAAAAAAATTACCACTTTCTGCTCAGTTGTTGTTTTAATTGTTTTTGTGTCAGCCCACTTTGTCAAGTAATCAGTGCACACAATGATGTACTTTTTCTAAACTGATGGTGGATCAATTGGCCCAATGAAATCCATTCCCCACTTGTTAGGCCACTTGAGGTTCTAGGGGAATTTCATCCCTGGGTGTGTGTTTTTTCATCTTTTGGTACTGATCACATCTAGTTTCATATCTCCTTGCATCTTGATGTAAATTGGGCCAATACTAACCAACCTGTAAAATTTTTAAAGGTTTTCCTTTTTGCAACAAAATTACCTCCACAAGGACCATCATAAGATGCTAAGAGGATGTCAAATACCTCCTCTTCTCTTACAAATATCCTCAAGATTTGATTTGTTCCCAATCTAAAAATATTACCCCCAATCTAAGTGAAAAGAGAGATTTTCCTTACAATCTTCTTTTTCTCCCTGGATGAAGATTAGGAGGGAACCTCCTAAAAAGCAAGTAGTTTTCTATGTAAGAAAACCAAGGAGAAATCACCGAGATGGAAAATAGGTTCTCATCTGGTAGTTGATCATTCACCATCTCTTCATTACCCGAAGGAAAGGTTAACCTAGACAAAAAAAATTGTAATCACATTTTCTTTCCCTGGTTTGTCAATAATAGTCAAATCAAATTGTTGTATCAATAACAACCATCTAATTATCCTAGCATTAGCATTAGGCTTGTTCGTCAAATATTTAATGGCTGCATGATTAGTATGAACAAAAGTTTGGTACCCAGTGATATAGTGCCTAAATTCTATTTAAAGAATGTACTACAGCTAAGAGCTCTTTTTTAGTGACAGTGTAATTAATCTTAGCTTTACACAAATTTTTACTAATGAAGTAAATGGCATAAAGAAACTTATACTCTACTTGTCCCAAGTCTCCCCCCACAACTTTATCTTATGCATCAGTATGGATATGGAAAGGCAATGCCCATTTGGGACCTCTTAAGACAGGTGTAGTGGTCAAATTTTCTCTCAACACTTCAAGGGCCTCTTGATAACTGTTGGTCCAATAGAAATCTCAATCTTTGGCCAGTAAACCAAACAAAGATGAATCTGCTTTACTAAATTCTTGAATGAATCTCCTATAATACCCAACTAGTTCCGAGAAGCTCCTGACATCTCTTTGCTTCTAAGGGATAGGGACCCTTTTGATGATGGAAAATTTGTTTGGGTCTACCTGTATCCATTCCTTGGATATGGAATGGCCAAGGAAAGTATCCTCATTCATCATGAACTCACATTTCTTAGGGCTTAGAGTGATATTCATTTCAATTATTTTTTTTAAAACCTTGCATAGATTCGAGAGAGCTTCATGGAAGTCACATCCATAAGGAGTGAAATCATCCATGTATATTTCAATAGAGTCATGAACCAATTCAAAAACAATACTCAAAACTTCCCTCTAGAAGGTAGCAGATGCATTGCACAAACCAAATGGAAGAACTATTTAAGAAAAGGTACACAAAGGACATGTGAATGTGGTCTTATCTTGGTCTTTGAGGTTGATTTGGATTTGATTGTATCCACTAAATCCATCCAGGAAGGAGAATAATTTATTCCTGCAAGACCATCTAGGACTTGGTTAATGAATGGCAAGGGAAAATGGTCCTTCTTTATATCCTTGTTAAGTTCTTAGTAATCCACACAGATTCTTTGCTTACCATTCTTCTTAGGAACTAACACATGAGGTGACACCCACTCACTATCTGAAATGGGGCATATGAACCCTGCATCCAGTAGTTTTTGCAGTTCTTCTTTCACAATGTCCTTAAGAGTTGGGTTCATCCTCCTTAGGAGTTCGTGCATAGGCTTGCATCCCTCCTTGATGTAAATATGGTGAGTACAAACCAAGGGATGCAGACCTTTCATTTCCTTATAGTCCCAAGCAAAATAATTCAGGTGTTTCCATAACACTTTGCACAATTGTTCTTTCTATTTGGATGAGAGAGAAGGGATCATATTTAAGGTTCTAGATGGGCCAAACTCTATAACCTTGACATGGTTTGGAATTGAGTCAATAAGGCAGAAATCAGCCCAATGATTACTCCCATATTATTTCATCAACTCATCAATTGGTATGGGAGTGGGAGGTTCATTCTGAAGGATATAGTCAATGATATCATCATCAGGTTTCCCCCCTCCTATAATAATGTCTAGAGTGCAAATTGGGTGGGGGGTTGTGTGATACAGTTCATCTTCTTCCCTCTCTTCTAACCACAAGGGTAAGTCATGCTGAATAGAAGGCTAAGCACGAGGATACAATACCAACTGTTTAGACAAATGTCCATTCTTAATGTTCATGTTCCCATCCCTACAACTAATGTAAGCATCAATAAGGCTAACCATGGCATTCCCAAGATGAGAGGATTACCATTAAACTTGGTTTTGGGATGGAAAATGAGGAAATCAGTAGGATACTCCCAGGAGTCAATGGAGACCATAACATCTTCAACAACTCCCTCAGGAGCTACTATGGATCTGTTTGCAAGTTGCAACACTATGGTGGTCTTTCTCAAATCCCCTTGGAAGTTTATCTTTAGCATGGTTTCCTTATTTACCACATTGGTTGCCACCTTAACATCAATTAGTGTGCCAGGGACTATAAGGCCATCAATGTTCACATCTACTACAGGGCTTCCAAGGTCTAGATATTTCGGGAAGATGACCTTCCCAAGCATCAAATCAGATAACTTTCCAAAAACATTTATGGTGGGGGTGCCTCTTTCTCTTTTCCCAATATTCTTGAAACATTTCTCCTTGATGAGATTATTATATATGGGAACATCTTTAATAACCAAGAGAAGAGGTATTTTAACACACAAATTCTTCGATCCTCCCAGAAGTTCAACCTCTTATGGGGTGTACTGGCTAGGGTGGATGAACCTCTCAGGAAAAGGAGGTAGATTGACTTGAGGAACACTCGCTTCCTTATCTTCTTTAAGCTCTTCAAGTGGAGAAGGTGGGTGGTTATCTAGAAGCACTCTCCGAGATCGAAGGTTATCTCCTAGATTTCCGCAACATAAGCAATATAAGACATCTCTCCATTGTAGACTAGTTGTGCTTACTTATTGTTCGGGTTCAACTTTGGTTAAGAAAGAATTTGAGGTTGCTTCGATGGATTAGGATGAGTGAGATGTGGTTGAGTTTGGGGTGGAGGTAGTAAATAAGGAGGCTGGCTAACTTGAGGCCTCCAGCCTTGTGATAGGTTTCCCCATTGAGAAGATTGTTGATTTCTAGTAGCATCATATGTTCTCTAAGCCTTAAACTTTACAGGGCGGCTAGGACACATGCATTCCAGAATACCCAGAAATCTTTTGGGAAATTCCACCCAGAGATAGTTATATTAAAATAATTAATTATTTTTAATGGGTTCCTAAGTCCAAACTTAGGAAATTAAAATAATTAAAAGGCATTAATGAATCTCGGTGTGAATCTTCTAGAAGAAGATAGAGATTGAGTTAATATGATCTAATCCATTTATTAGAATCTAATCCGTCCCATTGATTAATCAACTAGAAGACTATAAGAAGGACTCCGATGAGCATTTGGAAAATAGACCAGGAATATACCCAGTTGCCCAAGCAGATCTATTTTCTCACTAGCTGAAGTTCAGCAAGAGAAAATCAAATCAAAGGGATAATTTCAAGTTGGATAGAGAGGGCAACATAAATAGTTGGGAGTAGAGAAAGAGGAGAGAAGCAGAGAAGAGGAGGGACATCGCAGAGGCAGTGATGATGTGAATGTGTAGTCATTGTGTAGAAGTGACGCAATGAGATGCATTGAGGGCAACAGGTCCTTTCTAGAGTCAGAATTTCACTGTGAAGCATTAGAAAATTGTTTGAAAAATTTCTCATAGAAATTCCTCTTCTATTATGCTAGTTGTACCTTATACATGAGATTTTGCTGAAGATCAATAAAGAAACCCTCATCTGCTGCACCATTTTTCCCACATTGGGTTTTTTCGGGGACAATTGTCCAAAAATAACTATGTCATTGTGATTGTACTTATGCTAGTATTTTTCCTTGCATTTATTTTCTGCAGTATTTTAATTGTGAGGGATGCAATAGAATTTATTTCAATATTTGTTGTAGAAACACTGTGAATAACTTATTTCTGAATTAATAAGTAGAAGAAATAATATCAATCACTATAGTTGGATTTCTATTCAAAAATTATCACATGGTATTAGAGCTAAGGAGAAGCAAGAGAACGAAACAAAAAGAGCCAGCACTGAACATAAGTGGGAGATGCGTAGGCAGCGGATTGAATCCCTAGAAAGGATTGAGCAGTCCAAGAGGGAAAACTTTTCATGGGAAAATACCTTTCTGAGTGAGTCAACAAAGAGAAAAATTTCTAGATTGAAGTTTTCCACTGACAGAGGGAGCAGTGCAATAGTCTCATTGTAGAGCAGGCTTTAGGTGGGAGGCATTTTTGCTGGGAAGAAAAGCATCAGAAATTGATAGGAAAAATAACAAAAATAGGGATGGAAAATCAAGATGTCTCTGAATTATCCTACCAGATTGGAAGAAGAATTCACATGCTTCTCAAGTTTAGTGTCAACATATTTTTGGTCTATTGATAGTGGGCCTTCATCTCACATGACTAGAGTACGAGAATACTTCTCAAGCTATCAAGAAGAGCATATGGAATTCCAGATCACTATGGGAAACATAATGAAGAGTACTCTAGTAGGGAGAGGCACCATAACATTTCAGACGGAAGCAGGAACCAACATCTAAGCCACTAATGTTCTACATGTGCCTAGATTAGGAATGAATATCATTTTAGTGTCCCAATTACAGGAAAAGGGATACAATGTATACTTCATTATAAGGAAAGTATACATCAAACATCCAAGTAAGAAGAAGACGAGACAAATTGGAGCTCGAAGCAACACACTATATAGATTGTAGCTCAAGTCTCCAATGGCACTGATAGGAAGCAATCATAATGGTGAAAAGGAACTAAATTAAATGTGGCATAGGTGAATGGGACACTTACACCATGAATCATTGAGGATGCTCAGAGAGACCATTACAGGAGTTCCAGTCCTTAGTACAGAGCATGATGATGTATGCAAAGGATGCGTAATAGGGAAGTACACTAAGGCAGGGTTTTCCAGAAGTAACAACAGAGTGAAAGGCATATTGGGATTGACACACTTAGATAAAAACCTGGATCTATTTCTTAAATACCAACGATCAAGTATTTCATCAGTTCATAGAATTCAAGGCTCATGTAGAGAACATGACAAGGAAAAATATAAAGGTATTGCATTTAGATAATGGTGGGTATTATACAAACAAAGACTTCACAGATTTCTGCGCAAAGGAGGACATCAAAAGACAATGGACAACTCCATATAATCCTAAGCATAATGGAGTAGCAGAGCAAAATAATAGAGCTATTGTTGGGGTGACAAAGGCTATATTGTATGACCAAGACTAGCCTAGATTCTTATGAGCAGAGGCATGCAACAAAGTGGTGTATATTCATAATAGAACTCCTCATAGAGCATTGGGGAATAAAATGCCTTAAGGGGTTTTCTCAGGGAGAAAGTTGAAAGTGAGTCATCTCTGAATATTCGAAAGTGTGGTGTATTATCACATTCTAGATGAGAAGTGTAGTAAACTGGATTAGACTGCAGAAAAGGGATACCTCATAGGATATAGCGAGACCTCGAAGGCATACAAAATCTACATTCCTAGCAGCAGGAAGATTGCTGTAAGATGGGATACGAAGTTCAAGGAGGATAGAGCTTTCAGGAAATCTCGAGAGTTGCCAATAGAAGATCAGTCAACGGATGTTCCATTAGTCCAACAATAACAGGGGAAGCAAGGAGGACAAGGAGGATAGACACTAGGATCGAGAACAATGACCAATACCATTGTTTCCTTGGGAGTAGAAGATCCTGGCATTTCTCAGTAGATGAAACAACAAGAGGAAGAATTGATTGAACCTCCTACCATTAGTAGGGAAGTACGATAGACACTAAGGGATACAGAGGAGTTTGTTGGAGCTCCCAGAACCGACAAAAGGCAATGTAGACATCCTGACAAATACCAAACCTTGGTAGCACAGGTTTAAGAACCTTCCAACTTTCAGGAAGTTGTACAACACTAAGTATGGGTGGATGCCATGGTAGAAGGATACAATTCTATAATGACGAATGATGTCTGGGAAGTGGTACCTAGACTAGTGGATAGATCCATTGTAGGATCAAGGTAGATCTACATGATCAAGTACACTACAAATGATAGTGTAGATAAGCATAAGGCAAGGTTCATAGCGAAGGGGTACACACAAAAGGAAGGAATAGACTATGAGGAGACCTTCACACCTATAGTTAGATATACCTTTATCAGATCTATTATATCCATAGCAGCTCAGATGGGATGGGAGATTCACCAAATGGATGTCAAGACAAAATTCTTGAATGGGGTGATCGAAGAGGAGGCATATATTGAACAACCTGAAGGCTTCGAGACTCATGAGAAGATAACTCATGTATGCAGGTTAAAGAAAGCCCTATATGGGCTCAAGCACACACCCAGAGCTTGGTATCCTCAGATTCATAGTTACTTGCAACAGCTGGGATTCATCAAGAGTGATGTTGATCCTAATATCTACTACCTAATGGTGGAGAATGAGCCACTTATTTTGGTATTATATGTAGATGACTTATTTCTAACAGGGTTAGCTAGGCTCATAAAGGACTGTAAGAAGAATCTTTATGCAGAATTCGAAATGAATGATATGGGGTTGATGAATTTGTTAGGCCCCTATACTACTAGTGTAACCCCTTATTGTTATTAGTACCACCCCCTTGTTATATTGGTGTACCCATGTAGTCCCCATATTGTTATTCTTATGCCCCATAGAAGCCCAATATTGTTATTATTGTGTCCTTACATTATTATTGTTATGTTGGCTCTGATTATATTATGACCCCTTAGACTCCTATATATAGAAAGAAGGTTTTGTCATTTGTATCATCCAAGAATTGTTCATTTTTGTAATGTAAAGGAGGTTTCCCCCTCGAGGAGGCTGATTTCTAAGGCTTTGTTCTATCTTTTCTATCTTTTTGTGAGCTGGTTTCATAAAATTTGGTATCAGAGCTTTGGATTCTAGGGTTTCGCTACTCCAAACATGTTATCATGATATTTTTTCTATCTCTTTTTCTGTGAAGTTTCAGAAGCTAAAAAAAAAACCCATTTGAGAAGAATTCTCACTGAACTGCACTTCCAAATTTCAAAGCTTGTCTCGCTAAATTTTTGGAGATATGATCTAAAGAAGTTATGGTTTTTGCAAGCTCCAGAATTTCAACTAAAACAGGTCATCGTGGAATTTTCATTATAACTCTTTCGCTATGAAGTTTCAGAAGCAAAAAAAAATCCATTTGAGAAAAAATCGGTTAGAATCACGAATCTGAATTTCAGATCTTGTCTCGCTATATTTTTGTAGATATGATCTGAGGAAGTTAGAGATTTTACAGACTCCAGAATTACATTCCAAACAGGTGATTGGGGGAAATCGTCATAAATTTTGTTCTGAGCATCAGATTAAAATTTCATCAGAAGTTTCAGAAAGAGAAATTCCTATTGTTTTTGGTGTATTAGTTTCAAGTACTAAGGTCAAAATGGTGAGATGTGACATGTCGTACAAGTTTGCTCTACTGAGCTAGTCTATAAATAGGTCATCGTGGGAGATTTGGCATAAATCTTTCTTGGATAATCAAATTCTGATCAGACTTGTGGGGTTAGAAAGAGAACTTAGAGATCTACAACAGGAAGAAATTTCAGAACTTGGAGATATGAAATTACAGAGTTACATTCATTTCAATATAGAGCTCATAAAATCAAGAAAAATCGAAATGAGGAAGTTTGATGGCAAGGATCCGGTAAATTGGATACTACAGATGGAGAAATATTTTGATATACATGGTGTACCACTGTTACAAAAGGTATGTATTGCACCTTCATATTTATAACAATATCAATTTTTATGGTATAAAGGGCTTTGTTCTTGTAAACCACTTGTTACATGGTCAATTTTCACGGAGGAAATTATAGCACATTATGAGGATACAAAGAACAACAACTTCTTTAGAGCAACACCACAACAATTGGAAGAAAAAAGAGAAAAAGGGCTTTGTTACAAAGTGGAAATAAAAAATATTTCAACAAGGAAGTCTACCCCTCACAACTATAAAGATGGAAGTGGTGTTTCTCCTAGCCTTCCACAATCTACAAGGGTTACACCACAACAATTGGAAGAAAAAGGAGAAAAAGGGCTTTGGTACAATTGTGATAAAAAATACATTAAAGGCCATAAGTGTGCAAAGAAGAAATTATTTTACATTGATTGTGGAAAGGAGGAAGAAAAGGATCAAGAAACATCAAAAGAAGAGTATATACACCAGGAACCAACCCAAGAGAAAGAAGAAATGAATCCTACCATATCTTGTAAAGCATTAGAAAGAATTACTACTCCTCAAACTCTTAAGATAGAAGGACATATCAAGAAGAAAAATATTCAAGAAGTGAAAGACCACATCAAGAAAGAAGAGATGAATCTGACCATATCTTGTAATGTAATGGTCGGAACTACCACTCCTCAAACTATCAAGATAGAAGGACATATCAAGAAGATAAATGTTCAAGAAGTGAAAGATCACATAGAGCATCAAGAAATGAATTTGACCATATCTTGTAATGCACCTGAAGAAATTACCACTCCTAAAAGTCTCAAGATAGAAGGACATATCAAGAAGAAAAAGATTTGAGCAGTGAAAGACCACATCAAGCATCAACAACAATTTCTCCAACTTTTAAAGGATAACGCCACTTTGGTGCAGAATCGAATGAAACAACAGGCAGATCAACATCGCAATGAAACAAGTTTTGATGTAGGCAATTAGGTATTTTTATGGTTACATACATACAAAAAAATGTCCCTCAAGAAAGCTATTTATGAGAAGGAAATGTTGGTAATACTACACGCACTTGAGAAATGGCGACCTTACCTAATGGGAAGACACTTCAAGGTAAAAATGGATCATGATAGTACTAAATAATTTTTAGAACAAATATTATCCTCTAAAGTGCAACAAAAATGGGTCACAAAGATGTTGGGTTATGACTTTGAAATCATCTACAAAAAAGGGAAGCTAAATGTTGTGGCAGATGCACTCTCAAGAAAGGATGAGAATATGGAAGCATTGTTGTGCGCCATTTCTATTATCCAACAAGATTGGATAAACAAAATAAGGTATGAATGGAATAAGGACGAAGAAGTGTGGCCACTCATTCAAAAGTTGCAGAAGATCCAAGTTCAAACAATATTGCCAGAACTTGACGAGGAAGGAAAAATCATATTAGAACCTGGAGCAGTCACAGAAACAAGAACCCAACTACTATGAAATCGATCAATTTCAAAGTATCTAATTAAGTGGAAGAACTTACCCACTGAAGATTCCACATGAGAGGACAATAATTTTATACAAAAGCATCAAGAACTACTCAAGCATTGAGGACAACACTTTTTTAAGGAGAGGGGCATGTTAGGCCCCTATACT
>APFE030631987.1:0-25430 GCA_000404065.3 Pinus taeda | reverse complement strand
ATATCACATAGCAAGTTTGATACACATGACTATATATCTCTATAGTTAACCAAATGTTTAATGCACTAGATAACACTTTGGTCATACTATCTCATGCATAATATATATGTATGTTAAAATAGGTTATTCATAACATGTTAAGGCTCGGATCATGGTCTTAAAGGCTAGTGATATATGGTTTACATATGATATATATGTGTGCAATGATCGAGCTTGGTAATTCATTGCCACATCACTTGGCATATGATATAAATCAAATATTAAAGTTTGAATGGACATGGATAGAGAACGATTGTTAAATTAATGTATTATATGGTTTATATATACACATCCATATGGTTTTATAATACTCTAAAGTTTGCATTACATAACATTTGGGCATGATATATATATATATATATATTGCAATCTCAATGTGATGATGCACTATATATGATATATTGTTTGAAGTTCAATATTGCAATGTTAGATAGTCCTCTCATTGCATAAAATTTGTTGTTATCTTCCATACCATCTTGCATTTGGTTCAAATGGTCCTATCTTTCGTCCCTGGTATTGAGGAGGAATAAGGAAATCTTGGTTAACTAACAAAGGGAGAGCTGAAATTCAGAGGTCGAAGCTAATAGAGAGGGCAGAAATTTCAAAAGCCGAAATCAAAAGGGAAAGAACGACCATCGGGATGACGGTTTCAAAGAAGGCTCAACACTTTGGACCCGATATCGAAAGGACTAACAGACAGTGTGTCAGGATTTCAGGATATCAAAGGTCAGAATGTGTAGGCGACCTCGACGATTTATTTAAAGGTGTACTCGAAATGCGATATTAGAGCCCAATATTGGAAGGTTGGACCTCAGAGTAGAGCAATATATGAACATCAGAGTTTCGTAACTCCTTAAAAATTAAAATTCTTTTGAAAAGCGTTGAGGTTGCCAAGAAGAGGAAATACAAAGGAAATCATTGAAAGCCCAAGGATCCAAGAGACCCTTTCTCTCTCCTCCAAGAAGACACATGGCAGAAGGTGATTGGATCTGAGAAGTAGACATGGCAGATGAAATTTGTATCACGTGGCCATATAGTGGACATGTGGCAGTCAATTTCAGAATATTGGGGTGGTCTTGTGTTGAAAATATGGGTGACATGTGTCACCACTCAGGAGGCACCACGTGGAGATGATGACCTCATCATGGCGTCATCTCGGAGGTCAGAATTTCGAAGTGAAGATATTTTGTAACTCCTATTTAAATTATTTTGTGGGAAGTTTCGATCTAATGAGAGGGGAGATAATGTGGATTGGAACTTGGTCGTAAGAACCCAAAAGAACCAAGGATGTATAGTGGGTTGAGCACCTAAGTGCTATAGAGAATATCAGAGGAAAGAGACATCCTAAAATTTGTTTTAATTCCAATTGGGAGAACTTTTGATGAAAGGAGCTCCGTCGTGGAGAGGCACTTGGTCGCAAGCACTTGAAAAAAACAAGGGCAGATCATGGTTATAAAGGAAAATAGGTACCCGACAGGAGCCTGAAGGATTTAAAACCCAAGCACCAAGCCGTTGGTCACGACACTCGGTTCAATGGTGGAACTAAGATAAGAGGGCTAAGAGAAAAGGGGCTAAGAGCATCAGAATGTTACGATTTCATAACATTTATTTTAAATGGAGTTACGATGGGTGAAGGCTCCGATAATACAACCCCTAAGCATTATACTAGTGGTCATAGGCAGTGGTTCTATGGTGTATAAGAAATAAAGAGTTGAGCACAAAAGGGATAAGGGCATCAAAATTTTGTGTTTTTGTATCATCACTTTAAATAAAGTTACGATGTGTTTCAGCTCTGAAGTTGCACTATATAAATGGTAAGAGATGTATTGAGATTCGATAATGTACCACATAGATAATAAAGAATGAATGGGTCTGAAGCTATCAATTTCATTCAGTCACCAGTTAATGCAGAGCATTCCCAACGCCACCACGCAAAATCACGACTAGTTCCAAAAAGGGGAAATTCAAGCAGTTAAGGGGAGAAAGCGATAGGTGAATTTGAAAGTAACCGTGGAGGAATCGTCATGGATATATTTTGTTGTGTCAATCATGACACCTCCTGGTTTTCATGACTTTTTAGTTTTTTTTCATTTTCAAGAAAAGAATCAGGGCGGTTAAGTAATCATTAGGATAGCTAGGCCATTCACATGCTCGAACAACTGATAGTTCAAACAACTGTAGAATTCTTAGATATTTTGGAACTATTTCTTGAGTCCTCTCTCCTATAAAAGTGAAGAAGAAAGTCATTAGAAAGGTTCCCAAATTCTGTTCTCAGGGGTTCTAACTTCTGTCTTTTCAGTGATTCTGAATTCTGTTTTCAGAGAGAGGTTCCAAGATTTGGTTCAATTTCTTGTTCCTCAGGTAGTAATTGTTCTACACATTTCAACAGTTTGAACTTGTGATATGGGCTCCATTTTTGAAGATTAATGAAGAAGATATGGTGATTCCAAGCATAGGAATGTGTAGTATGTGTTATTCCTCTTTATGTTAGTTCATGTGTGTTTTTCTTCATCAGAAATTGTGTAAGTTGTAGCTACTGGATTCACTCATAAATCATGGATTTTCTTATGTTATATTGTAGCAGACAGTATCTGTGAGATTGCAGATTTACTATTTTATATTGTAGCGGGAATTACCTATGAAATATTGAGTTGGAAACCTTAAAATGCACTCCATAATTTTTTCACTTCATTTCCTTATTCTTTCATGATTCTACTGGGATTTATTGCTTAGGATTTTGGGTTTGTCCAACCCTCTGTGCTGAGTTCCTTCCTTATTTTTTGCCTTCCCATCTTTACTGCGACAATAAATTGAGTTGCATTTAGTATGTGTAGGCCACCAAACTTGAACATTTACTCTTGGGATGATCTATATTGTTTATGTGTATGTTTAAATTTTCCTTTATGAAAGGTAATTGAACCAGATTTAAGATCATTTTACATTTATCTCTTGAGAAGCAATTAATTATATTCAAGAGACACTAAGATTTCCTAGGTACTAACCTCTCCTCAACCCAAGGGTTGTCTCTAGGAGCTACAACATCTTCTAGCATCGTTGTCGGGGAACGAACCAAAATAATTTTCCCCAGGTATGACATTTGTACAACCCTTGGTTAGGTGAGCATAAGGGGATGTGGGTTGAAGATTTCTCATCTTGGAAACTCCACTGGTTAATTTTTTGTTTCATCATCGTGGCTTTCAAAAGGCCTCATACTCGTTATGCCACTTTTCGGCGGAAAAATCCCCTTATATTCGACCCTGAAAAAATCATATCCAGAAGGGTTTGGAAACAGAGGACCCTTGTTACTCCAGATCGTGCAATCTCTTTTCCTGAAGTGTCTACTTCCAGCTCTTAGAAAGCTGAGATAAGCTACTCCGAGTCCTCTTTCAAAGCCTTGGGATATTTAGAAGAACATTGCCAATTGTATGACTCATTTCCCTCTAAAGTTAAATATGAAGAAGCTTTTGTTAGTTTTCCTCCTCTCATATTCCCTACCTTCCCAGAACCTAAATGTAATTAATATAAGTTAATAATGTGAAAAAAGAATCTTTTAATCTTATAAATGTAACATAAATTCACCAAATATTTTACAAATAATCAATCATTAAGTTATGTGAGATAAGTGTACTGAAAGTTTGCCTTTTCTAAATGGTTTTAAAAAATTTTGTTGTAATCAACTTATATTTTCAAATAAATAGGATAACAAACAATTTTCAATTATTGATGCAATTGGTATCTCATGACACTATAATTAACTATGTCATTTCCTAAATAAAGTTGATGCTCATCCACTTGAAGACAATGAATCTAATAGTGTAGAGCTTGTAAAAAGAGAAAAATCATCAAAGAAACACAAAAGAATATTTAAATCTAAATGGAAAAAAGATTTTCATGAGCTTATGTTGTAAAAGATTGTAATGGTAATGAGATAATAAAATTTTATGCATGTGAAATATAGAAACACTCCATTTTTTAAAGAGGGAAGTACCATTCTTCAAGTTAGTGATCTAAATGAGAATGCAAAATTAGAAGCTCATAATTTTTTTTTGCAACTTCTAGATGGAGAAACAAAACAAAATAATCTTCCAATTACTAAACATGTAGTACTAAGGTAGACGTTGAAAACGATAAAATTATATAAGTGATTGAAAACATGTATTTTTATGCTATACATGATTTACCTTTAAAAATGTATAAATCAATTTGTGACTTGAATAGCTATAAATGCATTCCACACATGCCTCTAATAGATGAATACTCTGCATACATAAATACAACATCCAGGAAAGAGTTTTTTCAAGCTACTAAGGAGGTATACTTGAAAAAGTTAAAAGATAATATTTTTCATGACCCATTTTACTCAATTTTAATTGATGAAAGCACTAGTCAAAATATGGAGCAACATTTGATTATTTATATTGAATATTTGACAAATGAAAGAAGAAACAAATGCATAAAAAAATGGATGTGTTTGGTTCAAATAAGGGATGGGATAGCTTTTTCTATTTATGATGCTATGAGAAATATTTTAGTAAAGATGGATTTATCCATGATGAAGTTAGTTGGATTTGGCTTTGATGGGGCATCTACCATGAGGGGTATCTGTGAAAGTTTATCTGCTAAGCTCTGTCGAGATGCCCCATTTATTAGATGTCCATTACATAGTTCATAGAGAAGCAGTTGTAGCTAATGACGCTTTGTATATATTGGTAGAGTTGCAATATATTGACAAACTTGCAAAAAGAGTTTACTCTTGGCTTGGGAGAACTTCTAAAGACATGGAGAATTGTGGAATCAATTCAAATCACTAAGTTAGAGGTGTTACAAATTCATCATATTAGATGGCTCTCTAGAGTTAACGTCATGGAAAGACTTGCTAAAATCGTGCCTATTTTATTAAAAGATCGGGAGTTGGGGAGAAAAAATGTATAAGTTGGCAACAATATTTCAAGTACAATTTTGCATCCATTTACTTGAAAAGGTGCTCATTGAGCTACATAAATTGAATTGAAAGTTCCGAAAAGACCATATTGACATTACCTTTAGTGGCACTACTTTAAATGTTACTATTAATATGCTTCATAAATGGCTTTTAGGAAGCATACTTGGAGTAGATGTAATGCACATTTCCTCCTTTTTAATCAAGGCATAAGGAGGAACTCTTGAGTTTGTAGATAGCACAAATATGGTGCATTTACACTCATTAGGGTTTGAAATTTTTCTAAAGATACAAATATTAGAGACAATAGATGATTACATTCTTCTGGGGAAATGTTTTTTTATGAAGGAAATTGAATATTTGGATAGGATGTTCATAGATTAGTTATATTTAGTGTTGCTAAGTTTTTCTAGTCAATGTCAATATTATAAAGAAATGAATGATAGAAATTCTCAATTAAAAAGATGGTTACAATGTTTATGTGAAAAAATTAATGTTGGGGACTCGCCTATTGTAGATGTTGCTAAATATTTGGGTGAAATGGATGAATTTGTTTGTACTAGTTATAAATCATACCCAAAAATGCAGATTTTGGAGCATAGGATTTATGTGGAGATGAGCATAAATGGTTTGAAGTATTTCCCTATTTGAAGTGATTATGGCAAGATATTCTTGTTATTCCAGCAACTACAACAATGTGTGAAAGAGGTTTCTCAAAATAATAAATAAATAAAAATAAATAAATAAATAAATAAATTAAAAGATCAAAATATTCATTGGAGACATTGGAAATGTTAATGTTTATCTCTCTAAATGCACCTCATGTTAGATAAAATGAGATAGATTGGAATGTTATTTATAATGTATGGAAACAAATGAAAAATAAAAAGCATATCCACTTTGGCAAATAAATTTATGTTTTCAATGATCTAAGCTTAAATGCTTTTAAACAATATCAAATGGATGAAAGAGAAATGTGTTTCTTATTTGTTATAATTAAAATGTACTCATCTACTACCTAAAATAACAATAATTTTGATGCACTCTAGCAATGTTTTGCTTCCCTTGTCGCCTGGTATTTTTTAGGGTTCATCTACAAGGCGGTCTCACGATTGGAACCCTAGCCACTGCGGCCCGCTCTTCCTCTTTGCGGTCGTTGCACTGATTCATGGGTGCTTTCTAGGGCATGTTTGCTTCCTTTGCTCGTCGCTTCCATTAGTGGGTTGTCGCTCTAAATCTCTCTATTGCTACTCTCTGGTGTGGTTCTGTATTAGGGGTTTCGTGGGCCAATATACTGCCTATTTCGGTCACGTTTGGGAGTTTGAGGGAACGAGTTCGTGTGGTGGCCTTCGCCACTTTTTTACCTGGTTGTGCCTCTTCATGTTGTGGCCTTTTGTTGCAGTTGCTTGTTTTGCCGACATTTTCCTCTGTTTTCATCTCTCGCCTAAGGTTTTTGTCATAGGTTTTTGTTTAGGTGCCTGCTCGATCTTGTTTTGGAGGTTTTCTCTAGGCTTATTTGTTGGAGCTAGTTAAGTGGCTTGTGCCTAGTTTCTTGACTAATTTCTTGGCATGTTGTACTCTTTGAGACTTTTTGACATACCTATATGCCATGCTTTCATGTTGATCTTTCGACATTTTTTAAATGCATCTCATAATACATAAATACAAAATATAATTTTGTTTTCCATAAGAAAATTACGAACCTTTTCGAAGAAAAAAATAACAATAATTTTGTAAAATACTAATCTAAAAAAAATTAATTGATTTATTTACTTTTATTAAAATTATGTAAAATTTTCATGTATGCATTGTTTAAATCCTTTCCACGTGGAACTAAGACTAACCTTTCAACATTCATCGCTACTTAGTTTTATTTTCTCACCATTGATATAGTTAAGTCATCAAATTATTATATTTAAATCATTTACCATGTATGTTAATAAATTCTCTGCAAATAAACTAATGTTTCTTTACCCAATAATCCTTTTTTGAAAAGCACCTGTGTGGTTTCTTCTGAAAAGGCTTCTTGAGACTCACACAACCACAGTCAAATATATTTCTTTTAATGTATGTGCCAGGATTTTATTTTTTCAAAACTTCATCCATATCTTATAATCAAATGCATAAGTAATGCAAATCTCAATGAGAATAATGTTATTATAATATTATGCAAAATAAGTAATGCAATTTTCGATGAGAGTATAACTCCATGTCAGCTTATTGGTTTATCAACCTCCTGATGACCCACATGGACACTTAATTTTTTTATTAACAAAATAATTTAGAAGATTTCTATTGGATTATTAAGAAAAACACCACCTTTAAAAATATAATTCTAACCTAGTCTAACATTCCTTTTCCAAATACAAAATTTCCTTCTATAATGTTCTCTGCACTTCTGAAATATCTTCCTTTCTGGCATTGTCAGTGTCCTTTATTCCCTGCATGTGCCTCTGCCAGTTTTATTCTCAGGAGTCAGGGACTCAACCGCCCTTTGCATGTGCCCGAGGCAGCAATTTTATTCTCAAAGACCCATTATTTTATTTTAAAAGTAAATGGTTCAACTCACTCCACTATTGAAGGTCCTACCCACTTTATTGCCATATTATTTGTTTAGGGAGTAGTTTAATTTTTCTAACATTTTTAATAAAAAGTGTAGCACGCTGATTATATGGATTTTTCAATTTAAATGTTTGATTTTAATAAGTTTTCCACAATTTTATAATAAAATTAATTGAAAATATATTCATAAAATAAATTAAATTCTAAGAGTTATAATAAACGTTAACCACTAACCAATAAACCCAAATCATTAACTCACTCTCCAATGATTAATATTTACCATTAAACCTTAAAGTTTGTTTACTAGTTCAGAAAAGTTTTTAATATTATAATGATCATGCTTCGTACTTGCCAACGAAGCCACGTTTTCACCAAACACGTTATCATCAACACTAAACATGTTACTCGCTAAAATGCGGTGAGCCCACCTCGACTCCAGGATAAATTTGACGAGCACTCTGGGTTAAGTAAAAGTTTGGATTACAAATCATTTTAAAAAGTGTTTTTTGGCGTGATTATATATTTATATATCTATATATATTTTATTATCTAATTTTAAGGTCACAGGGAGACACCAAATTAGTGTATGAGATTTTTTGGTTTGTAGGACAAGGGATCCAATTAGTGTATGAGATCTTTTTGTTCGTGGGACAAGGGACCAAAATGATTTCACTGCTAAATCTATGAAGGCATACATACTCTACCCCCTTTGGTTTGAACATGTGACCTCTTAGGAGGAAACACATGTTCTTAATCATCAGGCCCACTATATAAATATTTTGAAGAATACTTTTTTGAATAAATGATTTATTATGCATAGTCTAGGGAAGAAGAACTTAGGTAAATTTGATGAAGTGAAAAATGCAGAGGGGAATGCAGTGGGTTACTTTTCTCTTCTTTTTGATGAAAGTTAAAATGAAGTGATTGAGGTGATTAGAGTCAATTAAGTGAGTTTCTGGCCATCTGGAAGGCATAGTTCAATCCAATATATAACATTTTTCTCTATATAGTTTTGTAGGGGGGATTGATGAAGCAAGCTTATGCATGCACTATGCAAATGAAGTGATTAAGGTAATTAGAGTTAATACAGTGAGTTTCTGACCATCAAAAAGGCATAATATAATCCAATAAATAACAATTTTTTTGTAGTTTCATAGACAGGATTGATGAAACAAAGATTATGGATGCACTATGCAATGATGAGTAGTTTTCAGATGGAAAGAATAAGTAGCAATCAAAATCAAACTTCAACCTCATTTAACTAGATAATATTATATACATGATGGTTAGAAATAAATAAATTCAAAACAAAACTCACAATTACAATGTTCCTCATCTCCTCTCCTCTTCTTTGGGTACAACTTTTCCATTGAAATTTTTAAAAATTAATACTCTTTAAATTTAACCTTTATCGGTGACAAGTGGGTATGACAACTTTCAATGGGGCAACATGTCACAATGGGACTTGAACCTAGATGGGGAGGTTATCATTAAACCCTCCCAACCACCTAGAATACACTCAATTGACTCAACACATATCGTTGTTTATAAAAGTGAGACAATAATGTCCGTTCAAGAGGATTAATGTTGAGAATATGAAAATTATTTAAGTTATTTAAAAATAAAAATCATTTTTAAATTATAAACTTTTCAATGAAGGGTAAAATTGTGAGTTGACTTTTGAAATATAAATATTATTTTTTTGATAAATATTATATTATACGTATGAGATGTGGAGATGCAATGAATTTTGAAATATAAATTATTGTTTTTTGTTATACATTTTGTGATTTTTTAAATTGAAAAGATAATTTATTTATTATTAATTATATTGCTTATATTTAGAAAAAAATATAAAAGATTATAGTTTTCTAATTGAAATTAATTTTGAAAATTGATTTGAAAGTTAATATATTATTTTTTTAAATAACATCAACACTAATTTAATTTAATAGTGTGCTATTTTGTCACACCAAAATCTTAACGCATTCATTATGCACGACCTCCAATAATCATACCAATTTCATGTACCATGTCATCAAAAATTCATTGTATTAAGTTAGCATTAACTCACAACCAAGAGAAAGTACATGTAACACATACAAAATGATCAAGATAAACCTAGTCCTGTTTAAGACCACAAAACTTAGTGATCAACTCCTATTTATGAACTCTCCCCGACTTAGTATTCAATAACATAATTTGTTCTATGAAATATTGATCCTCTAAAACATGCTTAAGAATAATTATCTAAAACAATTTTGAATAAAATAATTTTTTTAGTTAAATATAAATAAGGTAAATATTTCATTTTTAAATTTTATTATTATTTGTTTATAATAGCATTTTTTTTTATCTTAACGTGAAAACTATATTAACATTTTCTTTTAAAAAAAATTCAAAACCATATTTCCAAAAAGTCAATTTCATAACATACATTACAACAACAATATCAAGTGTACAAATATGAATAATAACTTAAATTTTCTTTTACATAAATTTATTTTAAATCTCATTTATTTCTCTCTATTGCACAATTTCATAGCATACTCTACATCAACAATATCAAGTGTACAAATATGAATAACACAACTTTTGTTTTACATGGATTTGTACTCTAAATTCCATTTATTTCTCTTAGTTATATATTGCACAATAGTACAAATAAATAAAATACCGTTTTAAACTACACCATTATATTGAATTACTTTACAAATATTTATTATTAAACAATGTCATGGATTCTTCAACATCAACTTCCTAGCATACTCTACATCAATAATATCTAAGTGTACAAATATGAATAACACAACTTTTGTTTTACATGGATTTGTACTCTAAATTCCATTTATTTCTCTTAGTTCTCTATTGCACAATAGTACAAATAAACAAAATACTATTTTAAAGTACACCTTATAATGAATTACTTTACAAATGTTTATTATTAAACAATGTTATGGATTTTTCATCATCAATGTACTTCATAGCTATTAGATTTCTTAGTTCTAAAATAATGTTTATCATTAGGAAATGTTAAGCATTCTTCAACCTCAATGCACTTTACACCATTTTATTGAATTGATGTACAAATGTTTATTATTAAAAAAATTAAGAATTCTTCTTTTTTTAAAATTTTGTTTATAAATTTCTATTAATAGCAAAAAAAATCCTATAAAGATAAAACTTTATATCTGGATTGACTGATCAAAATACTATTGAGGCAATCTTTGAGCCAAGGAATTATAGACCTGAAGCCTACGGCCGGTGTGATAGAACAAAAGTACAAAAACAAGAAATACCTACCAACAACTTGAAATAGATCATAACAATAGTGTGCAAAAAAGTAGACATAATGGACATCTTAGTCCAAAATGATGACTAGAGAGAGAGAGGATGAGAGTTTGCATTTGTAGGGTTCATAGGTGGTATATTGTTGAGAGGTGGATCATTGATCACTGCATCCTCATCCCGGGGATCATTTGATTCTGTCTCTGAGTTAGAAACCATGAACTTTTCCACTCGATTTAAGTGAACCACTATATCATTGAGGTCATATTGAATATCCCTCATAATTCTCTTGATATCCTCTTCTCTAACAAAGAGCTTGTAATTATCGACATGTTTGACCCGTATGGCCACACTAATCAATGTTTCTATCTGCCGATGTGTGGTGATGGAATGGAGAAATTACAGTCTTCTCTTTCTGAATTTCCTGAGATCGGGAACCCATTTTAGAGAACTACCACCAACTTCATAATAGAATGGTACATTCGATCTTCATAATAGTAGAGTCAATTAAGTGAGTTTCTGGCCATCTGGAAGGCATAATACAATCCAATATATAGCATTTGTCTCTATATAGTTTTGCAGGGGGGATTGATGAAGCAAGCTTATGCATGCACTATGCAAATGAAGTGATTAAGGCAAATAGAGTCAATACAATGAGTTTTTGACCATCGAAAAAGGCATAATATAATCCAATAAATAACAATTTTTTTTTGTAGTTTCATAGACGGGATTGATGAAACAAAGATTATGGATGCACTATGCAATGATGAGTAGTTTTCAGATGGAAAGAATAAGTAGCAAACAAAATCAAACTTCAACCTGATATAACTAGATAATATTATATACATGATGGTTAGAAATAAATAAATTCAAAACAAAACTCACAATTACAATGTTCCTCATCTCCTCTCCTCTTCTTTGGGTACAACTTTTCCATTGAAATTTTTAAAAATTAATACTCTTTAAATTTAACCTTTATCGATGACAAGTGGGTATGACAACTTTCAATGGGGCAGCATGTCACAATGGGACTTGAACCTAGATGGGGAGGTTATCATTAAATCCTCCCAACCACCTAGGATACACTCAATTGACTCAACACATATCGTTGTTTATAAAAGTGAGACAATAATATTCGATCAAGAGGATTAATGTTGAGAATATGAAAATTATTTAAGTTATTTAAAAATAAAAATCATTTTTAATCATAAAACTTTTCAATGAAAGGGTAAAATGTGATTGACCTTTGAAATATAAATATAATTTTTTATATAATATATATATCAGTATAGGGAGTGGGATGAAGAATTGTTGAAATATAATGATGTTTATTATAATAATTTGTGATTTTTAAAAAATGAAAAGATAATTTATTTATTATTAATTATTTTTATATTTAAGAAAAGAATATAAAAATGTATAGTTTTTTCCTGAATTGAAATTAGTTTTGAAAATTTGATTTGAAAGTTTATATCTTATTTTTTTTAAATAACATCAAAACTAGTTAATAGTGTGGTCTATTTTTGGTCACATCCAAAATCTTAACACATTCATTATGCACGGGCCTCTGCAATAATCATACCTATTTCTGTACCATGTCATCGAAAATTTTATTTCATTGTATTAATGTTAGCATTAACTCCAACAAGAGAAAAGTAACATGTAAACATACAAAATGATCAAGATAAAACCTGTCCCTGTGTAAGACACAAAAAACTTAGTGATCAATCCTATTTATGAACCTCAACCAAACCTTAGTATTCAATAACATATATGTTGTTCTATGAAATTATTGATCCCTAAAACCGTTGCTTAAGATAATTATCTAAATATATATTTTGAAATAAAATAATTATTTTTTAGTTAAATCTAAATAAGGTAAAATATTTAACTTTTTAAAATTTATTATTATATGGTATAATGCATTTTTTTTTTATCTTAACGTGAAAACTATATTAACATTTTCTTTTAAAAAAAATTCAAAACCATATTTCCAAAAAGTCAATTTCATAACATACATTACAACAACAATATCAAGTGTACAAATATGAATAATAACTTAAATTTTCTTTTACCTAAATTTACTTTAAATCTCATTTATTTCACTCTATTGGACAATTTCATAGCATACTCTACATCAACAATATCAAGTGTACAAATATGAATAACGCAACTTTTGTTTTACATGGATTTATACTCTAAATTCCATTTATTTCTCTTAGTTATCTATTGCACAATAGTACAAATAAATAAAACACTGTTTTAAACTACACCATTATATTGAATTACTTTACAAATATTTATTATTAAACAATGTCATGGATTCTTCAACATCAACTTCCTAGCATACTCTACATCAATAATATCAAGTGTACAAATATGAATAACACAACTTTTGTTTTACATGGATTTGTACTCTAAATTCCATTTATTTCTCTTAGTTCTCTATTGCACAATTATAGTACAAATAAACAAAATACTATTTTAAAGTACACCTTATAATGAATTACTTTACAAATGTTTATTATTAAACAATGTTATGGATTTTTCATCATCAATGCACTTCATAGCTATTAGATTTCTTAGTTCTAAAATAATGTTTATCATTAGGAAATGTTAAGCATTCTTCAACCTCAATGCACTTTACACATTTATTGAATTTTGTAGAAATGTTTATTATTAAAAAAAATTAAGAATTCTTCTTTTTTTTTTAAATTTTGTTTATAAATTTCTATTAATAACAAAAAATCTTACAAAGATAAAACTTTATATCTGGATTGACTGATCAAAATACTATTGAGGCAATCTTGGAGCCAAGGAATTATAGACCTGAAGCCTACAGTCAGTGTGATAGAACAAAAATACAAAAACAAGAAATACCTACCAACAACTTGAAATAGATCATAACGATAGTGTGCAAACAAAGTAGACATAATGGACATCTTCGTCCAAAATGATGACTAGAGAGAGAGGATGAGAGTTTGCATTTGTAGGGTTCATAGGTGGGATATCGTTGAGAGGTGGATCATTGGTCACTGCATCCTAATCCTGGGGATCATTTGATTCTTCTCTGAGTCAGAAACCACGAACTTTTCCACTCGATTTAAGCGAACCACTATATCATTGAGGTCATGTTGAATATGCCTCATAATTCTCTTGATATCCTCTTGTCTAACAAAGAGCTTGTAATTATCTACATGTTTGACCCGTATGGCCACACTAATCAATGTTTCTATCTGCCGATGTGTGGTGATGGAATGGAGAAATTACAGTCTTCTCTTTCTGAATTTCCTGAGATTGGGAACCCATTTTAGAGAACCGCCACCAACTTCATAATAGAATGGTACATTTGATCTCCAAACTCCCTTGCTTCCAAATGCAAAATCTCCTTTCTAATTTCCAATGGAGTGACATCAAATAAGTTAGTTATTGATTCCCAACCAAACAGTCAACGATGTTTGGATGAGGAAGCCCTCGTAGCACCTCCCCGACAATAGGGAAGTCATTGTCGTGGTGTCATTTCCACATTTGACCTGCCAACAAAACAAAACACCGAGAATTCAAACCCCTAAGAGAATAAGCGACTGTTGACCTCCCTAGTAGGACCAAGCAGAGACAGGAAGGGAATACGAAACAACCAAAATAGTAAAAGATGTTTGACCTCTAAATAAGAACCCTTGAAGAACGAACTTAAACCAAGACTACCTGTTTGTTTGTAGACAACTTTGAGGAATGTGAACTAACTGTAGTCACATAAAACCAACTACTCTCTAAGAGACAAAGACTCACAACAAAATAACTTCATCGAGATGTAGAAACTTGAAGACTAAAAGACGATAAGGTTTGTGTTCTTTGATAGACCAAAGGGTGACAAGAGGCAATGAACCTATCAGAACTAGACTGAAAAAGTTCCTTGATACCATACACGACATACCAATATAGGAAATTGAATGAAATTCCAATTGAGTCAGAACTTTGGGAGGTCGTAAAAAGGAGAACAACCACCAGTTCAAATGGAGGACCTGACCCAGAATTATGTAAAAACAATACAAAAAACATGGACAGCATATATAATGTAGGAGAAAATTCTGAAACCAACATAGTTTCCCATGGTATGAAGTTAAATTAAGTATGTGTACCCAATATTGTAAGATGGGAGAATTTCAATCTAGTAAGAGAGGTTGAGGGATGGAGAAAATACCTAATCCATCTAGTGTATCGTCCATTGTGGCGTAATAGTAGTTTAGTACATTAACATTTCAAATTATAAAAGTCAAAGCAGGTCGACATGAAGTTTGTTGATAGAGGCGGATGATAATGTTCAATAAAGTGCAATAGTCTCCATTTGTTTACGAGTTTGTTAATAGATTATGCAATGATGATGTTAAAAAAAGTGGGAGTAGTTTTGATGTTGACACTTGTTTTGTTTTTAAGGATGATAGATAGTTTACGTAGAAAAGTGGTAGTTTAAAGTTTTATAATTTTTTAAATAATAATGAGAGAGAACAATAATTAATTTTTTTTAATAAAGTTAATAAATATAATGGAAAACTGTAAAATCAAGTTTGCAATGGGGATATTTTAAGTGTTTATTTTATTTTATATTAAAGTAATGATTCAATCATTAAAATTATTTTTTGGGTAAATATTTTAATATAATAATTTAAAATTAATTTTTGGCAATTCTTTAATAATAAGGATTATAATGATGGAAGTTTAAAAATTAAATTTTTTATATTAATTTATACAATATAATAATTTAATAAATACATTATATAATAGTTTTACTATATAATGGAAGATTATTTTAAGAAATTGCATTATAAGGATGAGAGTTTAACCTAAGATATTAATATTTAAAATATATAGAAATTAGTTGTTATTTTTAGTGGAAATTGTTACAATTGTACATCTTAATTTTGATCTTTTGAAATTCTCTAAAGTTAATTAGGTAAATGTTTAAATGTTTTGCAAAAATACATTTAAGTATATGTGGTTTACTCATACTATGAGGTAAACATGTTACGATGATTTCAAATATTTGTAAATATGTCTAATGTATTTTTGATTGGTTGCATGTTTGTTTAGGGGAATTTAGTTTTTGCAAAAATAAGTTTTATTAGGGTGGTAAAACGCCCCTATTGATGATCTCTTTGAGGTAGATGTGTGTAGGTAATAACTCAAGGCAAGATTATGGATTTCTTATAAACTCTTGTATAGAGTACATGTCCCCAAGTTGAAGCCACAATGCTACTCCAAAAGGGTCTACTTGAAGAGATATGGGCCCCAACTGGTATATTTCTCAACTTGTTGAATTTTCTTGGCAAGGTTATGTTATTAGGTGGCTTACTTGGGTACTATTCCATATCCCTCTCATACATGATAGTTTCCACTCATTCCCTTCACCTCCATTCCATTCATGGAAAAGGAGTTGCCCCCTCTCATGATGTAGCTTATCCAAGGTTCAATGTTAAATTGTTCTATGTAACCATGAAAAGCCGATGTGAATTGGAAAATTCCCATGGTTTTCGATAGAATGTCTAAAGGGCCAAAGAGGTGAACAAATAATATTAAACAAATGAATCTTGAGACCACTTCATTATGTGGCTCTCCCCTTGTCCTTAGTTTATCTAAGAATATATAAATGAAAGGAACGTGTTCAATGAATTGAACACTTAATCAAATGAGGGGTATTTTAAATGATGTCAAGGAATGACAACTCAATGCTATAAGCTCCCTGTTAGAAGAAGGATATTAAAAAAACTAGCTTCAAATCTAGACATTGAAATGATAAATGACTTATGCCTAACTTTACCTTAAGGATCATGTCATAAAGAATCTAATTCCACACTCTTTTGATAGGCTTACCAAGTTAGCATATTTTTTCTATAATCTCTCGAGACGCAAGACTTGTCCTAGGATTTGATACATGTGTATTGGTTTATTGTTGTACTCTGTAGTATATTTAGGAAAATTAATGAATTAGTCGTCACTATGTTTGGTTCGGAAGGTCATTTCGGTTTACACAACTTAACAAGGTGCAAAAAGATTATTATCATTATTCTAAAGGAAGATTCCATTGCAAGAAGAATGGCACACAAACTATATGCTTTTGAAACCTTAGCTCAACCCAACAAGAATTGAAGAGATGGAAAAATTTGAGAACTGCCCCAACTTATAATTCCACACATGATGGTGAAATTTGTAATGTAAGGAAAGAATACTTCTATATCCCAATATTTGTATTGTAACCCTTCAGAAGGGACAATTTGGTTATTATTTTGTAATAACTCCCCTCGTTGAACATTCTAAGAGTGATTTATCATTATTATTATTATGTAACTCATGGTTTGAGTAGGTGTGTGGGTGCTCATGGTTTTGAATCCATCATTGTAATTCATTGTATAGAATGAGAAACTACATTCGATATAAGGAGGAAGCCTCTTACATTCAAATTCATTGGAGAATAATGAAAGGATTCTCTAAGTCATTTTAAGCACAATTGTGCTTATTTCTTTGTGAATGCTATTAATTTTTTAAGGGTTAACATAGGTATTGTTAAGATAGAGTTGTTGAGTACAAAGTTGCAACTAAGGCCAAAGAAGGGAATCAGGGTCCACTAGAAGGACATGTTAGAGTGAAGTATCCACTTGGTTTTCATTTTACCATTAGAAGTAATTAAGTTTTGCATTGAAGTCAAAGTCCTTTGAGTCTTCCCTCTTGCCATTCTTCTCCTTTGAGATTGCCCCATTTCACTTGGGTACAATCCTAGATAACACCAACCCCCAACCAAATCCTAAGAATCCTTAAGTCTTCACTAGGTAGTGTTTTATAGGTTATCCTTTGGGTACCCATCAACACCACCCTATCCTAAATCATGTTATCACTCAAAAAGAAGTAGTGTGACTCCATCAATGTCAAAGCACTAGTATTTCTCTTCTCGCATGAGATATTACAATAAAATAGAAAACAAATCTCATTCCAAAGTCATATCCTCCTTTTCCTTTCAATTTTTGTGTTAGAGGGTCTAACCCCCTTATTGGTAGATCTAGATAACCAATCCTATATGCTTTGTTTATTGATATTATCATTTAATTCTTAGTTCTGAATTTTATGTGACTAACCTAGAACTCCACTCATTTAATCCTTTACTGTTGGTCTATTCACTCATTAACACAACCCTAAATTCTTATTGATTTACATTTGCATTCACATCATTTATCCTCAATTAACACATAAAACCTAATCCATTTAACCGAAATTGATTTACATTCTAATTTGGTTTATTTTATCATCATCTGTACATTAAAGTTTTAATATAAGATTTAGCAGTCAAATCAACTCCTCTCCCATTAATATTCATTTGAAATTTAGTGACCATTGCATTGTTCCCTGTAACTTTCGACAGTTAATATCGTTGCATGAGAGTGATTTCCTCTTAACTTTCCAATCAACACTGCATTTATTATCTAAGGACAAAGTTTGCATAATGTATTTCTTTCTCTCGTTACCATTTTCAACTAGTGTTACTTCATTATGGGATTGCTACTGTTGTGGGAGTAGAGATCTCCATCAACTCATCACATTGATATTCCAAACCTCTCTCAACCTACATACAATCAATACCCACTAGGCCTACATGAATTCTTTAAGTAACAAATGGTGTAATGTTTTGTGTAATGCTCATTTTCTTCACATGGAAGCATTGCTCCTTTACCCTCACATAATTTACCATTTATCACAAGTTTCAATCTTAGTCCAGAGTTATATATAATAGTGGTTAAGGCTTAAAACCCTAGTTTGCACACTTCACATCTAATTGTGTGACCTTCTAGGGTTTCCCCATCCATGTGAAACTTACATAGTTCCTTACAAACTCACAATGCTCATATCCTGTGTGTGTTTTCCTGTGTTGACCCTTGGTCCCTTGACTTACATCGCTATTGATATCCATTGCCAAATCTAACATGGAACCTTAGGTTTGGCCTCAACCAAGCCTTCTTAATCAAGAGGTCATAGTTTCACTTATTAATTTTGAACCCTACACATCACAACTCCTATGTCATGGGATGATGTGACGACATGAGTCATGGGCATGTTGTTCAAGGAAATTCCATTTTGACATTGAACTTGCAATTTAGGCCAATTGTATCCATCCCCTATTGGGGATGAGGTTGTGTTTTTATCATTTTTCTTTCCTTCACTCAATGTACCACTTGCACAAGGCACCAAATGTTCCTATGACCATGTTTGTAATTCATGATAAGTTAAATTTATGTATGTTGGACCACTGAGAACTCTTAACGTGTGTACAAATGACTTTGGCCACTTTGAGACATAACTTTAGTATTTTAACAAAGTTTTAATATCTATTAATAATGTAATTCCATATATGTTATCTAACTATTAAAAGCTAAATATGTTAATCAAATGATTGGTATTGATTTAAAACTCTCCCTTCTTTATCTATATCTTTAGGAAAGGTTGGTGTACATTTCATTTAGTGGTTAACCAAGTCTTGTTTATCTTTCTAATCTTGACCTAGTTTACCATTCCAAGGATTCTTCCCCTAGGTCTATGACTATTTTCCTACCAACCTAGAAGCAAGAGGTAAGGCCGTTGAGATGACAGTGGGTGGCTTGCTTAGTATTTTCCCCTTGGATCTCACCCATAGGACTAGTTTTTCCGTCATTGAGAGTTTAGGCCCCAACACTTTGCATTGTCCAAGTTTCTCTTGATTAGAAATTTTGTATTCCATCCTTTGGAAAATGTTTCAAATTTTCTCCCACTATTGGGCCTCCTCAAAGTACATTGACTCTCATATTCCTCCCTTCTAGTTTTATGTTAAGTATCCTTACAACTGCAACCATTGTGGCCCCTCTTTTCACCTTCAAATTTGTCCTTATACAAAACCCACATGAAAAAACCAATTGGAGATCCTTTGAAACTTCAAATCCTCCTCATAAAGAATTAAAATGATTCATAATATATCTTCTAGAAGCTATAAAACTCATTTTATAAACAAGTATTCAAAATAAAATGATTATTTTAAGTGGTTTTTGAAGATGAATTTTAGCCACACCACAACCTAGATTGGGTCATCTTAAAGCCTTGCATATATTTCCCAAGACACAAGATGAAATATAGTCAAATATGTTGTCCAAAGGCACTACCAAATACAAATTAAATACCCATCCATTTATATACAAAGACTGACTTGTTTCTACTAATTCTCATAACTTTCCTCAATTATTTTCATTGGTCTCTCTTTAAAACTTTGTATTGTGCCCTTTTCCTTCTAATCCTTTTTTTGAATTTGACCCCACTTTAGTCTCACATGACATATTTGCTTGTGCATTGAGAGGTCATTGGGTAAACAATTTCCTACAATCACTTCACCACTTTACACAACATTCAACATGCCAATAGATTAAGGCTTAATGCTTCAAATTGGTTAGCCACAACCACTGTTATGAGCACTTTAACTTAGATGCAAACCTGAGTGCACATACATAATGGTTTCACCGAAATTTTCCCAATTCAATTTTTTTTTTTTTTAATATGAACCTCAAAACATGAAAAAACAACTTTGAATGTTATAATAGAAATTATTGATTTTTTTGAGATTTTATTAATTCAATTTTATGTTTTTGAACTTTCCCTTTTTTATTATTATATATTTTAGCATTTAAACCACAATTTAGGTTATAATGTAGATGGAAGAGGAAAATGGTGTTTGTTTTTCTTTGTGTAAGCATTCATTGGATGAGAAGTGTTGTTTGGCTTCAAATAGTTTAAATGTTAAAATGATTCATCAAATTATTCCATGGGTCTATGTACATTACTCACATATCATATTAAAAATTTTATATTATTTACATGATCACAAATAATTTAAATTTGAATTTATGTATAACCAACTTAGATCCATCTTAGCCCTAGATCTATCAAGCGCCAAGAGGGATTAAATTTCTTGAGGTGCAAATCTCTTTTTTTAGTGTAAAACTTGAGGAAAGGTTTGCACCTCAAAAGTTTTGATCCCTCTCAACACTTGATAGATCCAAGGTTAATATGGATCTAGGATGGGTTTTATATACACATATATATAGGCTAGATCCATCTCTCCCTCTCTCTTCTTCTTCTTCTCTCTCTCTCTCTCTCTCTCTCTCCCTTCCCACTCTACTCTCTCCCGCTCATTCTCCTTATCTCCCTTGTCACCCTCTCTCTTTCCACCTTTCTCTCTTTATGCATTTATTCTTCCCTCCCTCTCTCTCCCCCTCCAACTCCATATCTTCTCCCTACCCTCTCTCAAGTCCTCTCTTTTTCGTTCATCCATATCTCTTGCTCTCTCTCTCTCTCTCTTCTCTCTCTCTCTCTCTATATATATATATAATATATATATAATATATATATATAATATATATATTCTTTCCAACTATGTCACTATCTCCATCCATGTCTCCTTATCTTTCTCCCCTTCTCTCCCCCCTCCATCATTGTGTCTCCCTCTCCCTCTCTCTTTCCCTTCTCACTCTCTCTCTCCTCTCCTTCTCTCTCTTTTCGCTGCCTCCTCTCTCACTCACTCACTCTCCATATATCCCTTATCACTCCCTCTCTCTACCCACCTATATCTCTCTATGTCTTTATTATTCCCTCCCTCTCTCTCTTCACCCCTCCAACTCCATCTTTCTCTCACTCCCTCTCTCATTCTCTCTCTCAAGTCCTGTTTTTCTTCCTTCTTCTCTCTCCCTTTCTCTCCCACCTCCCTCAATCTCTCACATCCATCTCTCTCTCTCTCTCTCTCTCTCTCTAAATTTGTTACTATATCCCTCCTTCTCTCCTTCTATCTCTCCCCCTCTCTCCCCCCTCCATCTCTATGTCTCCCTCTCTCTCTTCCATTTCTCTCCTTGTCTCTCTCTTCCTTTCTTTCCTCTCTCCTTCACTCTTTGTCTATCTGTCCCTTGTCACTCCATGTATTTCTACCTCTATATCTCTATGTATTTGTTCTTCCCTCCATATCTCTCTCTGCCCTCCAACTTTGTCACTATCTCCCTCCCTTCATTGCATTTAAATGAATGCAATGAATTAATTTATTGCATTGATTTCAGTAAATACTATTGGATTGTGTTAGTTTAAGTGTGATGAATTTATTCATTGCATTGATTTCAGTGAATACTATTGGATTGCATTAGTTTAAGTGTGATTGAATTAATTGATTCCATTGATTCAGCGAATACTATTGAATTGCAATAGTTTAAGTTTTATTGAATTAAATGTTTGGCCCATGGGCCAATACATGGCTTATCAATACTACATGGCCAAAAACCATAACTCATTTCATAGTAAAAAATTAAAAACTAAAATATATTAGACATTACATATATCATTAATTACATAGAGTGAGAATTCTTGATTATATGGATTGAGGGGGGGGGGGTAGAGAGAGAGTGAGCATTGGGCGAGAGGGTGAGAGAGAGAAGGAGAGAGGGAGGGAGACAGTGGAAGATATGGAGAGTAGAAAGAGAGGGAGAGGGAGAAAGAAGGAGGGAAGAAAAAATACATAGAGAGATAGAGAGGAGAGTGATAGGCAAAGAAATTGAAGAGAGAGAAAAGGAGGCATAGAGATGGAAGGGGGAGAGAGGAGAGAGAATGATAGAGGGAGGGAGATAATGACAGTGTTGGAGAGAGAGAGAGATCGAGGGAGGTGGGAGAGGAAGGGAGAGAGAGGAAGGAAAAGAGAGAAGGCTTGAGAGAGGGAAGGAGAGAGAGGGAGGGAAGAAGAAATACATAAAGAGAGAAAGTTGGAGAGAGAGAGAGGTTGAACAGGGAGATATGGAAAGAGAGTGAGGGAGAGAGTAGAGCAGAAAGGAAGAGAGAGAGAGAGAGAGAGAGAGAGAGAGAGAGAGAGAGAGAGAGAGAGAGAGAGAGAGATGAATCAAACCTAGATATGGTATATGTGTATATAAAAACCAAACTAGATCCATCCTAACCCTGAATCTATCAAGAACCAAGAGGGATCAAATATTTTGAGGTGCAAACCTTTCCTCAAGTTTTTCACTCAAAAAATAGGCTGCACCTCAAGAGACTTGATCCCTCTCAATGCTTGATAAATACGAACTTAAAAATATATCTAAGTTGGTTATAGCATTATTTTCCATTTAAAATATTATTATCATTAGACATTTTTCTTTACCTTAAACAAAACCATTTCATATATATATTCCCTTATTAAAATTTAAGTCAAATAAAAGCATGTAATATATATCCAATTTAATATAACTAACACATACCTCAAAGTATGTTGGACTAACCTCTTCACCACATATCCATTACTTTTAAACCTTGATGCATCTTCAAAAATCTACTAGACTCCACATGCAATGAATCGACCCACTCTCCATTTAAAATGCTACCTCCACTTTGCACCCCAATCGTTGTCACTCTTTCTTCCAATGAGATTACCTTTACTCGGAGTGCAAACTGTTTAAGCTAGAAGGACCATAATGCAATTTGGTTGCAAATACCATATTTATAGTTGGAGGAGTGCCTTTCTAACTTCATTCAATTATTGGTGTAATGTCAATGAATGTTAAAGGTGGTGTTCACTGCATTCAATTGTTGGAGTACTAACAACCAATCCCAAGGATGGGTGTTTATTGTGAACATATTTGCACGTTAGGTCTGCTAATATCTCACAAACATGATTCCACAAAAAAACATCAAGCATTGGTAGCACAAATAATTTTAATCCCAATTTCATAAAGATGTTGTGGATTCGTTACAAATTGTTTAATAACCCTCTCTTGAGATAGTTACCAACTAATTTCATAATGGGTTCTTGATGTCAATGTTCATTATACATATTAAATTAGTACTATTTTCACAATATGTATATATATGAGTTTTTATGGATAGGGACATTACAAGTTATCTCAGCATATTAAGGAAATATAGAGTATTAATAAGTAAAAGGAATGAAATAAAAATTAAGACGAGTCTTTTCGCTAGAAATCATATAAGAGAAAATTTTGAATCGAATCTCCTTAGATGCAAAGAAAAGAGATTTGATCTCTCTCAGCCCTATGTAGGTAGATCTGGAGTTAACATGGATCTAGGCTCTTATAATATATATGTAGTTGACATTGAAATGTTTTATTTATCATCATATATCCATCTTAAATACAGATCTAATATGAGCCGAGAGGGATCCAATTTCTTCACATGCGACATTATTTAAATATTTTGTATTGTTTATTAAAAAAAATAATAATTTTTATTTGGGCTGACATGAATAAAATTTCAACTTTGATGATGGAGGGACAAAGTTACACATCATACTAGGCTGTAGAATGGGCCTCTCAGCTCAATAATTCACGTTCACATTAAAATGTTAAAACATGCTCCCTCATATTTTTTCTTATATGCATACATTTAATTATTTTTATTATTAATATTTTTGAAAATCTTACATATCAAATCCATATTAAGATTTGAAAGAATTAAAAATCTCCCTCATACAATGAATTAGAGAGCAACTATTAATGGAATACGATTTTTCTCAATCTCTCTCCCTCTCTCTATATATATTTCATGTTAAAATCTTTTACTCAACCTATGTATTGAATTATTTTATTTATAACATGTATTAAACTTTTCTTTGTTATTGATATTTTTAAAATCTTGTATATTAGCTCCATATTAAAAATGAAATAAATTATACATCTCCTTGATTATGAAAGTGAAAAAAAAATCAATTTAGATTACTTTATCATTCTCCATATAAATAGATATAAAATTATGTTATTTAATATGGACATCGAAATATTTTAGTTATGATTGATAGTAAAATATATTTTGTTATTAATATATTTTTGTTTTAAATATCACATGTAAAATAGAATGTAGAAGGAATTGCACATAATGTAATATTAATAATACTATTTTATGTCATCTCCATATTAGGTAGTGAAGAAATTACATTTCTTCCTCGTTCTAAAATGTATAATAATTTTTTTTACTTATATCCATATTAAGTAGTGAAGAAATTACATTTCTTCCTCATACTAAAAGGCATTTTCTTTTTTACTTATGGTTACTTTATATCTCTATAAAAAGATATGTATAATTAAGGTGCAAATTGAAGTCTTTTAATTTTGGCCGAGATTAATTTATTTTGTTATTACTATTTTTAAATGTAACATGACAAAATATCTCCCATAATGGGCTATATATCCATTGATAAATATTCAAATCAAAGCAATCGTATTCATTAAAATCAATGCAAACATTTAATTCAATCACACTTAAACTATTGCAATTCAATAGTATTCACTGAATCAATGGAATCAATTAATTCAATCACACTTAAACTAATGCAATCCAATAGTATTCACTGAAATCAATGCAATGAATAAATTCAATCACACTTAAACTAACACAATCCAATAGTATTTACTGAAATCAATGCAATAAATTAATTCATTGCATTCATTTAAATGCAATGAAGGGAGGGAGATAGTGACAAAGTTGGAGGGCAGAGAGAGATATGGAGGGAAGAACAAATACATAGAGATATAGAGGTAGAAATACATGGAGTGACAAG
>APFE030631986.1:0-48714 GCA_000404065.3 Pinus taeda | reverse complement strand
CCCTTAATTCAACTTCCTTTCCTTCCGCAGAAAATTTCATGAAAATTTCTTGAAAATTAAAAGCTATTGTACCCAAGATTGTAGCCATTGGACTCCTAGTACAACATCAACACCACCCATTGGAATGGAAAGAATTGGGCTATTCAATACATATTCTCCCATGGATAGCTTGATATTATGGCACTTTCCAGAGAAATTTATGATTCCTCCACTTGCAACCATCACTTGACACTCTGGTGTTGGATATAGGAAGCAATTCAATTCCTTCGCTATATTACAATGAATAAAAGTATGGGTACTTCATGAATCAATCAACACTATTACCTTTTTTTTCTTGATATGTCCTTCTATCTTGATAGTTTGAGGAGTGGTAATTCCAGCGAATGCATTACAAGATATGGTTGGATTCATTTATTCTTTATCTAAGGTTTGTTCCTAGAGTATATCCTCTTCTTTTGACATTTCTTGTTCCTTTTCTTCCTCCTCTTCAAAATCCATGTAAAACAATTTCTTCTCATCACACTTTTGACCTTTAGTGTATTTGCTATCACAACTGTAACAAAGCCCTTTTGCTCTTTTTTCTTCTTATTGATGTGTTGTCAGCCTTGTATATTGTGGAAGGCTAGGGGCAACAACAATTCCATATTTATAGTTGTGAGTGGTAGGTTTCCTGGTTGCCATAATTTTTCTTTCCATTTTTCTTGCTAACCTGAATGCCTTCTCCAATGAATCAGGTACCTGTTAATGCCCTGAAAATAATTGCATCAACATCGGGGGATAACCACCTGGTCCGAACCTTAATACAACTCCTTTTCCGTTTGGGATGGTAGCTCCGATTGCATATAATGGGACCCGTTTCCCAGTAATGAATAAAAAGAGGTGGATGAATGAATTGTTTAATAGGTGATAATGAATGGAGGACTTAATCTATAAGCGAAAATGTAAATGACTAATTTATCCCGGGAAGCTTCTATTCTTAAGTGCAACATTTGGTAATCTGTGTTTGTCAATAGGCATATAGATGACACTATTCAATAAACAAAGGCATTCATTTAAATAATAATTGCTTCGTTCAAATAGTTGAATGAAGTAATTGATAAAACATTGTTACACTTCTCTTTTTATATTATTGATACATGTATGATTAAAAGAACAGCAAACTGTAAACATCTAGTAGTGGAAAGTGTAAAGAATGTTGTTAAAACACATGCATATATTCAATAATAGCAAGAATGATCGAACAACAATTGACATAAAAAGAATAAATTCAGACATAGATAATAGTACCATGTGAGCTGTAAATCATTCCCAATGTCAATCGCAATTTGAATTCCTTCTTCCGACTCAGAAATACTTTTAAATAAAGGCAGTAGTGCACATCCACATAAAAGCTTCGTTATCAAAATTTGGAATAATTGGTCTAGTTTTCATAAAAGAATATGCCTGAAGTATAGTAGTGCAACTTCAAGCTTAAGTCATATAAAAAAGCTTATGACCCTTTCTAAATACATGAAAGGGTCTATAAATACTAAATTAAACTAACAAACTACAAAATTAAAATGCTATTAAATTGGTATTGTGATCTTGAATATCTTCCTCCCAGCATGATTCATCACTCTGGCTATTTGCCTATTGTCCTGAGTTGGCATATGGCCAGCATCGGTTCCACTTCTTGAGGGCGGCTGAGATGAGAATTGATTTGAGAAGCATAGGTGGCATCATGTATATCAGGAATGATACACCCGATTGCATCTGTTAGGAATTTGAGGGCGGCTCTCTCGCTGTAAGGTTTTACTAGGAAACCCCAATAGGTGTCCCAAGTTAAACTTTTAATTCCTATGATCAATCTCCCATTCTTTTCTAGCTCTTGGTAACATGATTGCTCCAATGTCTTGGTTGATAATAATTTACCCGAAGACTCATGCTTGTGTTTCGTCGGGTTCTGTCTCCATTCCCGTATAGGCTCTAACTCAGTTTCATTTTCATCTCTAAACTTCTCCAGGAATGCTTTATTATACTTCTTCTCTAGTTCAGGCAAATGGTACATTTGTCTCAAGTCATTGGGCTGAAACGAACCAAATACTCTGCCATCAATAGTGGAGAATGTTATGTTTGTAACTGGAATTTCTTCAACCACCCATCTCACCACATCTGTATATGGAAGAATTTTCTCTCGAGCCGTTATCCTGTGCAAGTAGGAATCAACCAAATCTTTTAAAGTAGCGTCAGATTTCTGGCTTGATCCTGCTATAGCTTGTACCGATGTTTGCCGAGGTTCCTCGGCTTCAACCAGGTTGTAAATTCTCTTCCAAGTAGTATTACCGAGACCAAGGCATGTGGTATCCGAGATTAATCCTTTTTTGCTTGGTCTCGGTTTGGCAGCATGTTGTCCTGTTACCACAGAAGCTGAAGTTGTTCCAAATTTCTTAGATTTCTTCCCCATTTGGTCTGAATTTGCTACTGCGGAGAAGCTCTGCACAAGAGATACAATGAACGTAATGCAGAGAGTAGATGGTGAAAACCAAGTATGGAAGAATTATGCCAATCAATGAATAATGGAAGATTATGATAAGGCTCCCGCGGGTACAATCTCTGAAGGGATTTAGGCATAACTGCTCCATTAATTAGTCGTTTAAACCCGTCAATCATTTAAATGCTCATCATATCCTTTATTTGTCGAATAATCTATTTAAGCATGGATTTGATTTTTTGGCGGTTGGGCACAAGTGAATCACTATCGGGAAGACACAGGCTTTCAATAATAATTAATACAATATGCCGAAGCCATATTAATCCTTTTTGAAAGTCGCGCTTGGCTTTATCGCAATTGGAGATCGGATGAAACCTTGAGCAGTTTTATTTAAGGTATTGTGGAATCCCCGATCACCGATAGCGATATTTCTTAACTCGCATCGGGGGCTTTAAGGAGAAGACATTTCGTTGTATTCATATCACATTCCTCGATTTCTGATAGTGATATCACATCCGAGCAAAGAGAGGGGCCTTTTGTTATGATTGTTTATTTCCCGATAGCCGATGGTTATTCGCGCTTTGTGGCATCGGGGAGAACCAATGGGTCTTTGTTATGAATCCTTTGTTATTGCGATATGCGATCTTGCGATCACTTTATCACAATAATAAAGAATTATTCATTTTTATTATAATACCGATTATTTATTAACTCAAATGGTTTTATAATGTTTCATTTGTTTCCGGACCTTTAGAGGAATGATAAGTTAATACCAATTTAATCTAAAAGGGACCCATTTCATATCATAGTTTTCTAAAGTAAATTTTTTTGAAATGGGGGGTTGTTGTATAGCACAACAATTGGCGATTTTCTGGGAGGAACAGTTATCTCTGAGAAATATTGGAATATAGACATCTTATCAAAAAGGCAAATTCTAATATAACTAAGTATACATACATTCTGAATATAATAAAATTTGTTTTTTGCTAATTTCTTCTCTTATTAAAATTAAATACATTCTAAGTTTTAAATTGGCCTCTATTAGTTGATAATGATAAAACAACACCCCTTTCCAACTTAGCCCTTTTGATTGACTCCTTTTTCATAGGTAGTGCCTCTGCTGCCAGCAAACGTTCATAGTTTCGACAGGGATACATTTTAACCATTTGATTGTCCATGATCCCTCCCATCTCAGAGTATGATTAAAATAATGAATTCAAAATATGCCTTCATATTTTGTATTTCTTTTCTTTTCCATTATTTTGTAAGATAAAAAGCCATTTTCCTAGTTTGGTAGCCAGCTGATTGACAATGCCATTCACTGGTTGTAATCTAATCGAACAAGCTGACTCATGATGAGACCCCTTGTCTTATGCTTATAAGCCATTACCCTGTTTTGGTATGCAGTGTTGGTAATGTTGGTTAGACTACTTCCCAATGATCATGATAAGCAGGATTGTGATAAGACCCCTTATTATATCAGATAGTTTAGAATTACACTCTGAGTAATCATAAACTTGGATGAATGGGATGGACAATTTTCTCCTTAAGAGAGGATGGGTGACAAGGTAAGAGTTAAAGATGCTAAGATTGCATCAGTTTCTGTTTTGATATTGATAACCCTTTTGTGGTCAGTTTGAAAACATTAAAATGATTTACAGTAGTTCTAAACCTTGAGAAGATTTCAAAAAAAAAATGGGGTTTTCAGAATGTGAATATACCTAATTTCCTAGAAATTTTCCCTTTTGTTTAAGGCTTCTATTTTCAAAAGTAAAATACTAAAAGTACTTCTTTGCAGCAAATTTTCAATATAGCAAAGGCCAATAGAAGCTATTTTACAAATTTATTTCCAAATGGTCCTAAAAACTTAAAAATCCTACTGAAATTAAAAGAGAAGGGGTTACCTCCTCAATTGAAGAATTTCTTTAAGATGAGGCCATTAACAAGAAGAGAGTCCCTCTTTCTTGATAGATCTTGTAATATGAATGTCGAATGGCCTATCTTTTCGCTGATCTAAAATGGTCCAAGCAACATCTTTTGGAGCTTGGTGTGTTTACCTTTATCCTCATTGGCTTTATCCCATTTCAGAACTAGACGAAGCTGAATCAAATGATGACTTGATTATATGCTGATGTTTAGCATGAGTAATTTTGGCTTTTTCTCTTTCCTCTTCTAATTTTAAAATTTGATCATACCTGAGTTGGATAGAAGAAGAGGGGCTTTCTTCAATAAAATGAACTAGGGCTAGAGAAGGAAGCATTAAATTGGTCGGTAGTATTGCTTCTTTCCCATATACAAGATTGAATGGGGAAGTACCTATGGAGGCCTTCTGCATTATTCTATCAGCCCATAGTGCGAATATTAAATATTTGTGCCAGTTTTTATGATTTTGTTCAATAGTTCACTTAATGATTTTGAGTAGGCTTTTATTGGTATACTCTGCTAGATCATTACCCTGGGGATAGTAATTTGTAGAATATTTCAATTTAAATCCTATTTTAATAGCGAACTCAAACATGGCATTTCCAGAGAAATAAGATGCATTATCAAAAACAAGAGCATTTGGGACACCAAACCTGGTAATGATGAATTGGTCTATAAATTCTATAATTCCTTCAGAGCTTGTTGTCTTTAACGGAATTGTTTCAACCCACTTGGTAAAGTAATCAGTAGTAGTAAGGATATAATTATGTTGTTTGGAGGACTATGGATTTATTTCCCCAATGATATCTAATCCCCATTGTTCAAAAGGTTGATCAATGTTGGCTGGTTGCAAAGGGAAAGCTGGTTTTCTTTGTCTTCCACTGGAGATTTGACAACTTCGGCATTTCCTTACATATTCTTGAGTATCTCTGAATAAGGTGGGCCAATAATATCCAGCATGAATGATTTTGTGAGCTATTGTGTCAGCTCCAAAATGTCCTCCAGCTGGTCCATCGTGTAGCTCCTGCAAAACCTTTTGCGCTTCAGGTTTTTCCAGGCATCTTAGTAAAACTAAATCATAATTTTACCTAAAAAGTACATCATCAATGATTATGAAGTTTTTTGCCTTTAATCTAATGGCCCATTTGTTTTTATAAGAAATATTAGGAGGTGCATATCCATTTTTCAAATAAAAGATTAGATCTGCATATTGAGATTCAGAATTGGTAATACTTATCTGGTTGATTTCTTCAATATGTTCTGTATCACCTGATTCTGAAATGTTGGATGCTCCCACTAATAACCTGCAAAAACCTTGGCCTCTAACAATCTTTGCTGGCTTGATTTCCAATTCATACTCTTGAAGTGCTGTGACCCAATTTGCCCTTTTCTCACCTAATTCCCTTTGGATCAGTAATTGCCTTATTGCAGAAAAAGGAACTATAACTTTTGTATGGGATTTTAAAAGGAAGGGTCTATAGTGTTTGATAGCTTTATACACAACAAAGGCTTGTTTTTCGACTTCGGAGTAATTTAGTTCTGCACCCTGAAAATTTGAACTAAAAAATGAAATTGGTGCTTCCAAGTTGTGATCATTAATCTAAGTGAGTACCGTTGCATAAGATGAATCAGATGCGACAGTGTACAATATGAAATGATTAGAAAAATTAGGAGTGTTTAAAGTGGGGGCATTGATTATTTATTGTTTGATTAAAACAAATGCCTCCTTTTCTGCAGATCCTCATCTAAACACTACATTTTTCTTAATCATGGTTTGTAATGGCAAAATGATGTGAGAAAAATCGGGAACAAATCTTTTGACAAAGTTGATCTGACCTAAAAATGACTGCATGGATTTTTTGTTATGAGGAAATGGGATTTTAGAAGTTTCTTTCATCCTATCAGGATCAATATAGATACCATCTTTGGAAACGATAAAGCCCAAGAGCTTTCCTTGATTTAGAGAAAAGAAGGACTTTTTGGGATTGAGTGAAATACCATACCTTCTACAACATTCAAAGATTTGATTCAAATCATGTAAATGGTTGGATATCATTTTAGAAAATACAGTAATGTCATCTAAATAGACGACTATTGTTTTGTTGATCAATCCTTTGAAGGCTATATCCATTGCTCTTTGGAATGTAGCTCATGCGTTAATAAGTCCAAAAGGCATTTTCTGATAAGCGTGAGTACCCCATTTTGTTCTGAAAGTAGTCTTGAGTCTGTCATCAGGGTGGACCAAAATTTGGTTGTATCCTGAAAAACCATCTAAAAAGGACATTAGCTCAGAACCTGCTACTGAATGGAGTATCTGCTCCATGGTAGGTAATGGGAAATTATCTTTTTGGCTTTCCTTGTTCAGATTTCTGAAATCTATACAAATCCTGATGTCTCCATTTTTCTTCCTAACAGGAACCATATTGGAGACCCAGTTTGAGTGCCGAACAGGGAAAATAATCTTAGCTTTCAAGAGTTTATTGAGTTCTGATTTCATCTAACTCTCTAAGTTGGGATGTATTTTCCTCAGTTTTTGCTGAACTGGTTTTTGTTCAGAAAGCATTAGAATGGTATGTTGGATGATTGATGTATCATATGTTTTTAAGTCATCATACGTCCAAGCGAAGACATGTTTATTTTTCCTTAACAATCTAATAAATGCTAACCTTTCTTCCAGAGAAAACCCTAGTCCTAAATTGATATTTTGAGGATTCAACTCAGTACCGATATTTATCAATTCAAATCTTAAGGTAGAACTTTGGAGTTTTGGATTGGTTACCTGTTTACATCTGTCTTTAATGTGATAGAGATCTTCGAGTTTAACCACAGGTTTTGGTATTGAGTTTTCCTCATGCTTTTCTTTCATTTGAAGATCATGATTGCTTTCATCAATGATCTGATCATTGTAGGACTTGTTGGTAGTTAAGAAATGTAAGATTTCTTCATCGTGATTGAACACTCGCCAATTCGTGACATTTTCAGGAATTGATGGCCTAAAAATCAACTCTACTAAAAATCTATCTGGGCTATATTGTTTGGAAGGTAGGAGTTTAGAAGCAACATTGGCCAACAAGTCAGTAGCTGCATTCTGGGATCTGGGAATAGGTGAAATATTGAATGCTAAAAAATGAGACATAAGTTCCTGGACTAAGGACCGATAGTGCTTGAGGTGATTAGAGAGACAATGGATTGTATTTCGAACTTGTTTTATGGCAATCTCTGAATCGCCAAACACTTTCAGATATTGAACTTTCAGGCCAATAGCTTTATATAGTCCTTGTACCAAGGCCTCATACTCAGCTGTATTATTCGTGCATTCAAATTCTAACCTACAAGAAAGCATTGTTTTTTATCCCTCAGGGCTGACTAAAATACACCCTGCTCCTGATCCTTCACTGGATTTGGAACCGTCAAAATATAAAGACCAAAATAAAGAATTATTAACAGTTTTATTTACAGTATTCTCGGTAACATTAACACATCTTGAACTGTCAGTTTGTGAGAAATTTTTGATTTGAGATGTGAAATTGTTTAATGAGAAAGGAGATGGTTGGGCAATATAATTGACAAAGAATAATTCAGAAGAATAATTTCCCAAAATATTATTGTTAAATTCAATTGGTTGATTCTCCTGTTCGAATTCTGTAATATTATGGGTCATGTGTTTCTACCGATTGATTTTTATTTGATTTGGCTTTCCCTTGTAGGGAAGCCACGTATGAGACCAATTGGTAGAAATATACCCATGGAGCTTCTCAGACCAATCCCTGCTCAAGATTAAACCATAAAATTCAGGTATATCAGCAATTAAGATATCAATTCTTTGAACTACTCGTGGATCAACTGATAACTTGATAGTAACAGAGTTTATTTCCCCTAAGACTTTGGCTTTGGTTCTATCTAACTGCACAATGTGAATTGAAGACTTTTTGGGTTCTATGTTCAGCTTAGAACAAACTGAAGCCGACATTATATTAGATGACGCCCCTGAGTCAATCAAATAGTTGTGTAGATTTCGATTGTAGATTTCGTAGGTTAAGAGGAAAGGGGGGGTATGGGAATTTGATCTGTATCCAATTAGAATCGTATCAGTAGCTTCAACTCTACTAGAAGGTGATTGTCCTGAATCATTTGTAGCCTTAGCACTAGGAAGAGGCGAAGAAGGAACTGCATTTAGCTCCTTAAGAAGCATTTTTTGCTGATGTTTTAATTTGCTAAGTTCAAACATGGTGATGTTTGCCTTAGTTTTCTTCATGTCATCAACAATATTATAATCCATTGAATCTGATACTACCAACGTCTTTGATGTTGAAGGTATATTTGAGGGTGATGGTTGGTTTTGAGGCACTGTTGCAGCCGGCTTCCTTGTGGGTACCGTTTCCTTTGTAGTATTTGTACCTGCACTCCTTTTCTTTGAACTTTCCTGGACAGGCTCAGTGGAACTTTTGCTCCTAGAAGTCACAGGAAAAGCTTCTTGTTCAGTGTCAGTGTCGGAGTTAGGCAATATGAAGTCCCACATTCCATGGCATTCAACAACTTCCTCTTCTTCAAATTCATCGGATGGTGCAATTGTTTCATCTTCTTCTTCTTCCTCAGGGTCTGAATCTGCATTGGATATAACATTTGGTAGTTTTGACTCAGGTTTCTTAAAATTCCTATATGGTTTCTTTTTTGAAAATTCTACTACTTGCTTTTTAATTTCAACCATTTCATTTGACATTGTTTTGAGGACCTTTTGAAGACCCTCCATATCATATGGATCTTTGGTGATTTTCTTCTTTGAATCATCCTTGAAAGACACTCTTTTGGATTTCCTATCTTTGAGAACAACTTTCTTTTCCAAAGTGATTATACGTTTTTCCATAGCAAGGGCTTCTTTCATGTTTTCGGCCAAAGTTGGTTTCTCAGCCCTATCTACAAAAATGGCTATATTTGAAGGTAAGGCTGTGATGTACCACTCACTTCTAATTTGTTCACTTGGCTTGGAATCGGTGGGGATTTTATTCAAGAGCTTATTGAATCTGGAGTTAAACTCCTTAATTGGTTCTCTAGAATCAATCCATATATTTGAAAGGTCATTAATGAGTGTGGCCAAGGATCTATCATCGCCATATTTGGCAAGAAATTGTTCCTGAAAGATATTCCAACTGCTAATGGATCCAGAGGGCAAGGAAAAATACCAAGACCCAGCTGATCCTTGTAATGTGTAGGGGAAAAGCCTAACTACAACATCTTCTTCTGTTACTCCTTTTAGATTAACTGACAACATGAAATTATTTATGTTTTCCTCAGCTAATGTTCCAGTGTCTGGATTAAACTTTGGTAACCACTTCTCAGGATAATCAGGTAATGGATGTAATGGTGCAGGCATAGTGACTGCACCAGGACTGTTCCATGGATTCTGAGCCATATTGGGAGTACCAATGACTGCTTGTGGTGTTCCAGATGTTCGGGGAGGAGATGGTAATGAAGACTGAATAGGTTGTGATGTTGAAGGTGGTGACCCCTGGTGTACAATAATATGTAATGGGGAAGTGGATGTTTGACTTCGCACTAGAGATGATGAGATGGAAGATGATGGAGAAAAGGTCTCATTACCAGAACCTTCAGTGTTCTTTTTAGCCCTTTCCTTTGGGGTAAAGGCAACTCAGCTGGTTCAATGCAGAGTTTTTCGCTTTGAATTCTGGTAAGAGGATGAGGTAGGTGAAATTGTGAAGTCTCACTGCCTTGAAATACTTCAGACCTCTGAGGTGATATAGAGAAGCCTTGAAGTTTTTGGATGATAGACTGAACTTTAGGGGACTCCAGGCTTAAACCTTCTGAAGTATGGTGGGGTTGAGCAGTGGTAGTTGATCCCTCTTCTTCTTGTTTGGAAACTAGTGTTTCAGAATGCAAACGGGAGGTCCGAGGTGAGGTGGAGGGTGATTTACTCTGAGAATGATCTGTAGGTTTTGATTTACCCGCCATTCATAGTTGATGTCCCTCCTTCTAGCACCATAAATTTTGATGCCCCGAAAATCGTTGCATCAACATCGGGGGATAACCACCTGGTCCAGACCTTAATACAGCTCCTTTTCCGTTTGGGATGGTGGCTCCAATTGGATATAATGGGACCAATTTCCCAGTAATGAATAAAAAGAGGTGGATGAATGATTAGTTTAATAGGTGATAATGAATGGAGGACTTAATCTATAAGAGGAAACGTAAATGACTAATTTATCCCGGGAAGCTTCTATTCTTAAGTGCAACGTTTGGTAATCTGTGTTTGTTAATAGGCATATAGATGACACTATTCAATAAACAAAGACATTCATTTAAATAATAATTGCCTTGTTCAAATAGTTGAATGAAGTAATTGATAAAACATTGTTACACTTCTCTTTTTATATTACTGATACATGTATGATTAAAAGAACAACAAACTATAAACATCCAGTAGTGGAAAGTGTAAAGACTGTTGTTAAAACACATGCATATATTCAATAATAGAAAGAATGATCAAACAACAATTGACATAAAAAGAATAAATTCAGACATAGATAATAGTACCATATGAGCTGCAAATCATTCCCAACGTCAATCGCAATTTGAATTCCTTCTTCTGACTCAGAAATACTTTTAAATAAAGGCAGTAGTGCGCATCCACATAAAAGCTTCGTTATCAAAATTTGGAATAATTCGTCCAGTTTTCATAAAAGAATATGCCTGAAGGACAGTAGTGCAACTTCAGGCTTAATTCATATACAAAAGGTTACGACCCTTTCTAAATACATGAAAGGGTATATAAATACTAAATTAAACTAACAAACTAGAAAATTAAAATGCTATTAAATTGTTATTATGATCTTGAATATCTTCCTCCAACAACAATCTGATAATTGGCAGCATGATTCATCACTCTGGCTGTTTGCCTGTTGTCCTGAGTTGGCATATAGCCAGCATCGGTTTCACTTCTTGAGGGCGGCTAAGACGAGAATTGATTTGAGCAACATAGGTGGCATCATGTATATCGGGAATGATACACCCGATTGCATTCGTTAGGCATTTGAGGGCAGCTCTCTGGCTATAAGGTTTTACTAGGAACAACCAATAGGTGTCCCAAGTTAAACTTTTAATTCCTGTGATCAATCTCCCATTCTTTTCTAGCTCCTGGTAACATGATTGCTCCAATGTCTTGGCTGATAATAATTTACCCAAAGACTCATGCTTGTGTTTTGCCGGGTTCTGCCTCCATTCCCGTCTAGGCTCTGACTCAGTTTCATTTTCGTCTCTAAACTTCTCCAGGAATGCTTTATTATACTTCTTCTCTAGTTTGGGCAAATGGTACATTTGTCTCAAGTCATTGGGTTGAAACGAACCGAATACTCTCCCATCAATAGTGCAAAATGTTTTGTTCGTAATTGGAATTTCTTCAACGACCCATCTCACCACATCTGTATATGGAAGAATTTTCTCTCGAGCCGCTATCCTGTGCAGGTAGGAATCAGCCAAATATTTTAAAGTAGCATCGGATTGCCGGCTTGAGCCTGCTGTAGCTTGTACCGATGTTTGCCGAGGTTCCTCGGCTTCAACCAGGTTGTAAATTCTCTTCCAAGTAGTATTACCGAGACCAAGACATGTGGTATCCGAGATTAATCCTTTTTTGCTTAGTCCCGGATCGACAGCATGTTGTCCTGTTACCATAGAAGCTGAAGCTGTTCCAAATTTCTTAGATTTCTTCCCCATTTGGTCTGAATTTTTTACTGCGGAGAAGCTCTGCACAAGAGATGCAATGAATGTAATGCGAAGAGTAGATGGCGCAAACCAAGTGTGGAAGAATTATGCCAATCAATGAATAATGGAAGATTATGATAATGCTCCCGTGGGTACAATATCTGAAGGGATTTAGGCATAACTACTCCATTAATTGGCCGTTAAAACCCGTCAATCACTTAAATTCTCATCATATCCTTTATTTGTCGAATAATCTATTTAAGCGTGGATTTGATTTTTTGGTGGTTGGGTGCAAGTGAATCACTATCGGGAAGAGACAGGCTTTTAATAATTATTAATACATTATGCCGAAGCCATATCAATCCTTTTTGAAAGTCGCACTTGGCTTTATCGCAATCGGTGATTGGAGGAAACCTTGAGCAGTTTTATTGAATGTATTGTGGAATCCCCAATCACTAATAGCGATATCGCTTAACTCGCATCGGGAGCTTTAAGGAGAAGACATTTCGTTGTATTCATATTGCATTCCCCGATTGTCGATAGTGATATCGCATCGGAGCGAAGAGAGGGGCCTTTTGTTATGATTGTTTATTTCCCGATAGCCAATGGTTATTCGTGCTTTGTCGCATCGGGGAGAACCAATGGGTCTTTGTTATGCATCCTTTGTTATTGTGATATGCGATCTTGCGATCGCTTTATCACAATAATAAAGAATTATTCATTTTTATTATAAGACCAATTATTTATTGACTCAAAGGGTTTTATAATGTTTCATTTGTTTCCGGACCTTTAGAGGAATGATAAGTTAATACCAATTTAATCTAAAAGGGCCCATTTCATATCATAGTTTTCTAAAGTAAAAAATTTGAAATGGGGGGTTGTTGTATAGCACAAGAGTACCCAAAGGTGAACCTCATGTTGGATATTATCCTTTAAAGTCCCTACAAATACATCAATCCTATGCTCCCTTGGAATACATTTTACCCTTATGTTTGACTTTTGGAAGTCCTCAATGTGCTCCATCATTGAACCCTTTTGTTTGAGATTTATCAATTGGATAAAAATGGTGTTGCTTTTTGTATCCTCATAATGTGCTATCATTTCTTTTGTAAAAATTACCCAAGTGAAAATTTGTTTACGAAAGCAAAACCATCGATACCATACAAACTGATTTGGTTCCAAATATAAAGTTGCAATACATAACTTTTGTGTGTTTTGGACATTATGGAGATTGAAAAATTGTTCCATCTGTAGTATTCATGTTTCGGGATCCTTGCCATCAGTCTTCCTCATATCAATTTTTGGAACATGGTGGGACTTCAATCCAACATTAGAGTCTATGAAATCATGATTAACATTTATTTTGTTCTCATCATGAGTTTCCTTTACTACCCTTTCACCATTAGTAACCATTTCTTGTAGCAACTTATTCAAATTTATCTTCAATTCTTCCATCTTAGCGTCCATGCCGTTCATCTTAGCATCCATGCCATTCATCTTAGCTTTGATGCCATCCCTCTTAGCTTCCATGCCATCCATCTTAGCTTGCATGCCATTCATATTAGCTTCCACACCATTCATCTTGGCTTCAGTTACCTTTTTTGAGAGTGAAATTGGTTGTACTTGGCCTTGTAATTTTGATATATCATGTTGCATTTCTTCCTCTTCTTTATGAGTCATGCTAGAGCTTTCAGGTTTCTTACTAGGTGTTTCCATTTTATTCCTTTGGGGCATCAATTAATGCTAATAATTCTTCACTATTCCATTTGAATTACTTCAAACTAATTTTTCAAACCAACTTTATGCAAAATTTATAAAAAACTACACACTTTTTTTCACTTTGTAAGAGCTCGATATTAATATGTTGTATCTCTGTAACTGTGGATCTAGAATACCTGAAATTACGTCCTATAGTATCCCTTTGAGTCCAATTTCTAACCCTGCAAGTCTGATCAAGATTGGATTCTACAAGGAAGAGTTATGTTGAATCTCCCACATTGACCTCATTATAGACTAGTTTAGTAGACCGAACTTGTACAAAGTGCCATGTGTCAATGTTTTGACCTTAGTGCTTGAAACTGATATTAAGAACACTACATGCCATCCTATTTCTAAAAATTCTTATGAAATTTCAATCTGATGCTTAGAACAAAATTTATGACACTTTTCCCTAGGTCACCTATTTGGAATGTAATTCAGGAGTCTGCAAAAACCCTAACTTTCTAAGCTCATATCTCTGAAACTATAGTGAGACAAGCTATTAAATTTGGACCCGAAGTTCAAAACAATTTTGGCTCAAATGGGTGTTTTTGTTAGCTTCTGAAACGTTGTAGAAAACAAGTTATAGAAAAATTTCCATGGTGACCTATTTGGAGCAGCAAAACCCTAGAATCCAAAGCTCTGATACCAAATATTATGAAATGAGCTCACAAAAAGATAGAAAAGATAGATAAATGCCTTAGAATTCAACCTCTTCAAGTGGGAAACCTCCTTTACATTACACAAATGAACAATTCTTGGATGATACAAATGACTAAATCTCCCTTCTATATATAGGAGTCTAAGATGTCACAATATAATCAAGCTGACATAACAGTAATAACATAAGGGCACAACAATAACAATAGTGGGTTTCTATGGGGTACACTAATAACAATATGGGGACAATAGGGGCAAAATAATAACAATAATGCCTACAATGACAGTAGTAATGGGGGAATCACTAGTATTATAGAGACCTAACATGCAATGAGTGTGAAACCTAACTTGAATTATGAAACTAGAGCTTCACATGTCGCTCCTCCTGAGGGATTCTTGTTGGTGTTCTTATGTGGACACTTTGTGGCATATTGTCCCAGCTCATGGAAATGAAAACACTCAATATTTTACATGTCCTTCTTCTTTCCGCGCTAACTAGAATCCTCTTTGGATTGGGATTTCTTACCTTTCCATCCATGGCATAGTTCTCCTCATCATCATGCTTCGATGAGGTTCCATCTCTAATGTTCTGCCTTATCACTTCTTGGACCAAGTTGGACCACAATCGCTACCAATTTCGTAGCTTTCCCTCCCATTTACCAAATCTTGGTAGTTGTGCGAGCTCTTGGGAAGTCCTAGAAGATCTAGGCTCACTAGATCATCTTCAACAATTGTAACTCCAACATTCCCAAGTTCATCTAGACATTGGGTGAACCTGCTTAGGTACTATGGTATTGTGTCGCCCTTCTCAATATTGATTTTCTAAAGCTTGTCCTTCAGTGTCATCTTCATGTGGTCATTGTTGTTATGAAGCAAGTCTATCAAGGCTTTCAACATTGCATATGGAGTGTCCTTCCCATCAATATTCAATAAAATATGATCTCGAACTCCTTCTAATATGATCCTCCTCACCTTTAGCACACATTTCTTCCACTCTACCACATCTTTATCATCCATTTTTGGAGGCTTAGGAATATCATTCTCTATTAATTCCTTTAACATTTTTTCTTCCAACACTTTCTCCATCTTTTCCTTCCAGGAAATATAATTTGAGCTACCCTCAAGGACATACTTGAGTCAAAATTCATAGAACGACATCCTGTTGGATTTGAAGAATGATCCTACAGATTCTATTTTTCTGCAAAGAAAAACTTGAAATATTTTCTTCTATTGGGATTTCTACTTTGATGCCATGTATAAATTCCTTGTATATTCAAACTAATTATGTAATTTTCTATATAAAAAAGACTTGAATCTACTCTACTCATGAGCGGAAACAATTAATCAATTGAGAAATCAGAAAACATGAGACAAGATTCAATCACATATGCTCAAATATTAATATAAGGGGAGACATTGCTGCTCAAAACACCTTACTATATGTACATTGCATTAGATAAAAAAAGTAGAGGAGATTTACAATTCTTGCTCAAACTTGAGAAACCTATGTACTAGTACAATCTATGTCACTGCCTCACAAGCTAGCTCTGGCCAATTCTTAGCCAATTCTCCTGCTTACCAAGCTCCTATTTCCTTGCGCTATCTCTCAAGGAGTTAGCCTCCTATTAATTAGGGAAATCACAATCCTGAATTTCACAATCCCTATAGGACCTTCTCTAAGTGCATGCACCACCTGTACAACTCGGAAAATTATACAACTGATAGTACATTTCCCTTGAACTCAAATCTCAACTGGGTAACTTGAATTTCATGCATGCATGAGTTAATAATGGATGATTTATCAGTTAACTAGTTGAACAAATGAAGTTACACCCCACTGCTAGACCTCGTACTAGTTCCTCCAACAGTTGGAACTAGTTTAATTGACATTAACTCAGGTTGATTGAATTAAACTATTACAATTTAAATTAAACTCAACCTAGGCTCCTAAAATTTAGCAACCACTCTACATGACTCAAGGTAGGCTCCCAACTTGAATTAAATGAGCTAACTAAGTGAAATTAACTTAGTTAAATCATTCTCATTGTCCTGTGACGTGGAATTACAATTTTCTCCTAATTTAATTCAAGGAAAAATTAAATAAAAAATTTCTTGTTGCCATTTTCAAAAATACGAAGATAAGGATAATGATCTATTTGAAACAAAGAAAATGGTTGTCATCCTTAAAAATCAATTAGAAGAAGCAAGGGGAATGAAAGAAGTGGTGACAAGCTAGCTACAATAAAATGAAGGATATTGTAAGAAACTAAATCCAAGATTGTTTCCTTGAGAAATTATATTGAACAACAAAATGGTTAGCTAACGTTTTGTAGGAAACTCTGAATTATTATATGATATTCTTAGTTAGAATGAGTGAGTCCAAACAGGTTTGTTGATTTAATAAAAATGTGTAAAACTTGTTATTTGTATTTCAACCAAAGCTTTAGACCTTCAAGGTGAGTCCATCATTAGGTAGTTGCAGTCCATAATTAAGATGCTAAGAGCATGATTAGATTGAGATATTAATAGTCATATAAGGGAAAATATATTTCATTTCTCGTCATAATTATAATTAATTAATTTAATTTTGGTTCATCATTTTTATTAATTTTTTTTTAATAAAGGCTTCCAAGTTGTCAAAGTTCATCATTCATTAAAACATGCATCACTCATCATGATGTTATTAAAAAAAATCAAGGTCAAACACCTCAAAGGCAAAAAAATCTAATAGTTATGCCAATTTTCTTAAAGGAACTATAAATTAGTCAAACATAGTGATAAACATAGCGAAACATAATCATAGTACTAATCATATTATCCACACAAATAATAGGGATGAAGGCGAAAAACAACAAAAACAAAATCAGATTAGTCCCATAGGTATACATGTAGTAAGAAAGCAACAAAATTATGAACTTTCTCAAGCAAGAAACCAAAGCAAGCCAATTTCTTCAAAGGGGTCAATTCCTCCAAGAAGACCCTTCACATCTAGGTACTCATTCTTTTTGATGGATATTGTTTTATTTGTCTTAACTTTGACCAAAAATAAAAATTTTGTAGATCACAAAGTAGAAAAGGTGCTTATTAGACCTTAGCAAGTAGCCCCATAAGATCTAGAAATCCCTACAATGAGTGAATCAAGAACCTTAATTGATTTTCTCCCTTATTGATTCACAATTAATGTTTCAAGTGCAAAACATTTAGACACAAATATTGGCATAATAATGGTTAGAGATAAAGGAATAAAATAATAAATCATCATCAATAGTAATCAAAGAACATAAATATGGAGAAGAAAAGTAAGAGTAGCATGAAGAATGGAGTTTAGATCTATATGTCTAAGATGAAGAAAGAAAATGATATAGGAGGAATTATTAGAAAGGGTACAATTAGTCTTGATGATAGAAGAAAAAAAATTCCAAATGGTATGCTTGTTGGAGGTATCAAGAATAATCCATTAAGTGTAGCTGAAATAGTTAATCAAGGATACTATCTCACATTCAAATTTCAGGGATGAAAAATAAGAAAAGTAGGTTTAGGAAGACTGGTAGCCAATGCAATTAGGTATTTAGAAAATGTGTATTTCCTTAGTGAGATTAAAAGAATGAAAATTTGATCTATGAGGATAATGTACCTAACAACACATCTATTAATGTAAGTATAGATTTAGATGAAGAAAGAGGTGGAGGGTTCCATCAAGGAGATGGAAGTGCAAGAATGAGAACCACAAGATAAGAATAATAGACCTAAACCAACTATAGTAATATGAAGAAAGTGAAGTGAATGACGAACTTCAAATCAACATAAATATCAATACCTTTTGAAAGGGAAAGTATGTGACATAAAGTATATGGCTTGTTTGGTTGCATATGAGTCCCAAATACAAGTTCATTGCAGTTGGTTTCTTCCTAAAATGAAATATACAAAAAATGAGTGGTCTCAGTGATTAAACATGGACTAACAAAGAATTGAATTGAATGGAAATAATGAATAAACAAAAAAAACTAAAACTAAACTAAAACAACATGAAACAAGTTTGTGAAACAAAACAAATGAACAAAGGAGTAGGAAAAGGATCTATTTATTTATTTCTAGTAGTTGAAGAGTTATAAATAAGTATCGAAGGAACTTAAAGAGAGTTGATTTTGAAATGGTGCACAATAGATCTCAACAACTATTCCCCTTCTCAATATCTTTTTCAAGCTCTTGATCTATCAAAGAAGAAAAGAAAATATTTATAATGGTGGAATTATCCTGACAATGGTATGCTATATTTATTTGGAGCAATTTCGGAAGCATAAAAATGCATAACTTGTTCTTGTTTTTGGCTCTCCATGCTCTTGCATTAATAGAAATTTTGAACGCTCCTTCCCTCCATTAGCTCATCAATGATATCTTTTGCCTCATAAATGATATGAGAGCTAACGTCCCCTTACTAATGTGGATTCTTGGGGCTTAAGAATTGAATTCTCAACCCATCATATCAAGGGATTAAGTGTTTTTTAAGAAAGTTTACATCTTGAGGTGTTGATCAGGCTTCTAGCAACCCTTGCAAATTTCGAAGGAAAAGTCGTGATGTAGTGAATTTATTTCTTTTGAGAACCCACGGGAGTTTGTTTTTTAAGTCAACCTTAGGAAAGTATTTCAGTATTTTCCTTTCATAAAGTTTCCAGTTCAAAGTTTATCCTCTATACATGTTTCTCACTAACTCTAATTGTCTTCTACTATGTACAAATGAGTTTACCATTTTCTCATAATAACAGTTGCCCACTGACGTATGAGGTTAGGAGCAAGCATATAGAATAATTACATCACTTTTGGTTTTTTTGATGATGCTTCCTACCTACTTCTTGAGAGACTTATTGTAGATATGATTAATCAAAATATATTTGATTGAGAACTAAAATAAAACCACACCCTGGAGAAATTATGATACAAAAATGTCTATATGAGGCAGGCATGTTGCATTCTCATTATGATGAACATGACTAAAATATGAAAAACAAAGAGTAAAGATCCTGTCAAGTTAGCGTTGAATTTGATGATGTGCTGCTAGTTGTAGAAGAAAACTACTTTCTCCCTCATGGGTGTCTCTGACAAATAGGTTAAACTATATTCCCCCATGCATTAGATACAAAGTACCGCTCAAAGAGGTGTGATCAGACACATCAGTCTTTGACTGAATGAGAGAACTACAACAATCATAAAGTATGATACATCCTTAACATCAAGACTTATGCGGGTGTTAAACTTCGGAGAGACTGGCAAAATTAATGGGCAAGAATGGTTCCCCCCATGTCACCCGAGACTGCACCAAAAAGATGGTGAGCAATGAAGGTACTGCTTCAGTATTGGAAGATGGTAGTCATTGTCAAAAGAAAAGAACTTCCCATCACCATCCAAGAAATCCATATGAAGATGAGGTATATGTTATAACATGATGGGTCAAAGGCATGATAGCGAGAGTTGAAAATATAGGTGGGATGCAAAAAAATTCCCAATGTTGGAGTTTTACTATGAGTGGAAGCTGTCGAAACAAGAGTGTTGAGGTGTATGCCCCTAGAGTCGGTAGGGAATTCAGGGGATGTATATGTATGTTATAATTGTCATGGTAGATGTATGAATAAATGGTGATAAATGATGTGGGTGTGAGGTTGGTAAAAAATAAGCTCCAACCAAGGGCAACAAAGGGCTACTACTAGGTAACTGACAGAAAACTATCAATGAATCATTTTCCAAAAAAAATAAATTGTACACTTGCCAAAATAATTTAAAAGTGTTTTTGGATGTACAAACATGTAAATGGGTGCCCAAATATTAAAATGGCCTATGTAATTATGTAGGTGGGTTTTTGCAGAGGACAAGGGCCTCATTGGCTCATCTCAGTTTGAGGTTGGTGAAACAAATATGTTAGTGCATAAGGTCTAGTGCAATGTGGATGGATGGTAGGCCACGTGCAGAATGTGGCAGTGCATTCATCATGACATAAAAGGAATGGATGTGTGGGAGAAGGATGGTAAATAAGAAAGTGAGGAATAGAGATATGAGTTTGATCTTCATGTTATGCAAATAGAATGACTCTTAGGCCAAATAAAATGTCATGTATACCAATACTTCCAGGTGAGCTAAAGATTGGGGTAGTCCACACAAGTGAATTTGTATCGAAAAACATGAACATTTACCATGTGCATGTGGACGATGATGAAAAATTGACCAACATGGGAGACCTTGTAGTTAATTTCAGAGGAATGATGTTAGGATATGCATAGTTTATAAGGAAACATATCATGTCTAATGAAGAATGATACCTTGACTATTGATTGGTGCTAGTGGAATGTGTTCACTATGGAAGCTTCCAATAACCTGCAACTCTAAAGACAATACCCCAAATGAAAAAAACTTTATATAAAAACATATATATTTGAAATAATGAAAAACAATGTATCCAAAAACATAGAAAGTTGCACTTGATGGGTACTCTGAAATGCGAAATGGGCCCAAAAATGAATTGTTTTGATCAATTGAAAGGAGTGCACCATGGTGTAGATGAATACACCTTGATCTTAATGCCACTAATTATTTTTTTGAATTGAGATCATAGGCTCCCATATAGGTCTACGGAGGAATAGAGAAAAAGATGAATATAAGGGTTGAGAGGCCCACATTGCCACCTCATTTGTACTTGCTGACGTGGAGCTCAACATTTTTTTTTTTACATTGAGCTGAACTAGAGTACCCTTTCTTTGAGTGAGGAGAGCCACGTTAGAAATCGTAAAACCCCCTTTTTCAATTCAATAGTTCTAGGGTAGGAAGGCCATATAGGGTGCTTTATATGACCCTGTTTAGGAAAAATACCAAACATTCATCAGTGACTGAATGACAGTCACACGAGGAAATGTTGCTAAGGGAAAAAAAATTGCATGAGGTCGAGTGAGTGAGGGAAAAATAACCATGATGAGATCACAACCAAAGAAGAAACAACCATGACCTTGGTTTTACTATGAGGGAAACAATGGAAATATCCCTTGTGAGGGGATCTCATGCAATAAGGGATAACAGTTGTAATGGGTTCGCAACTTTATGAGACATAGGCATGAGGTACCCTTGCATATGCTAATGAAATAGCTACAAGGTCTACACAACTATTTTAGAAACAACTGTGTGGGACACCAAATTTGGAAATTTGGTGTTTTAGACTTACTTTATGATTTTTTCCTCCTTGAATGACCTCATGGGGGCCCAAACTACATGATGGTACTATGGTAAGATAGGGACTAGTAGGATCTCTACAAGGTGGTTACTGTTGATGCATAGGTGTAGGCCACATTGGTAGGCGGGGGGTTGTTGATGTTCCTTCAAAACCCCCTTTTGAGATCATAAGAGGAGTTTCTGTACTTTTTGATTGGAATATGGCAGCTTACAAGGTAGGTGTTTGGCATCTGTAAGATTGACCTAACATTCACCATAGAGAGGGGTGTCTATTTTGTGACCAAATTAGTATCTCCCTGGGGGGGTTCTCCCTAAGAGCTACCACATGGAGGGCCTAGACTGTCTAAATGGGATGATTAGTTTTGTGGTGTTGATCACTGTGTTGGAATTTTCATTAGGATCAAGTCCATTCTATACCTAACGAGGTGAGTAATAGTAGCAATGATCATCTACATCTATGGGATGACAATGCTAGACTGTATCATAGGTGCTTATTAAAGATGTTGGAGTGGGTATGAGCAGGTACCTTTATCAGTTGGGCTAGATTTGTGCATCATGGAATGACAATGAAGCTGCCATAGTATATTATATGAGCAGATGGTGATGTGGAGGAGAGGTTGGTCAGTATTGGATCAACATGATAGAGGGTTAGTTAAGGTCCAACCCTCGGTTGATTATGGAGTTTTTGTATGTATGAATGGACATCATGGGTGACCTTGACATGGGGTTTTCCCTGCGTGATGCTTGGGGATTCGTAATTACGTGAGTACATTTTTTTATCTGCATTAATTTTTTTATTTATGTGATACTTTTCATGTACCTTTCATTGGCTTTGTATATGTTTCATTGTAGGTAAGGGTCCTCGTGTATGCCCCCAAGGTAGACTAGTGGGTGTGGTTGATGATCATAGAGAACCTTGAGAGAGGGGCGTTGCAGCTGAGAAGTGAAAATGTCGAGAGGGTGTCATGGAGGAGAAACCAAAATAGAGCAAATGATTGGAGATAGGTGTTCCTTGATTGATATGGAGGTGGCATGACTCTAGGTAGAGATCTAGAGGATATGGTCTTGTGTAGAGGCCATTGATAATAGGGAGCTAGACATGCGTTAGTGATTGGCATAATTATTACTTGCATTGCCCAAGGTAGTATGGGTGATGTTAAGATAGTGTGTCATCGAGAGGATGATGACAGCTAACAGGTAGTGGTTCTCGGTTGTCTGGCGGGTGGCAGTGTCAGCAACCACAGTATGACCCGTTTCAGAGCCAAAACATAGGGAGGTAAGAGGGCCTCTAGTAGGTAGTGTAGGGGATAATGAGCCCTGGCCATAGATGTTCAAATGATGTAATAGCGGAAATACCCATTATGAGGATTTTCCCCTTATTTTTGGTTGATGATTCATTTTTCTGGCAATGGCTAGCTGATGTACATAAAACATTATTTTTTGATATATATGAGGTATATCATTTTTTTTGTCTATTATGATGTATATTTATTGATGATGCAGGTATACATGCAATATATTTGCATTTTATTGATGTCATGGTTCATTTATGTGTACTTTACATGTCTCGATGATTACTTGTATGTAACACTTGCTAGTCTAGGATTTGATTAGTGATGCAGTCAACACCGTGATTTTGACTTCTTGGTATATGTGAAAATGTCATATGATCAAAATGACATTCTAACTATTGTGCATGCAAGAATTTCTGAAAAAAGGAAAGCATCATGAACGTTGAAGCTTCTATTCAACTCTGATACAACAAGTTCTGAATCAAGGAACACGTGTAGATGACTAATACCTATCCAGGAGGAATCAACCAAAAGGCCTATGATGGCATCATATTCTACTTAATTTTTAGTATTTGACCCAATACAAAATCCATTATGATGGAGAATCATCCAATCATGGGAGTATATGTCCTAGGTTATTGCAGTGAGATTTTGTGGCCATCAAGAAGCACCGTCAGCGAACCTGTGGTGTTAAGTTGTCAGATGATCCATTTGTGAGACATGATGAGAGTATACTTTAGAGTACATTGATGAGGAGGTGATCATAAAAATAATAATGGTACATAGCTACATAATAAGGCCAAATGTATGGTTATGGATATAATTTTTTGGGATAGAGCGCATTGATAGGGTCTTTGAGATAACTCACATTAGTATTTTCTAACATGCAGGTGCCTTTAAAAAGGAAATTTTCCATAGGGTTTCAAATTTTCCAGGTCTTAGTGCTTCCTTGGTGATGTTATACCGGTGTACTAGATTCCCCGTGTTAGATGAGTGAGGGGTGACATAGCTATCAAAGGAGGTTTTGGTCCACTTTTTATGGGCTTCATTGTGCTGGAGGGATTCCCGTCGACTTTCATCAATGTGTTCCAATTAGACAAGAATTTTCTCTAATGGTAAATATTACAGGTAAAGCTTGATGGTTGTGTATATGGTAGGGATTTCATACTCAACATGGTATACGACTTCGACCTTTTAAACCTTGTGTAAAGGAGTAAAGACAGTGGATTCTTTGACTGAGGTATGGTACATCCATAGGTAGAGAAAAATATGTGATGCAATTTGTTTTTTGTGTTTGTTCATCGTATGGTGTAACATTGGCTTGAGGACCTTATTCAAAACTTATATTATCCATTGGACTAGTGATAATATGAGGAAGAAAACTCATGGGAGAATCCGAGTTGAGATAATTATTGGAAAACCTCATTCTCGAAATTTTTCTATGGTCCAAGAAAAGTTCCTTTGGAACGTCGAAACATGCGATGACATGATTGAAGAAAAATTGGGTAGAAGTATCATCTGTATTATTGAATGTGGGAATAACATAAACCCACTTGGTAAAGTAGTTGACAATGACTACTACGTACTTATGGCCATTCAAAGATGATTGATTTCAGGTCATGAAGTTGATTCCCCACTTGCAGAAGGGACTAGTGGCGATGACCAAGTGTAAGGGAGTTGGGGGTGCTATGGATTTGTGGCATAAAAATGGCATCATTCACATCATTTAACAACTGTAATGTAGTCACAGAAGTGAGTTGGAAAAAAATAACCTGTGTGGAGGATCTTTTGGGTAGTGGACATCCTCGAGAGGTGGCCACCACAGGCTCCACTATGACAGTGGTTTAAGACTTTATCAACTTCATTAAGTGCAAGGCATTGATGTATAATCATTTGGATGTTGTTGAAATAAATAAAATCATCTATGAGGAGATAACGAGGGGCTTGGTGGGGAATGCACCGTCAATCATTGAATGTGAGATCAGGGTTGAGCTTCTAGGTTCTAAGATAGAGGAGAATGTCATTATACCAAGGGTCATCTATGGATATGATGAATAGACATTCGTGTGGAAAAGAATCATTAATAGGGGACCCTTATGATTATGAGGGGAGATTCATAGTGAATTATGTAAGAACGAGAGCTTTCTTGTGATTTGGAGAAGAAAACTAGAGATCAAATTCTAGAAAAATAATGATCCATTGGGCATATTTGCGGTTCATCATATGACATGTAAGCAAGCATTGCATAGGGTTGATACTAGTGAATATGGTTGTACTTCACAAGATGATGTGGTGTCAGAGCTTTTGTACAGAGTGTACGAGGGATAAGGCAGTTATTCTATTGGCTCATAATTTAAATTAGGTCTTGAGAGGTTTTACTGATATAATAAATGACATGCTCGCTATTACCAATACCTTCTTCGACTAATACCCCTACAATGGCTACCTATGATGATGAGAGGTAGAAGGTGTATTCCTTATTGTGGTCAAGTGGGGTTATCAATGGTTCCTATGACAACATGTATTTCAAAGCCTCAAAGGATTGTTAGGCTTGCTCATCCCACTGAAATGGGATGTCCTGATTGAGAAGGCAAAGAAAACCATGAACACAAGTGGCATAATCAGTAAAAAAGTGTCATAAGAATTTAGCCTTACCCCATAGGCTTTATAACTTCTTTAGAGTCTTAGGTGGGGGGGATCTTGCGAATGTCTTGGAATTTCAGATGGTCGACTTAGATTCAATGTTAGAAGACTATGAATCTTAACAAAATTCCTACATTTACATAGAAGACACACTTGGTAGTGTTCAAGCATAGGCTATACTACTGACATTGCTGAAATATGAGGCAAAGGTCCTCTAAATGATCTGAGTGATTCTTGGATCCGAATGTAAGGTCATCTAAATAGGTGAGGATAAAATAAGCCAAATATTAAAACATATAGTTAATTTCCCATTGAAAAGTGGCTCTATCATTTTTATGTCTAAAGGGCATAATGTGGTAGGAAAAAGTACCCCATGGGGGTGGGGGGGGGTGAAAATTGTTTTATACTCATCTGTATGATAGATTTGGATTCAATTATAGCCTAAGAAGTAATCCATGAAGGACAAAGCTTGATGTTTCGTTAGCATTAATAACTTGATTGATGAAGAGTGTGGGATAAGTTTCCTTAGAGTGTGCTTTATTAAAATCCCGAAATTTAGTACACACCAGTATCGTTCTCCCATTCTTTTCATAAAGGGTACAAGGTTAGAAACCCATGAGGTGTAGGCAATAGGTTAGATGAAACCAACTTTATGAAGCTTGTCGATTGGATTGGTGGAGCTGACACTATTCTTTCCTAATGGGGTAGGCATGAAGCCATGTTTCAATATGATTCTTTACAATTATAGGGCTATTGTGAGACATTTATAAGTATTACCATGCAAATATTTCCCTAAAATCTTGGAATAGGGCTTTGTAAGAGGCAAATTCTTTAGGAGAACAAGTTGTCTCCAATAATATTTCTTCAATGGTGCATGGCATGGTTGAGATGTTTACCTTGATCTTGGGTGAGATGTTGGACATATTCACTTCTTCAAATGCATCGGTGCTAGAATAGGGTTTTTGAACCAATATATGGCATCTTCTAGTATAAAATCCTTGGTTTCTACTATGCAAATGGTGTTAACTAGTACATTGGTAGGTAAGACCACTATTTCTGGTAGGAAGAAAGAGTGATGGTGCATGGAATCCCATGGAAATTTTGGTCCTATCACGGCCTCCAAGATATTCTCATCATAACGAAAGATGCTTTCAAATGGTGATGGAATTTTTGATAGGTCATGAGGCTGCGGTTGGCATCTGGAAGTGTTTCTTAACAAGCATGGAAACGATTCCATTGTTTCCACTCTAATACCAACTGATGTTTACAATTCATAGACAATGAGTCCATGTAGTCATTGGTGGTACAATCTTCGCAATGGTTGAAGCAATCTTGACATTGTGGAAAGATAAACACAATACATTAATCATGGTTCCTATGAAGGAGGAAATGAATCGTATGTGATTTTTCCTGTCGTCAACACTAGGGGGTGGACGTATCTCTAATATGGTCACCTAATGGTGAGTCGGAGACAATTCCCAAGAAGGTATTGATGTCTTGGGTACCAAAGCTTTGTCCATTATGGGGGAAGCTCTGCTTGATTTGCATGTGAGTGGTGCCACACTATACTAATATATCTAGATTTCTTAAGAAGTGTACATGTGGATGAAACATGCAAAGTGATGGTATAGATATCACATGGATGAAAAAAATATAATGCAACTCTTGTGGTGATGTAGTAGATAGTCTATGTGGAAACATCTCTCATAGTTCCTAACAATGAGTTAGAACTAACACACTGAGGTTGTGTACTTATAGTGGGCGTGTGCCATCTATCAATCTTAGATTTAGTAGTAGTAGGAAGAATGATTGAGGGCTCAACTTCAGTGTTGTAAGGCTTCCCGTGCTTCTCAAAATCTAGGGAGAGTTGGAAATGTTGTGTGTGGTGCACTTATGTCCAAATACAACAATTATTATGATTGCAACTTAATTTTTTTTTGGTGAGTAAATTGAGTGGCCAGAATAGAAGAATGGAAGAAACTCATAAGACATTTAAAATCTAGACTATGTTTGATCGAATGTCCTCATTTATCACATAGGACACATGAATGAACTAGTTTTGGTGTTGTTGGTTTCATCTTATTTTTCATAGTGGAGACTAACATAGGATCGGAGGTATGATTTCATAAAGCACATGGAAAACTACTCATGGGGATTCTTTCTCAAAGACATAATAAATGGTCTGAGGTACATCAACCATTGTTGGAGTAGTGGGAAGTGATGGTACAATAGTACTAGTCTAATGGAGGGCCACCAATGCATCCTAATATCTAGGAAGATCACATAAATGGCGAATGTCATGACCATTTTAAGTGTAAATAACTCTTGAGTCGTTGGTGCATAATCCCTTGCTGCAAAATAAGGTGGATTTTTCTCTCGAAGGGGAGGGTGAAGGAACGAGTGCCTTTAGGGCATGAAGAAGGGCTTTCAACTCTTCCAAAAGAGGGAATTGGTTGGTAGGGTTCCCTGATACATCAAATAATGCACATGGAGGAGGTACCCTAGGAGAAGAGGTAGCTGGGGTATCGTTATAATTTACTTTTCGTTTATCCTTTTTGGTGGAACTCTCTGGTGTTGATGTAGGTGGTATTATGAGGGGTAAAGCCTTTGGCTAGTTTCTAGTAACCAATCTCATAAATGTAACTCTCGAGCTTGCCAACATGGCTTGAGGGGGAAAATAACATATGGCATTGTGAGAGCCATGTTGGGTAAAGTGAGGTTTTCCATGATTTGATGCGAATTTACAAAACTAGGTGAAGGATAGAGAAAATGGGTTTGAGTAATCGCGCAAGGGAGAAAGGGAGGTTCATTGGTCGCATCATTTGGTGTTTATGGGTTTGGAAGTTGATTATATTGTGTCTAATTACAATTTGGCGTGGCCATCATACATACAAGAGTTGTAGAAACTAGAGCGATAACTAGTGGGTCTCCTGGGAATGTGCTAGAAGAGAGGAAGTTTTAAACATTCCTAGATCTACTTCAATTAATGAAGAGACCAATTCATTTTGGGGCCCCAAAAAGGGGAACGTAGCATGTGGCGAGCAAGAAGTCCTTGTTTTTAGTTTGTTAATTGGTCAATGGTAATGATTTTCCAATTATGGGGGAACATTATAGTCCAAAAAGTGGATGATTCCATTGCCTTCAAGGCATACATGTAACTTCATCCAAAGAAGATGTTGTAATATAGAGGGGAACCAAAGACTTCAATATGTTTGAGAATTATCTTTCCAGTGAGTTCAACTAGGACATTCTAAAAGATTCCTACATGTGACAATGGGATTCCATCATATGCCCTCAATGTAATGGAGGAAGTAATGAGTTCAGGTGATCTGAGTTTTTTCCAAATTGACTTGGACATAATATAGATGGATGCCCCTCATCATCAATGCACCAATGAATAATGACATTTCCAATGGTGATCGAAATATAGAAGGTGACTATAGATGGTAGTTGTGGTTCCAATTTGTCGATGTCAAAGGTGATCATGCATGAATCTGAGGTATCAATGGCACCAAGTGTGGAATGAAGAATTTTCAGTTAAGTTGGAAATGTTTCCAATACCTCCAATGCTGACATGGTTGATGAAGTTTTCACATGGTCGTTAATGCTACTATTGCTATAATCCACCTTTAAATTATGGGAAATATGACATAATGGCCCCTTGACCATCCTTAGAATGGGTTTAATGGGGGTTCATTGTATCGTGAAAGGTGGCATAAATGTATTGTTTAAGGTATTTTTGAAGGAATTAGTTTTAGAGGGCTTCCATAATAATGATTATGAGTTTGGGTCAGAGCATCTATTCATTGCATATGGATGTGAGGACTTGAGTTATCATTAGAACTACTCCTTGCTTGGTTTTGGTATTAGGGAGGACCAGTATTGTGCTAAGTAACTATTGCTCCTTGATGGGAAATAAATTTTGTATTACTACAGGTTACTAATTAGTTCCCCCCTACCCCCTAGCCTCTCTCATGTGGTTCAACTCTAGAAGTTGAGGGCGGTGATGGGTGAATTGTTGATACTATCCGTAAATAGCACAAGAATGGCTAGTCCAAAGAAAAACATTCTTTTTATTATTTTGGGGGTTATTTGTACCCTAGTTTTGGTTTTTGGTTTTGATTAGGGGTATTTCCCTTAATCAGGGTGAGTGGTTGTTATTTTTGTCGTTGGTTTCCCCTATGCTTAGGCTCCTTTTGGTTTATTCTTCCCCTTTTTTTTTCCATTTGGTGGGTTTGTAATATTGAGTTGCACAAATGACTTTTGTTTTTTAGGAAATGGAGGTTGCACAAAATTAACCCCCCAGAAATATTCTGAGTTGGAGGATTATTTGTTGTGATGTTGGGAAAGGAAAATAAGTATTTCCTTAACTAGATTTTGTATAAGAAAGGAGGGAGGTTAAAATAGATTTCGAAGTGTGTGTTAGGTATTTATTGCTTGGTATGGGATGATTTTGGGGAGACACAAGATGGTTGGGGTAGTATCCAACATTTGATGGTGTTGGTGTAGCAGGTAGCCCACAAAATGGCTCAGAATGAGATTGTGTACCATACATATTGTTATGACCAAAAAATTGATCATCTAGCCTAATTTACTAGATGGATCAAAGTACACCATGTAAAGCCAATTTTACCATAGTAAAATTGGTTTCAATATGAGAAATTACTTAATAAACCGCCTTAGTTAAGAAATTTATAGTTAAACCCATGAAGAATAATTAAATAAATCATTATTTATTTGATTTTCTTCTAGGAATAATTAATTAACCCATTGTTTAATTATTATTCCTTGTCATGTTTGACCCAATTATGAAAAATCAAGAGATAAATTATTAATTATCCTATTTTTCTCTAGGAATAATTAGTTAATCACTAATTAATTATTATTACTTGTCAAATTTGACTAAATCCCTTAGGAATAATTAAATAAATCATTATTTTTTTAATATTCCTTAACCAATTTATTGAGATGATAAATAAATCATTTATTTATTTATTATTTCTAAATAAAAGTATATGTACTTTTTCCCTTCTAACCAAATATAATAAAATATTCCAAGTGGTTATTCGAAAAATGAGGTTAATAATACTTTATTATTGCTCATTATTCGATGATAATTCAATATTTTGTTATAAATAAAAGGGTTTTCCATTCAGTATTCAATTTTGATTATTTTCATTGTTGCACTCATTGTTGTGACTCTGATTATTTTCAATGTCGCACACCATATTTTTGTTTGGTTTACTCATTATAAATGAGAGAGACTCTAGACAAGCTAAAGACACTTCAGGATAGCCAAGAACCCATCCCATAGAGGGGGAATGGTAACATTTATTTGTTCCCTTCAAAGGTGTTATAATAAAAATTGTTCTTTGTATATCTGGTTTCCATTGGATGATTGGGGTTATTACTATTTATTTTTGCTGTTTAACTATGATTGTGGCATAGATTAGAATTTGGAAAGTTTTGTTTCTATCAGTTGTTGTAGATCTATAATATTTACCAACCATTTATATTATTTAGATTGTTTGTCATCCACAATATTAAGTGGGTTCTTTTCGTACATCTTTGAGAATAAATCACTACAACAAAATTGGCGATTCCATTGGTTTTATCTTCAGATCCAGAAACTTGGTGAACTTCGATTTTTAGCTTAGGTTTTTTCAGTCTCTTAATGTTTCATAGCTTTTTAACCCTAGATCTCTTAAATTTCTGACTTCCACAAGCTTTCTGGTCTTTTCCACACGTAATAGGAACCAACTGTGACAGTGATGACTATTCTTTCCAAGATTTACTGATTGGTAAGCAAGGAGTAGAAATCACACTTTTTAACGCAAAATGTGTGATATGGAGTCAAGAGCGCATCTTTCAGCCCAAAAAGTGCGATCTCACCTCAAAACAGGGCATTACTTACGATTTTTGGGTTTTTATCAGCGCTGTTTCTAGGTTTTTTCGAGAGCGGTTTGCTAGATTTTTTGACATCTCATCCCTATTAGGCCTTGATCTAGTATTTTTTACTCATCCAAGTGGAATTTATCCCCCCTAAGGCTTCTAGTATGCTTCCACATTTATAGGATGAGTTTAGCTGAGTGAGTAGTCTGAGTTTTTGCAGCACTTTCAGCCATATTTTGCATATATGTACCCTTCTATTTCAGATCTATAAAGATAAGTTGTCACCATCCATAGTTTCATAATAAAACTTGTTTGATCATTGGCCTCATGGTCCCGTCAATTTCCATGGGTGTTTCACCCATCTTCCTATCTTTTTGGGATGATCTTCCTCTCTAGTTTTTTGTTGTTGTTGCACCATTTACTAGCAGCCTAGTGTCACTTGATCCCAATCACACTGACAATTAGATATCTTGACCATTTTAGTGTGTTCTCCATCGGTTTATCCACCAACCAGTAAGTGTTTGCAAACCTAGTTTGGGTGGGGTTTAGTTAATATTTTTGTTGTTCATTTTCGGTTGTTAATTTCAATTTATTTTCATCAAACTTTTTTCTTTTTAAAAAACACAATCTATGCTTAATCAATAAATAAATTTCTACACAAAAGCACACCTTAAGTGAAGGGCACTTGGTTTTCACTGCTAATCCAAGAATTAAGATAATAAATTTATCTCCCCTCATTGAGATGAAGAAATATTGTTGATATCCCTTCACCATTTCTGTGTCATGTGTGTCTTACCACCATTGCCCCAACAAGGTGTTTGTCACGGAGACTATTAGGCCTTCACCCATAGTTTCCACTTGGGCATATAATCCCTCCCCGCCAGGTTCGAGTTCATAGCCCTTCGATTCCCCATACCAACTCTTCTCCTAGTTCATCTGATTCCTCATCTGATTCTGAATCTCCTTCACCACATATTGTCACCATGTATGTGATGAGCCTCATAAATGGGTAATTATATGGGCTCATTTTACCTCATAACCTAGTCAAACCAACCATTCTCTTATCTTATTACATGCTTTTTAGATTATATTTATGCTTATAGAGTGAGTTGAGTTAGTTATTGTTCCACGTGCTCTAATGTGTATTTGATGCCGATTATTGATGATTTTCGAAGTCAAAGTCAAGGAGCCAGTGGAAAAATGGTAGCAATAACTCGAAGTGGACATAGGAGAGAACTTATAGGAGGAAATCCCCCTCATTTATTACTCCTCACTTTGAATTCCCCTTCATTCAGCTCGGAGTACAAGCAACCGAATCATGCACTAGGAGGCAGCCGAGCAAGTGGAGGATGGCTAATGATTTTCATGAGTTTTGGGAGCCAAGACTCCCTGATTTTAAGGAAGCTATTGATACCTTCATTTGTGTAAGTAGAGAGGCCTAAGGCCTCACTAGGGTCAGATTTTTGTTAGATATTTGCTTATGTAAACTCTGATCAACTTCGAGCTTATTATTTTGTGACAGTTTCATGTAATCTTGCTATTGTTTTGAAAATAAAGATGGAACCATTTTTGAGCTACCACTGAGTTATCTCAGGGGTATAAAGCTCTTGGGTTGGGGCCTAATCCAAGTAGCCAAGCTCCTCTTTAATTGTATTTGTATGTTTTATTTTAGTTTGTAGATTAGGTTGTTGTTAGATGTATTTCTTTTATGCTTAACAATAGGTTGCTTTTGATGATTCAGTAGTTTGCTTCCATTTGTGCTTTCTATAGCAGCTTAAGAAATGATAAAGAAAAGATTAAAAAGACTAGAAATAGTTCCTTGGCCTCTCTTCCTCCCTTTCGGACCATGATTTGAGGCAAAGACCCTCTTGCTGCCACAAAAACACAAATTTTCCTCATTCATACGACTTCTAGTGTTTGTAGCTTTCTAATAGATTAATAGTCCAATTTTTCTTTGCTTCAGATATTTTTCATCATGTTCACTTCTTTATTTACAATAGTCTTCTTTCATTCTTTCCTTTCTTGCAGCATTTGTTAGCATTTCCTTTCATAGATCATAGTTTGGACTAGTTTGATGCAAAACTCTACTTTTCTAGATGCACTCATTTCATTGCTTGTTTGATATTATTGGTTGACTGTCAATTCCTTTGCAAAAAATCTCTTCTAGTAGTAGGCCAGTCTATCAACCATCCCATCCTCCATCTGATCCATGCCCTATAAGTCGCCCAAGTCTCATCTCAATTTTGCCTTAGTTTCCTGCATTTTCCATAGAACTTCTTCCTCTCTCCTTGAGCAAATCCAATCATCTTTCTCTCTCCTGGTGGCTCATGGTAGACCATAGATTCCCTAACACCTCATTCCAATCTTCATCCACATCTTTCACCCACTCTCACACCCTCAAAAGAGTGAAAACTACTCTCGACCTCCTCCTGTAGGCCTCCTGTAAAACATTGTTTTTCCTCCTGTAGATTTCCTGTGTCCTCCGGTAGATTTTTCCTGTAGGATTTCTTTTGAAGGCTGAGTGTGGGAAAAGCCTCCAGAATGCCAAAGGACCCATATACACCATCCTACATCCTCTCAAGTCCCAAAACCACCTGAGATCAAAGATAAGTGCTTTAGGCATACAGGAAGGCGCAAGAGAGATGCCCCAACCATTAATGTCATAGGGCAACTGCCCGACCTGATGTTGGGGAAGGTAATATGTCCAAAATATTTGGACCCTGGAAGCCCAATAGCTGATGTCCACCTTAATGGAACAATGATCCTGCATACCTTGATTGATCTGGGAGCTACCATTAATGTGATGACCAAGGACACAATGCTCAAACTCAACCTCCAGGGCTCCTTGAGGAAGACTACGACAATGCTATAGCTAGCAGACTGCTCCATCGCGACCCTTGAGGGGATTGTGGAAAATGTGATGGTCTCCATTGACTCTTGGGATTACCTTAATGATTTTTTAGTTCTCCAACCAAAGGCAAGGCTCACTGGGTATACTCTCATTCTAGGAAGACCTTGGTTGGCTACAACTAATGCCTACATCAGCTGTCAAGCTGGGAACATGACAATTAATAATTGGCACATGTCCAAGAAGTTAATCCTATACCCTCTTGCCCAAACCTTGCTAGAACATGATCTACCTCTCTGGTTGGAGGAGGAAGATGAGGATGAATTTTATTCCACACCACTTTGTACATTAGAAATTTCCATGGAGGGAAAACTGCAAGATGAGGATGATATGATAAAAAATTTGATTCAGAATCCACCTCCCAGTGTATCACCATTAGAAGACATAGTAAGAGAAACCTAAAACAACCCCTCAACTCATCTATGTGTGGCCAATCCTACTCCTCCCCATGTCAAAAATATAGAGTTCGGCCCATAAAGAACATTGAAAATCAATCCATCCCTATCTACTTCCTAGGAGATGGAGCTATGCAGCTTGCTGAGAAAAAATCTAGATGCCTTCTCCTGGAGTTATAATAAAATGAAGGGAGTGCACCCTTCAGTATGTACTCATCATATCTACATCAAGGAAGATTGCAAGCCAGTCAGGCAACCTCAAAGGAGGATAAATCCAACACTTAAGGATATTGTTAGGGAAGAACTACAAAAATTTCATGATGCAGGATTCATCTATCCCATCTCTAATAGTGAATGGGTATCTCCTTTGGTGTTAGTCCCAAAGAAAAATGGTAAGTGGAGAATCTGTTTCGACTATCAAGAATTGAACAAAGCCACTAAAAAAGAACCATTTTCCTTTACCTTTCATAGATCAATTATTAGACAGTCTGGTAGGGAAAAAGTTTTTCTCTTTTCTAGATGGGTTTAGTGGGTACAATCAGATTCAAATCAGCCCAGAAGACCAAGATAAGACCACTTTCATTTTTCCTTGGGGTACCTTTGCATATCAGGTCCTTCCTTTTAGTTTGTGCAACATTCCAGCCACTTTCCAAAGAGCGGTATTGAGTATATTTTTTGAACTGGTTCATGAGGTAGTAGGAATATACATGGATGATTTTACTCTTTATGGTTCTAACTTTCAGGAAGCTTTATCTATCCTAGGAAAAGTTCTAGATGAGTGTATTGAGATGAACCTATCCCTCAATTCGGAAAAATGTTAGTTTTTGATGACTGAAGGGACCGTGTTAGATCATGCAATGTCTCAGCAAGGACTACAGGTGGATCCCAACAAAAGTGCCATCATCCGAAGGGTCCCACTTCCTGAAAAGGTTAGAGATGTCAGAAGTTTCCTAGGCTTAGCCAGATACTACAGAAGATTCATTAAACATTTCAGCAAGCTAGCCTCTCCTTTGTTTGGCCTCTTAGGCAAAGATGTTGAGTTCATATGGTCAGAAAACTGTCAAGAAGCCTTAGATACCTTGAAGAACAAGCTAGTGACAACCCCAATTCTCAGAGGCCCAAACTAGGCCCTACCTTTCCACATTCACACAGATGCCTCGAACAAAGCAATAGGAGAAGCATTAGGACAAATTGATGAAAATTTTCCTTTTGCCATATACTTTATAAGCAAAAACTTGTCAAAGTCAGAGTTAAACTATACAATGACCGAGAAGGAACTCCTAACTGTCGTGCATTCCTTAAACAAATTCAGACATTATATTACAGGCTATCAAACCTTTGTGCACACTGATCATGCTGCAATTATATATTTAATGAACAAACTAGATGTAAATGCTCGCATTATTAGATGGTTGCTTTTACTAAAATAGTTTGATTTGACCATTATTCATAAGCCTAGTAAAGAAAATGTTGTTGTTGAATTTTTGTCTAGTGTAAATTTGCCTACAAGTGAAAAAGGAATGGTGGATGACCAAATTCCAGATGAACATCTATTTGCTATCTCATTCCTCTCTCCATGGTTTGCTAATATAGCAAACTACTTGGATTCAACACAGTTCCCACCACACTTGTCCTCAAAAGAGAAGAGCAAGATAGTAAGGAAAAGCGCCCCTTTCACTTGGATTGGGGGCAATCTCTTCAAACTTGGACCAGATCAGATCTTGAGAAGATGTGTCAAGGAGGAGGAAGTATTTGACATCCTCATGACCTATCATGGTGAGCCTTGTAAAGAAAATGTTGTTGTTGAATTTTTGTCTAGTGTAAATTTGCCTACAAGTGAAAAAGGAATGGTGGATGACCAAATGCCAGATGAACATCTATTTGCTATCTCATTCCTCTCTCCATGGTTTGCTAATATAGCAAACTACTTGGCTTCAACACAGTTCCCACCAGACTTGTCCTCAAAAGAGAAGAGCAAGATAGTAAGGAAAAGCGCCCCTTTCACTTGGATTGGGGGCAATCTCTTCAAACTTGCACCAGATCAGATCTTGAGAAGATGTGTCAAGGAGGAGGAAGTATTTGACATCCTCATGACCTATCATGGTGAGCCTTGTCGAGGTCATTTTGCAGCAAAAAGAACTTCCTTTAAGATATTGCAAGCAGGCTACTACTGGCCCACTCTTCATCAGGGTGTGAGGAGATATACCAACCAGTGTGATCGGTGTCAAAGGATGGGGAAACCTACTCCAAAGGATGAGATGCCCATGCAACCTCAAGTAACCTTTGAGCCTTTTGAGAAGTGGGGCATGGAATTTTTGGGTCCTATCGGCCCTCCTTCAAAGTAGAAAAATACATCATTTTGTGCACCGATTACCTGACAAAGTGGGTAGAGACAAAAGAAATCAAAGCAGTGACAGAGGGAAAAGTAGCTGCATTATTGTGAGAAAACATATTCTACAAGTTCGGGTATCTAAGAGAGTTGGTCATAGATCAAGGCAGCCAGTTCAATTCCAACTTGATTGAAGACTTGCTCACACATCATAAGATCAAGCATAGGACTTCCACCCCGTACCATCGACAAGCCAATGGGCAAGTGTAGGTCACTAATAGGGCATTGGAAGGGATCCTGATTAAAGTAGTGAGCAGCAGTAGAAAAGATTGGGCTGAAAGATTAGTTGAGGCCACTTCGGCCTACAACACCACATGGAAGACCACCACTTGGTTCACACCCTATGAACTGGTCTATAGGAAGAAGGCTTTACTGTTAATAGAATTTGAGTTCAATACACTAAGGATGGTGGCTTAGCTAGACCTAGACCTCATCCATGCACGTAAGGAGAGATTACTTTAGCTCAATGGATTGGATGAATACAGATCGCAGGCCTTTCCCCACACAGAGGTAGTTCAACTTTAGAGAAAAATATGGCATGAGAAAAATATCAAGGAGAAGCAATTCTAAGAGGGAGATTGGGCACTACTCTATGATTCAAGATACAAAGATTTCAAAGGCAATCTGAGGAAAAGATGGTTGGTATCCTACACTGTGGAGAAATGCAATGACAATGGTTCAGTTTTGATCAGAACCATTGATGATGAAGCCATCCCCATGCTTGTCAATGGAAATCGGTTCAAAGTCTACAAGAAACCCCTCTCCAAATGAGTGTTCATTGAATATTTGAATAATATGGTGATGGTAGTAGAGTATGTCTTAGCCTCCACTTCACCCACTCACTGAAGAAAAAGAAGAAAGAGAAATACAAAAATAAGGACTAAAGTGAAAAACTACATGAGGTGCTTGAGTCCCATCATTGGGTTGAAAAACTCTTCTGAGGCGGCCCAGTGATGTCAAAAAAAAACCGAGAAAAAGAATAAGATCCCTGGGTGGAAACCGCCCTTAGAGGCACCCAAAATAGGGAATCACGGTGAAAACCTCGCTAAGGCACCCTAGTTGTTTTCAAAAGAAAAAAAGAGAATAAAAGGGAAAAATAAAAATGAATTTTCATTTGCAGTGCAGGTTTGCAAGAGGACTACAGGAAGCAGAAGAAGGTCCCAAGGGAACCCTAACATCCACACCAGCACCTATCCTCCCTTCTCCACACTTTTCTCCATCATTTTTGGCATCTCTTTTGCCCCACTGTGCTTCTTTTTCAAAAACTATTTTTTCTACAGGAGGCTCCTATAGGAATTAGAGAGAGCCAAAAATGAATATAAAAGGTAGTTCGAGGGACAGGAAAGCTTCATGAAGAACCTATAAACCCTCCTACAGTCTTCAAACCTCCTTTCCATCATTTTCAAGCCTGCATCACACCCTAAGCATCATTCTTCTTCTTGTCCAAGAAAAACACAAGAAAAAATAGTTTGTCAGGAAAAGAAAAAAACAAAAAATAAGAGAGGAATCAGCACCATCCACCTCACTTGAAGCCTACCTACTACATCTCCATCTCTATCTACATCTCTAGAATCATCCTCAAAGCTCCAAGCATAGAAACAAGTTGAAGTTTCAAGGGGAGAAACAACTATAGAAGCTCTTGTAGGAATTCCTGTAGTAGATGATCCCATCAAAACCTAGCACCAACAGTAGGAGAATGCACACATGAAGGTTGAGAAGGCACCTGAAGCTCAAACCTAGCCAGAGAATAAACACACATCAACAGGCAGACAACATGCATCAAAAGAAATAAAGGCATGCAACAGAGAGAGAGACACAGTACCTCACAACAAATACATTCGGATCACAAGTAAGTAACTAACTCGGTCCTCTATTTGCATTTGTGCAATTGGAATTCATGCAAAAGTAATGAGATGGTTGAGGTTGAACGAGGGAAAGGTGGACAGTTAACTTGGCCACCTTCATCTAGTTGACTCCACTCATCCGAGATGTCACCCACACGTGTGCACAATCAACTCAAGAAAGATGTCAAGGACAGGTAGTAGAGGAAGTGTGAACTCTGATGCACTCATGAGGGATGATTAGAAGGAGGGGCCATGATGAAAAGGTAGGTGGGGACCAACGGTCTGAATATGGCCAACGTATACTTGGCCACCTCACCCCCTATCATTGGAAATATCCATAAAGGGTAATAACTACTCCTCCCCAAGCATTCTCACCACTTTTTCCTTCATTCTCTCCTCGTAACTCAGCTACAGCAATATCCTTGTGCCCCCATAGCCTCGTAGTCATTGTCCTCCATCGATATCTCCCATATTCCTTCTCTCGACATTTTCTACAGGAGCACCTACAAGTTCTACAGGAGCACCTACAGAAATTCTACAGGAGGGACATCAAGCTTCTACAAGAGGTTCAGTGAGTTGTTTTGAAGGGACAAAACTCAATTTTTTGCATGATTCTCAGTCTGAAGAGGTAGGGTTCATGCATTCCCCTATTAAATATCAATATATGCAAGAATTGGTTTCAATTTGATGAGAAAATAAAGTTTTTAGGAGAGGAAATACATAAAAATAATTTTTTTGCTTATTTAAAAAAACACAATCTCCTTTGTTTCTCTATTTTTCTCAAAAATTGTTGTCTCCATCTCCACATTTGGTTTCCCAAAAAAGTATAAGAAAAATGACAGGAGGCTTTATGTGAAAGGAGCCCACTAACTCCATGAGGCTCCATGCACATCCCCAAGTAGTGGACATATTCACAAGATCAAATTAGATGAACTTTTTTGAGAAATTCCAAGGGTTTGATGAGGAGATTGCCCAAGAATTTGCCCTCTCTTTGGTCCCTCACACCAGAACACATGCCACTATTAGCTTTAGAGTTCTTTCCATGGATATAACCCCTAAATTCATTAGTCGAGTAACTACCCTTCCTCTTGGGCTGCCTTGGAGTAAGGATGAAAAACTAATTGGCAAGGCTGCCAAGAAAAACTTTTTCCAAAACAATAAAACACCTGTAGAGGATAAAAATGGCATTGAAAGAGCTACCATACCATATCCTTGGGATGATATTAGCTATCAAATAATCAAATACATTTGCTGTGAGGGGAGGTACAACATTGTCTATGGTTATGACTTTAAAATCCTCCATGAATTAAGGTATGGCATGGACACTCCAGCACCTCAAAAGCTCAGCATCTCCTACTTCCTCTTGCAGTCCCTCATCGACTCCAGCACTAAGGTTCAAGCAGGGAATTCAGAACAGTTAGCTCACCATGGGTTAATCAAAATCTTAGTGGAATAATCCCTCCATACATTTACACTCCCTATAGCAGGGGAAGTCTTTCGAAACATGACAGCTGAAGATGACATGAAGGCCCTAATCTATGATGTCAGTACTACTGGCAGTGAGGAGGAAGAGGGGCAAGGGGGAGAAGGCAAAGCCACTAATGACTTAGCAAAACAAGGAAGGAAGGAGGAAGGAACTAAAATAGAGGAGGAGAAAGATGAAGAAATAGAGCAAGAAGAAACAGAGCAAAAAGAGATAGAAAAAGAGATAGAAGGAGGACAAAAAGAGGCAGAAAAGATAGAACAAGGAGAAGGGTCCCCTAAGACTCTAGAAAGGGAGGCAGCAGTTGCTCTCACTGCCCTCAGTACACCAATAAAGCCAAAGAAAAAGAGGAAAAGACAGGAATCCATGTATTTTAGGGCTAGGAAGAGCACAAGAATCAGAACAGTGTTGTGGCCACCAAGAACCCCCCTCTTTGTTTGATATTAGCAATAACACCAAGCAAATTGGGACCCTTAATAGAAAACCCAAATAAACATTTTATGAAAATTTTTGTATTTAAATCCTTAAAACCTTATCGCATCAAAAGAATGAAACGTTTTCTTATGAGCATAATAAACTACGAAGAAGCGACGCGAAATTCATCGCATCGCATTCATTATGAAGTGCTCTTAAATGAAAAAACTTAAGAAATCTCCGACGGTCGATATGCGACGTCGCATATCGCAACATCGCGTTAGTAGCAAACAATGTCTGAATGACTAAATACTGCGATCTACGATCTGCGATGTTGCAATCTACGATGCTATGACACGTGATGAATGCAATTTGTGAAAATCCGCGATCATGATTTTTTGCGACGACACATCTTGACAATGCGATCCGCGATGCTGCGATGCGAGTCACAGAAATCGCCCATCACGAATTTTCCTCGGCGCAGTATTCAATGGAAAGTTGTCCGTTAATCAAAATTGGGCGCGCGCCTTAAAAGATATTAATGATTGTACACCAAAGTATTTAGGAAGGACAGTTTCATGTTTTTCGAAGAGTCAGTGCGCTATGGATGTCATGATTATGCATTCATAAGAGCTTAAAGCTTTCATGTCAATATTTATTATCATTACTCTTTTCCTTTACGTAAACTGTAAGACAGGAAATAACATGAAGCAATGTGCAGGAGACATCTAAGGAAAAGGGGAAAGCGTCAATGCTCGGAGAACAGAGAAGAAATCCCTTCAGAAACGGATGCCGCATGCGACAGGACCACAGATTCCAGAGTATCACTCAACAGATGCTGATGTCAATAGGCCACTTAAAGCTCAGAGTCAAAGGCACACAAAAGCAACATGTTTACGAAAACCCTGAAGCTTACACACCAGAAAAGCCCGGGATAAAGAACAGAGGCAGTTTTCGATGCAGAAAATTATTCAGAGAGTAAAGTCCCTAACTTTTTCAGTCATTCGCAAGGCCGGAAACCAAAATAGCAAAAGCAGAATCAGTTTGAGAGAAATTTGGGTCATTACCAAGTATACACACAGTGAATACACCCAACCAGAGGAAGATTCTCGAAAATATCTTCTAATTTACCAAAAAATGGTGCCAGCACTTGTTATTTCTATTTTTCATAGCTCGAACGAAAACGGAAGGCGACCAACCGACTCTTCCCAGGCGAATGTTGCGTGCTTACAGCACTAAGGAGAAAATATAGAAATAGTTCAGAATTAGATTCAATTTTTAGAAATAGTTTTGCTTTATCAGAAGGGCGATCATTTAAAGCCGTATCCTAAATTTATGTAATTAAGTTAATTAGCTAACAGTATTTAAACCCTTCTCAGGAATTTAGAGAAGGGTCCAAAAATTTGTCAAAAACTTGTCCTCGGAACATGCACTTCTACACCCTCGGAGGAGATTTTGATGAATGGATGGATCGAGATTTATTAATGTTTGCATTTGATGTTTGCTACTGATGTTGCACTTTTGTACTCTTAATAGATGTTAGAACAAGTAGAGATAAATCTTTTTTGCTTGAAGTTTATGAGTAGGATTAGTCATAAATGGTACTTTTATCTCTTGGCCATTTCTGCTTATATTCTTTAAGTGATATATAGTTTTCAGTTGTTTATATGTTATTGCATGAATGTATGAGTTACCATTTGGCACTTTTGTACGGTGGATTCATTTGTTTATGTCTGATATATGAATAACTTATTATGCGATATGTTGTTCACAACTGTTTTTCCTAACTTCTTATGCAAAATGGTTTATCTTAATTGATTTCTATTCTTATGATAGCTGAATGATCTTTATTACCAGTTATTGTTTGAAATCTCTTTAGATTGCATAATAGAAGATATACATCCCAGGTTAGCGTAGATTAGATGTGTTGTTTCTCATTAGATTACAATAGCATAGAGTTAGTTTAAGAATCTAAATTAAATTAGCTTTAAAGTACTCTGAGATCAGCTTCATCCAACTCTACACACACACACACCCTCAGATTGGGAAACTGGTCCCATTATCCCTAGTCGAACCCGCTATACCAAACGGATAAGGAGTTGCCAACCAAGTTCCGGACTGGGTGGGTATCCCCCTTGTTGTCGACCCGATTTTTGGGGCTTCAACATATTTGGCACTAGAAGGAGGGCCACGAACCATGAATGGCACCTAAATCAAAATCTAAATACCATTCTGAGAGTAAATCACCCTCATCAACTCCCCCGACTTCCCCAGTACATTTAAATCCAGAGTCAGAAGTCGCTCGAGTATTAACCGCTGCTAGAAACCCTAATATTTAAGACCAATCTACCATTGAACCCCTTGAAGTTCAAACTCTAATTCACAAACTCCAGGGAATTTCTATGTTTACACTAGGGTTTGATAAATCTCAAACCAGCGTGACTTCGCAGTACAATCCTGCTCATCCCCTGACCAGATTAAAGAGCGAAAAATTTGACATCCAGCCAACTGAATTCCCTCTTCCCACCAGGAAAAGAGCAAGGAAAACACCACAGCAGTCTGACAGTGAGACTCTTTCATCTACATCGTCCATTTCAACTCCCTCACCGCGAAGTCAGCCACCGACATCTTCATTCCAAACCACTCATCCACCTTCCACAACCCCTCTTCTTCAATCATCTAAGATCATAGTATATTCATCTTCCCAGCCTCAGGGGTCATCCTCTGCACTTTCATTTACTAGCAGCTCAACAATGGCTCAGTCTGCATGGAACAATCCTGGAGCAGTTTTAATGCCTCCACCCCTGAGCCAAATACCGACCCATCCTGAGAAATGGCTACCCAAATTCAATCCAGAAGTAGGCATGCTAGCTGGAGAGCACATTAACAATTTCATGCTTTCTGTCAATCTCAACGGAGTTACCAATGAGGACGGTGTTGTTCGAATTTTTCCCTATATAATGCAAGGAACATCCGGGTCATGGTACTTTTCATTACCCTCCGGGTCTATCACAAGTTGGGACATCTTTCAAAATCAATTCCTCACCAAGTTTGGTGATGATAGATCAACGAAAACGTTAATCAGTGACTTATCCAATCTTAAAGCCGAGGCCAGAGAACCCATTAAAGATTTTAATTTATGGTTCAATAAGATCCTTAACAAAATTCCCACTACTTCCCAACCCAGCGAAGAAGTACGATGTGAATGGTATATTACGGCCTTACCATCAAACTTAGCAGTCTTCGTGGATAAGGTAAATAAAACAAATTTAGTTGAAAACCTGATAGAGGCGATAGCAGTAGAGAAACGCGTAATAGCCCTGGAAAAGAGATCTGCGATAGAGGAACGCAAATCTAAAAAAGTCACCTTCAAGGAAGACCCCAAGAAGAAACAGACGAAAGATCCTTTCGATTTGGAAGGGTTGCAAAAAGTATTAAAGACCATGTCTAATGAGATGATTGACATAAAAAAACAGGTGGCAGAAACTTCTTCAACGAAGCCCTACAGATCTTTTAAAAGAGGCCCTTCAATGGATGTGAAACCACCCAACGCTATCTCAAATGTCGAATCTGAAGAAGAGGAAGAAGAAGAGAGTACCACTGAAGGGCAGAACGATGATGAAGAAGTTGTGGAACTACAAGGAATGTGGGATTTCATCCTCCCACAAGAAGAAGATCAAGAAGCATTTACGGTTAGCACACGAAGCAAAAATAAACTTGATCCTCCCCAAACTACCCCTAAGTAGAAGGGCGCAAGCCCTGCAGCAAAAGAAAAAGTCGCAACAAAGAAAACGATCGCTAAAGCGACTCAATCTAGCCCAGTCCAACCAGATCAAACACCTCCATCGAGAACACTAATAGTGTCGGATGAAATGGACTACAATATTATTGATGAAATGAAAAAGACTAGGGCTAATATCACTCTTTATGAATTGAGCAAATTGAAACATCAACAGAAGATAATGATGAAAGAATTACATGTCGTGCCTACTACATCCTTGCCTACAGCTGTAGCTTCCCACAACATGGGAAGACCTCCAACCAACACGATCAATAATATTGATCCAAATGACATCGTGTTTATTGGAGGAAGATCAAGATCTCACACTCCCCCTTTTCTTCTCACTTATGAAATTTTTAATAAAAATGTGCAAAACTGTTTGGTAGATTCTGGGGCTTCAACAAATATTTTTCCTAGATCAATATGTGCCAAGTTGAATGTTCAACCACAAAAATCCGGAGTGCGCATAGTTGAACATGATCAATCTCAAGTCGAAGTGATTGGTGAACTTAATCAAGTCACCATAAGATTGTCATCTAACCCGAAGGTATGTCAGGTTATTGACATTCTGGTAGCTGATATCCCAGAATTCTATGGCTTAATTCTTAGCAGGGATTGGTCCGAAAAGCTCCATGGATACTTCTCAACCGACTGATCGCACATGTGGTTACCCTACAATGGTAAACTGAATCAAATAAAGGTTGAACGAGAGTTACACTAGAAGTACATAGTAATGGAATTAGAGGGGGAAAATGAAGCAATAGCATATAATAGTAGCATCATAGGCAATTACTCAGTAGATTCTTTCCTCGACAATTTCAATGCTCATACATCACCTTACTTATAAAATTCAGTTTTGTCCCAAGTCGAAAATTTTTCACAAACTGATAATTCAAAGTGTGTTAATTTTGTAGAGAAACCTATAAATACATCTTTGTTTTGGAAATTATATTTTGATGGCTCTAAATCCAATGAAGGAGCAGGAGCAGGATGCGTTCTGATTAGTCTAGAAGGAGATAAGACCATGCTTACGTGCAGACTGGAATTCGATTGCACAAACAATACAGCGGAATATGAGGCCTTGGTGCAAGGCCTATACAAAGCGATCGGGTTGAACCTCAAGTATCTTCAAGTCTTCGAAGGCTCTGAGATTGTCGTCAAACAGGTACGTAACACCATACATTGCCTATCAAGTCATTTGAAACACTATCAATCTTTAGTGCAAGATCTCACTGAGCATTTCATAGCATTTAATATTTCGTCAATCCCAAGACTCCAAAATGTGAGCGCAAACCTTTTAGCTAACGTAGCCTCTAGACTCATTCCCTCCGAAGATTTTAGTCCAGATAGATTCTCAATAGAATTAATCTTTAGACCGTCCATCCCTAACAACATTACAAACTGGAGAGTATTCAATGACGATCCTGATATTGTAAATTTCCTCACTTCTGAAGGATTTTACTCCAATCAAATAATTGACGAAGACCATCACGATCGAAAAATACAACAAAATAGCACTGATAATGCTATACCTAAATCGGTGGTTATGTTGGAAGACTTATACGATTTGAAAAATCGGTTTAAAAGGTCTACTAATTCTAAGCTCTACAGTTCAACTCTGAACTATGAATTAGTAAACCTGGGAACCGATGATAAACCACAAAACGTTAATCTAGGCCACGACCTAGCCCTTGAAGAGAAACTAGCATATATTCGTCTTTTGAGACAATACAAAAATGTTTTTGTCTGGAATTACGATGAGCTGAAGACATACGACACTTCTATTATTCAAGATACTATCCCTATGATTGACAACGAAAAACCTGTCCAACAGAAACTCAGAAAAATCCACCCCAATTTAGAAAACCAAATAAAAACTGAGCTGAATAAGTTATTAAAAGCCAGAATAATTTTCCCTGTCAGACATTCCAAATGGGTCTCCAATATGGTATCCATTAGAAAGAAAAGCGGAGATATTAGAATCTACATCGATTTTCGGAATCTCAACAAAGCCTGTCAAAAAGACAATTTTCCCCTCCCTCCTATGGAGCAGATATTACAGGCAGTAGCAGGCTCAGAACTAATGTCTTTTTTGGATGGATTTTTAGGATACAATCAAGTGCTGGTACATCCTGATGATCAGTTAAAAACCACATTCCGAACTAAATGGGGCACATACGCATATCGGAAGATGCCATTTGGTTTGATCAATGCCGGTGTTACATTTCAGAGAGCCATGGACATCGCATTCAAAGGTTTAGTCAATAAATCTATAGTAATTTATTTGGATGATATAACAGTGTATTCCAAGAAGCGAAGTGACCATCTCAAAGACCTGAAACAAATCTTTCAACGATGTTTAAGGTATGGGATTTCACTTAACCCAAAGAATTCTTTTTTCGCTTTAAGTGAAGGAAAACTTCTAGGATTCATAGTATCAAAATCTGGTATTCACATTGAGCCTGATAGAATCAAAGAAATTTCTAAAATATCCCTACCTCATAATAAAAAGGCCATGCAATCTTTTCTTGGTCAATCAATTTTTTGTGTGAAAATATTTGTCCCTGAATTTTTCACAATTGTTTCTCCTTTGCAAACCTGATAAAAAAAGAATTTCAAATTTCAAAATGGGGCCAAGATGAGCATGAAGCATTCAAACCTGATTCAAACAAGCTATCATTTAATGCTCCATCTTTGCAACCCCGGAATTTTTCAGAATCTTTTATCTTATACACATTCGCCTCAGAGAAATCATATGTCGCGATTCTAACTCAAGCAAATCAAGAGAAAGTGGAAGCTCCAATCGCATTTTTTAGCTCGAATCTACAAGGTGCTGAACTTAACTATTTAGACATGGAGAAACAGGCATATGCTGTTTTCAAAACGGTCAAATACTTCAGACCTTTCTTACTTAAAACCCATACCAAGGTCATAGTACCGTTTCCGGCGGTAAGAAATATTCTAATACAGAAAGATGTGGGTGAAAAAAGAGAAAATTGGATCACTGCTTTACAAGAATACGAACTTGAGATCAAACCAGCAAGCATTGTGAGAGGTCAAGGCTTCTGCAAAATGTTGGCTGGAGCATCGCAAATTCCTGAAGATTCATCTGAAGAGGTACAAATGTATGAGGTAAGCCTAAACGATACAGAATCATTATATGCTGAGACCATTTATTATCTTAAGAACGGGTATGCTCCAGCACACCTAGATCACATCAAGAAAAGAGCTCTGAGATTGAAAGCTAAACAATATCAGCTCATAAATGATGTTCTATTTAAAAGGAATTACGATTCTGTACTTCTTAGGTGTCTTGAGAAAACTGAAGCCAAAAAGGTTTTTCAGGAACTCCACAATGGACCCGCAGGCGGACATTATGCTGGAGATGCTACTGCACATAAGATCTTATGCGCAGGATATTATTGGCCCACACTGTTCAAAGACTCACACAGTTATGTGAGGAAATGCGAAGTCTGCCAAACTACTATAGGGAGACAAAATAAGTCGTCCATGCCACTACAACCGGTAAACATCGAGCAACCGTTTAGTCAGTGGGGCTAGGACATAATTGGTGAGATCGTTCCTCACTCTTCTGAGCAACATAGATACATTCTCACAGCAACAAATTATTTTACTAAATGGGTAGAAGCAGTTCCTCTCAAGGCAACTAATTCTGAAAACATCTTTGAATTCATAGTTCAATTTATAATCACTAGGTTTGGATTGCCGACGGCTTTGATGTTTGATAATGCCTCGTACTTTTCTGGGAATGCAATGACTGAGTTTGCACTTAAAAGAGGGTTCAAACTGAAATATTCGGCAAAGTACTATCCGCAAGGAAATGGATTAGCTGAGTCAACAAATAAAAACCTAATCAGGATTATTAAAAGAACAGTTGACCAGAACCAAAAGAATTGGCACAAAACTTTGGTAAATGCTT
>APFE030631977.1:0-16685 GCA_000404065.3 Pinus taeda | reverse complement strand
CACCCAAAAGTCACTTGGATCACCCAAAAGTCATTTGGAGTTATATTAAGGGAGGAAAAGGAGGAAAAGATCACATTTTTGATTCAATTCTTTCATGAGCAGATTGAGAGAAGGAGAGCAAGAGAGCAAGGGAGATTTCTGGAAAGTGAGCTGCGGAGTATCAGCAGCAGAGTAACAACATCGAAGTTTCAGCAGGGCAGTTTTTCAGCAAGGCTGAGTTTCAGCAAGGCTGAGATAAGTTGTAAAAGTTTGCTTGCTGATTTTTGCTGAATATTTCTCTTACTGTAAAAAGAGATTTTTCAGAAATAAAGAAGAGCTCTCAAACTGGTTTTCCCCAAGAGTTGTAGGGGGTTTTTCCAGGGTCACGTTGACCAAAAATATCAGTGTTTTAATGTGTTTTAATGGCTGTTTATTACTGATAATTTTTATTTCTGCAATTTCCAACATTCTGTAAAATTTCCGGAATTTGTGTTTTCAACAAATTTATTTTTTTGAGCTTGTTGAATGTATGGTTATGGGAAAGGGCATTTAACTACATGGGAGAAATAAGGAGAAACTGAAAACCGGGGTGGGAAAACAGAAATTTTTACAGATAGCATTCACAATTGCACAATCATATGGGAGAAAACTTGAAGAGCTTTATTAAAAGAAAGGAGAATTACAACCCAGTTTTCTGATCCAGCGCCATCCTCCTAGCTTCATTCCTTCTTCTCATGAAATGGCAAGATCACACTAACAAGAATACAATGCTCTCTCCTCAATTACAAACTATTAGCACTTACTTGCAATTCACAACATTCTAGCCTTCTGATCTCTTGGATGGGAGATCCTTTTATATATGTTTGCAAGGGTGTGAGTCATCCATGGGGTTTGATTAGTGTCATTCCACTTGTTACATTTGGTTCCATAAGAGAGGGGATTTGGAGATGGTTTCCTAATTCCGTTGGTCATCCTTGGGCGAATTTAGAGAGGCAAGTGTCACAGGAGAAGTTTCTAGAAGATTCCATGAGCAACCAACTAACAAATTGTCCTGGAAATTGGTCCATCCTCACCCATCACACCCTATAGAAGGCCTAAACAGTATGTATCGCACCTTGACAATGTACCAGTCATTATGCATTGCAGTTTGTCAGTGGAGCAGTCAGTATGGTCCAATTTAGGCTCTTTCTGAATGATTTGTGAAGTGGAGCTTTTGGGGAATGATGCACTCAGAGGAGTAAGTTCCTTTAGGGTATGAAACAACTCTTTTAGGGGTTATTGAGCCCTAGTTCATTGACATATAAGTTTGGGGTTGATGTGCCAAAATATGTCTATAAAAACCCCAAAGGACATTGATGAAAGTAAGACTCCCCTGCAAACTGCATTTCTAGAAGATGAGATCACTTTTCACAGTCCGCGTTTGGCATGGGTGCCGATTTTGAAGCTCGAAGACTGGGACATGGTGGACCATCAGAATTTCCTACACCTAGTGACCGAACAGTTGATGTGCCGCATCATAGACACAAAAATGGGGATGACTGCACTAGAGCCGAGAAAGTGGCTCAGAGGAGTAGAGAAGGCATGATTACTCAACCTGCTCTGGGTGCCGCACTATAACCGCACCCCCGTGGCAATTTTAGTCATCAAGAAACTGCTGTGCTTGGTGCATGATGGGTGTTTGTGGCTGGAGGAGTCGATACCCATCACCGATATGTTGATTCACTGCATCACATGCCTGCCGTATATAGGAGAAAATCTAGCGATGATTTTTGGTGGCAAGGGTGGAAAGCTGGCACTTGCAGAGTCAATGAAAGAGAAGTTAAAATTGGTGAAGAAGTTGCATGGGTATGCAATCTCTAGCATCTGCGACCCCGCTGTGAAGGTGGCAATGCAAATCCTTGTAGGGAAGGTGATGGCAGAAGTGCCCCCCCGACGAGGTGTCGGCGCCCGTCATTGGGCTCACACAACAGTGCATGGAAGGAGTCTAGTTTAACTAGTAAGACTACCTTTATGACGAGTTCATGGCCAACTGTCGTGAAGCGCATGAGAAGATAAAGATGTTCCACTATGCATGGCTTTTTCTCTCGATTGTGCTTGTAGCATAGGAGCTACCAGAAGAGAGACAATTCCCCTCAGTTATGCCGAACCTCCCTGAAGAAGCGAAGTACGCTTCGCTATGAGAAACCAAGGACGCAGAGTGCATTCGAGACAACAAAATCTTCTAGATCTTGATGGAAATGAATATCAGGATGGCTATCAATCGCAAGCCACAATTGTCACCCATGGTATATGCTAACCTGCAGAGCTATGCTGAATTCAAAGCAGATTTCCATCGGATCTCAATTCGGGCATGGACCCTGTGTACAATTGGTCTGAATTGCCATATCTAGCCACAAATGATGCCATTGATGCAGTGTTGGATAAATGGCTGGTGGAGTGGCGCACCTCCACAGACTTAGCAGTGGGTGGAAGTAAGTCTGGCACACAAAAGAAGAAGGACGAGGCCAAGCTGAAGATGGCGCAGTTGGTCGAGAAGAGGAAGAAGGAGGCCACTAAGAAGGCCAAGGCAGAGCAAATAGGAAAGGAGGCAGGAAAATAAACAAGAGGCATAGAGCGGGGCTTTGACAAAAGCACGTAGTCACCTTCACCTACAACTAAAGAAGAGGACACAAAACAACATGACGTGGACCCTCAGGAGATGTCTAGCCGTATTAAGCGCATGAGAGAGCCAGAAAAGGGAGGGTCCATAAAGAAGTCTAAGGCAACCAAGACCTCGCTGGACCCCATCACACTAATGAAGGGAGATTTATACGACATCGGTGACACAGTCAAATATTTCACCGTGGAGGCCCTGCATCAATTTGAAAAGCAACAATAGATTGTCTTAGGGGCCATCCAGACTAGACTGCAGGAGTTGCAGGCATGCGCGTTGCAGGTTGGTATGACGTCTACTAGTGTGCCTATCAACACATAAGAGACTGCCAATATGTTGTGCACAAAGGCTTCCAGTGCGCTAGTGCTGCAAGATGGAGCACTAACAATAAAAAATGAGGTTGAAAAGCCCACTGTCAGTGCCTTGAAGGGAGTAGGATTGAACCTGGTAGTGCTCCCGCGTGAAACAGTCCACTCCTTGCAGGATGGAGTAATTACCAAGCTGAGGGCCCGTGAGAGAACCACACCTTCCAAGTGATCAACGAGAAGAGAATAAACAATGAGAAGATGGCCTTACAGAGGAATGTTGGCATCGCCACTGAGGCTGAGGTGACCAGCTAGAGTAAGAATATCATATAGGTCGTAGAGGAGGCCTTTAGAATGGTCCTGGAATTGGCCATTCCTGAGGAGGAGCCAGTCGAGGTCCGCATCCTTAAATTGGCCACTAGGGTGTGCAACACTCGGATGGAGATGGCGCAGGTAGAATTGGAGCTAAACTTGTAGATTACATAGCTCTAGTTGAGGGTTTAGCTTTCAACACCACCAGAGGTCAAAACAACAAGTGGCCGCTATCACAGAAGTAGTTGTGGCAGTGGAGAGTGTAGTGGCAGACTACACACATTTCTTTGAATAGTCATTTGAGGTCCTTCCCAGCTTACAGGAGGACCCAAACATACAGAGGCTCAAGACGGAAGCGCGCAAACTCCAATAGCATTATGACGAAGTTAAGGGCACATTGCGAACCATCACGCTGACACAAACATTAGCCAAGCTACAGGAAGCCAAGTAGCTGAAGGAACAAGTGGATGCAGCGCTGCACAAGGAAGTAGTGCTGAAGGCGTGACTTAAGCCCTAGCTGGAGGAAGCTTATGCAATTACAGGAAACATTGAAGGCAAGCTTGCGACTCTACAAGCGATGAAACAAAAACTTCAGGCCAACAACGCAGGGGAAGTAACTGAGAAGACAGTTGAAGATGTGAAGCAGGCAACAACTTAGTGAAAAACCGAAGTTGCGATCATCACGGTCAAGCTGGACGAGCTTTGCGCAAAGATCTTTGTGCTTGCTGAGTGACTTGAGAGCGAGTCACAATGTTTGTGTTGGGGGCCTGTTGGGATCGGGATCCCCCAAGGGCAGTTTTGTGGATAAAAGCCCATGTCTTAGTTGAGTTTTTGTAATATTATTATAAAGACTCCACATTTTTTGGTCGCGGAGCATGAAGGTATTATGTGTCACAAAGGGTATTCCGCCCTTATTTTTGTAAAGTAAATTCAGCTGTAAGAGATCTACCTAGGGTCCATGGACCATAGGATTGTATAAAAAGAGCCAAGCCCTAAGTAGTTAGGAGGATAACATAAGGAAGAGAGTCATAACTTTAAAGCAAGAAGTCTAAGTCTTGGGTTGTAGCGTAGGTAGAGGCTCTACAGCTGATGCGTAGAGGCCTGGGGTAGAAGTCTAAAGCTGAGTGCGTAGACCCATGTAGCTGTGTGTGCAGGGTGAACATAGTTTGTAATACTTGGAAGATATTAATAAAAGGAGTTATGCTGCAATTTCAGTGTATTTGTTCTATTAATGGGTTTGGATATGTTGTGTATGAATTTCCTTTATTATTCTTATATGATGTGCGAATGAATGAAATTACATTGAATAATTGATTGCAATCATGAATATTTGCTTATGCAGTGATAACTTTAAGTATTGACAAGATAAGAAAATCACTTAGGATAATTGAGGAAGCTGCACGACACGCTACTATAGTAGCGCGAAAGTACTTGAGCTATAAGTTAGAGCTGCGTGAAGGTTGATCATGTACTTTTGTGAAGGTATTGAAAGTAAGAATAGAGGGTTTGTCTCACAAGACCTAGAACGAGATCACCTATGTGAAGACATGGATAAAAGAGGTCAAATGACATCACAACCATCTCAAGGGTGCGAAAACTTGGTTCCAACATCCCCCCGTACTGCTTCGGGTGAGACTTCGATCCATGCTCGACGGGTTGATGCCGAAAGGGTTGGTAGTGTAGGGATTTTTTTGGATAAATAACGTTGAACCTGGGTCCAGCCCCCTTCAAGCCAACATATACCCTCATCGCTAGAATTTCCATTTCTCCAAGTTGGGCATAGAGGAATCAATGTTATGTCCTTGAGTGATTTGAGCTGGAATAGTTCTCTAAAATGTCCAGCCAATGAGTCAAGTTTGACCTTTTTTCCCAAACATTCCATATACCCCATCATGAAGTTGAGATATCTAGCAATGATCAATGGTTTGATGTCGAGTATCCCAGATGTGTCGGCCATATCCCATAATTTTTTGTGGTTGGAGTATGGGTGTAGATGTTCATAATTCATATCCTATGAGGGGATCCTTTGTGGTGGCCAGTCAAGATGATGCCCATGCATGACCTGTATGTTTGTACATTGTAGATGCTCGGGTCCCAGATTGTAGCTAATCCACTAGAGTTGCCTTGTGAGCTAGTTACATAGCCGTGCCAATTGGGAGACATTTGAAGAAGTATCTTTGTCGCCATTTCATTGGTCATCATTGTTTCTTAAAGTAGCACAATAGTGGGTTATTTTGATCTAATACCATGTTCCAATGACCTTATGGTTTGGGTAGATCCCAGGCCCCTAATATTCAGTGACATGATTTTCATTATGGAATGGAAGAGTCGGGGAATAGTGCTCTAAGGTCCTGAAATTGTGAAGCCTCGATAGAATCATTTGATCCATTCAATGGTCCAAATCAAAAGAAGGATATAGTGTTTCTTTCATTGCCTCTAAAAATGAATTGTTAGGGTATGTGCCCAGTGTGCCACAAAAGGCTTTTGTATCTATTCCATTTCTTATTTTTGCCGGATGTGCCTGAGCCAATGTTATCTTATTCCTCCATTGATACATTAGGTTTCCTGTTGTTTTCCTTTACAGTGAGGGATGTCCAAGCCTAGGAATCTGTTTAATGCTTGGAGGTCTTCATCATCTAATATTACAACAATTTCGGTGACAGTTCCTTTCTATTTACAAATAGGGGACATTAAGGAGTTTCTGCATGTTTTTTGGCATTGGGTTTTGATTTCATTGCCCATCCTGTTAGGAGGAGATAGAAAAATATTGGAATTATTATTGATCCATGAGACGTTAGCCTATCGCATATGTGGTATGTCCACTGCCAGATTAGAAGAACTCTGTGTGGTTGGATCAATTGCATAGGAACTACGACTTGTGAAAGTCGCATAGTCACATTTTAGTTGAGGTCACAATTCCAGTGGCTTGTCTGGGGATTTAAGTGTGATTTTGAGACTTTAGGAGAGGTTGCAGATCAAAAGTGAGACTTACGAGAGGTTGTAGGTGAGGGATGAAACTTTGATTAGTTTCACAATCACATTCCAATGTAATCGCACTTTCTGGCTACCTGTTTGAGTTCAAAACTGTGATTTTGTGATCCAATTTTGTGACAACTACACTCCTGATTTATTGAAAAGGTTGCATTTGACTATTTTCTCCTCCTTTGCAGCTATCTAGAGTAGCTTGTATAAGTCCATAAGTGCGCATACAAGGGTTTCCAAACCTAGCCTAAGAAGAGTATGCACATCATTAAGATGGAAAATCCCAAATCAAAATCGCCCACATGTTTGAAGCTTGAAAAACATGATGTCTCTAAACACTTTGATAAAGCTTCACTAATAGTCTCTAGCAAATCTACCTGAATTAATACTACAGACAAACTTAAACGAACCATTGTTGCATCCATGGGATCATCTTTCTTGTCTCCATTAAAGAACTAGAGAGTAAAGTGATAATTGTATATCATATCAACCATATGAACAACCAGTAAGGGTGATGTATATGTTTTGTCAATTTCCCTATTGAGATAAGGGATTCTTAGGTCATGTTAGCATATCAATTAAGTAATTCTTACCCAAATTTAAAACTCCTGAGCTAATATCCCTTGATATTTGATCATATGATATGCCCAGTGACTGAACAAGTTAACATCCTTAACTAGAAAGATAGATTGTATGTGTAGAAGGTTTCAACTGATGTACAACCCACAAGAAATATTAATTTCTTGCACTAGATGATAAGCCATCCAATGTCATATGATATCCTTAAAATATTTTTGGATTGTCTCTGCAGAAGGTGAAAATTCATCTTCATCACCTTCTTCGATTTCACCAGTGCCATCTTCATCTTATGAGTGGAAGTGTTTCAAAATCACTAATGTTTTTTGATTTTCTTGACTCTTTGGCTCTTTCTAATGGAACTCCTCCATGAATGTCATGCAAAACATATTTTTTATAACAAAGATTGTGTTTCTAGTGATTTCAATAGCTGCATGAAAAATATCGTCATTATTCTTTAACAATTCTACCAAATTTTACCAACAAGAATAAATGATAGGGTTGTACATTTTATCCAAACTCATAACAACAACCTCAATTTCACTTTCTTTGTTTTGTCTCGACATGCAGCAAGTGATAGATGTATTTTCAACTATGTGTGATGGTTATATGGGTGTTCGCTTTTGAATTTATATGCCACATGACTAGCGTAACCATTCTAATGCATTTGATGTCTATGTGATTGAGCTCTCTTCTCTATAAGTGTGATAGTCATCATCCAACACTTTAGTCCCTATCGTCATCCCCAATGTGATCCTTAGTGATGACTAACATACTTTGGGCCTTTATATCTCCATGAGGTGCCATCATGTCTTTTGTGAGATAGGAGAGAAAATTCTTCATTACCAATCATCATAGAAACTTTTAACCTTGCACACATTACCCTCCATGTCGCATTCGTGCCATTACACATTATCTTTTTACTGAATGTGTTGATGGATCCTAACCACTTACCTTTTATATCGTTTCCAACACATATATGTTGGATTTCAAATCAACCTTTACGGGATTCGACGCTACCATAACATGATTCCTTTGTTATAAGTTTTTCTAATACCATTAATGTTTGACACCTTTGAATGTATTTGAATTATTATGGTAGGCTATTTTATTATGGCCTTGCATGACCATAAGGTGTGTTTAATATGAAATTCCGGTGTAATCTTTCCATGTAGCCTAATATGCTACTAAGTGTTTGAGGAAGAAATTAATATTAATTGTGCTTTCAATGCATTTCTCATGAAACCATGTAACCTTTTAAATGTTTTAAAAGTCCCTTTTATATCATGTTTTGATAGTGTGTAGCCAAAATGATGTCCCTTCTATTACCTACCCAAGTCGAGATGCACCTAACACTTTCTCTGCCAAGAGGTGGTTGAAGGTAATTTTTAAGATTTGAAGGTCACATTTATCAAAGGGTGAAGCTTATACATGTATAGGATTAAAAAAAATCCATGCATGATGAAACATAAAATCAATTAGGGGAGCTTATCGATGAGATTTCCTAAACGTGGATATTAGAACTTTGAATATATCATAGACATGGCGAATGGAGATATAATATAATTGAATGAATTGAGTGTCACCAGGGAATTTACATACCATCATGATAAAAGCATCTTGGAGGCAAAATCTTGAGAAGGCTACACATGATGCAAGATTTAAAAGCTACGGGAACTTAATTTCACAAGCACAAGCACACTTTTCTTTAGAAGAAATCACAGGGTTCGATATGCAATCAAGTGAACAAAGCTAGTGGTCGCATAGTGGTATGGGTATTGCATTGTGATTATTGACGACACCATGATGCAATGCAAGTTACATGTAAAGTTTATGAGGATGTGCCCCTAGAGGCATATGGGTTAGGTTAAAACTTGAAGGGGGATTTTATTTTGACAACATAGGGTTCCAAGGGTAGATAAGTATAGTGACATCTCCCAAACTTAACAAAATGGAAGCCAAAATGAAGTATTTTCCATTAATACAAGGTATCTCTAGTGATTGAAACACATATTATAAAAGGATAAACTTTGAAGTCTCGTGAGACTCTTGATGCATCATTGAAGAAATAGACCTCCCAAAGCCCTAATGGAATCATAAGGTTGAACCCGAGATGAAACATGATTAATGAATGCCATATACATCACGTGATTGGGTGCACCCATAGAGTTTTATAGTAATTGGGTCATGTGGAGGTTGATGAATCCACAATATGGTCACAACCCTTATGGCTTCATGTAAGCAGGAGGTGGGACCTGGATTTTTTGGATATGCCGGAAAATTTTGGGTCACTGTTGTAGCAGCTACAACAGTTTCAAATTTCATTCACTTATTGTTGTTGAAGGCTACTAAAAATCACCTCCATCTTCGTTGATTTATATATGATCCTCCCATACATGTTTGAGATACTTTTAATTGAGTTGTTTAAATCAATGGCCATGAGATTTTTATTCTTATTATCTTTCTTTTTTTTCTTCGGTTTAAGCTTTGAATGCAACTTTTGTCACTTCTCCTCTATATGATAGTCAATGTTGTAGTTATTTAAGTGGTTGTTGGGATATTTCCATTGGTGTGTCATGGATACCGTATTTTTATATTTCCCCATATATACTTCTTCTTTTCCTCCTTATAAGTGTCCCGATACTCCTTTTTCTTTGATCCACTTGATTTCCCTTTCTTTTGGCCTATGTTATCCAAGTATTGTGCATGTATACAACCCTCGTCCATTGATTTGGTCCTAGATAACATCACTTGATTCCACAGATGTATGTGTAGGCCCCAAAAATACTTTAGTACATATAGGCTATTTTGGGAGATACTCAATAGTATCGCCAAGTTTTTGAACTCTATGGTGTACTCCTGTACACTCTTCCCTTGTTTCTACATGAGAAGTGCCACTAAATCCATTCATTCTCTACATACCTGATAGGGTAAAATTTTGACTTTATGATGGTTTTAAATTCCTCTCACGTGGTCACTATAGGATCTCCCTCCAACCTCAATGTCTCCATGTGGTTTTCCCACTAGGTTAGGGCATGGCCCTCTAATTTCAACCATGCAAATGAAATCTTATGTTCCTCCTCTCTATGATGAACACTGAAATAAAATTCTAATTGTTGCAACCAATTATTTATCTTTAGAGTGTCAATATCACCTGGTACATCTTGATATAAAATTTTTCTTCCATTTTAAACAGGGACTGTGAGTGGTTCACGACAATTGAACTATGTTGATCTCTTCCAGTTCCTTTATTCTACTCATTCTTTGTTTCTTATTGATCTCTTGAACTCCCCTATAATCTATCCCCTATGTTACAATCCCCATCTTCTGTGAATATCTCAATCTTATTTCTCAATTCCATCATGTAGAGATTCACAAAACGTCCTATATCTGCAACTTTTTCTTCTAATCGTGAAAACCTATCTTCTACAAGATTATGAGATTTATTCACTTATTTGTCACACATAACTAGGGTTTTTTGAATTTTAGCTTCACCAATCTAGATCCCTTGAAAATATCCAAATATACCCAAAGAAACCTACTGTAATACCAATATTATCCACAAACTACTATGGATATTCCACAAGATATTTCGTCACAACATATCTAATAAATTATACTTAAAAATATGAAATCTACACTATTAGGGTTTATTCCTCGTTAAATGTATGGATGTGTAGATTATTGTTTATTGTATATTCATGTGAATTATAATTATGAAAAAATAGATAATAGCGAAATAATAACTTAAAAACCACAATTGACAAAATGTGTCTTGGGAAACCCTTTTGGGAGAAAAACTGAGCTGGAAGGTGAGGTCACTTTGTTCTCTTTCTCCGAATAGAAAGTTGTTGCAAGTACAAAGAAGTATGGCTTGTGGCCCATGTGCTACTATAATGCATAAATCCTATATGTGTTATCCCTCCCTATTCTCAGTTATTCTACTCATATATGGAACAAGGTGCACTGGGAAAGAATGGAACCCGTTTTTCCTCCTAGTGGCATGGTTATAAAAAGCTCAATAGCCTACTAGTGGTTAGGTTTGACTACCTCAACTCTTAACAAAAGTTACAAAATTTAATATTCTAGAGTTTTCTTCACCATAATCACATGGCTAACACCTTTTCCATGAATAATAGTGGTTGACGTGGTATCCCCTCAAATAATGGTGGCAAAAATAGGAAGGTCAACTTCCAAGTGGCATAACGCTTGCATATGTAATCCAAATGAGGTGATTCATGCACCATTGTAAATGTATTTATGTTTAGAATAGGAAAAATGGTGTATCATTAAAGTGTAAAAGTTTTACCCACAAAAAACATCATTTAATTCCTGAAAATTATTTTGGAAAGTTTTAGACCCCAATTTGCCAAATTGGGTCCCATCGTTAAAATTGATCTTGTGAGATGATTCCTCTAGTTTTTCCACTCTAAAAGCATTGATATTGATGAAAAATATATAATGATCCAATATGGATCATGAACCCTCTTGACCAGTGAAGCATGTTCTTTGGCCTCCTATATATCAACCAACTTAAATAACATATTATCTTTAATAGAAAAAATCAATTGTTTTTTTTTCCTTTTTCAACCATGTGGCATTTATGGTTGCTAAATATTACATGTAAGTATGGAAAATACTGCATAGTTTGACTTACTAAAAGAAAATTTTGTTCCATACCTAGCACATTTATACATTAAGTAATACTGGTGACTTATCTCCTAAGGTAATTTGTGCATTTCCTTTTCCTTCTATTATAAACTCTTGCCTGCCAAAAAAACCACAAGTGAGACATAAATCATAGTTAAAAAACAAATTATGTCTACTATTGAAATTATGATATTGATTTGTAAACTATTGTGGATATTCCACTTGAAATTTCATCACAATGGATCTAATAAAATAGTACTTAAAATAGTAAATATATACTATGATGGTTTTTTCAGTTAGACTTCAAGATTTATCAAGTTATTTTTTTCTTGCATGCAATATGTAAAATTCAAAAAATAGAGAACAAACAAAAATATAATCATGCACAACCATAATAACACAAGATGTGATCTAGGAAACCCTTACGGGAGAAAACCCAGGTGGAAGGTCATGTAGCTATGCTCTCTCTTTCTCTGAATGGAAATGGATGCAATTACAAAGGAGTGAGACATATGACCCATGGGATACTATAGTGCATAAACCATCTCTATTTTCTCTCTCTCTATCCACTCTCAACTACTCTACTCATCTATGGAACAAAATGCACTCAAATAGAATGGAAGCCCTTTTCTTCATAGTGGCTTGGTTATAACATAACCTGATAGCTTACTAGTGGTTAAGTTTTACTCCTTCAACTCTAACTAGAGTTACAATATTGACTCTTCTAGATTATTCTTCATCATGATCATATAGTTATCCCATTTTTCCATGAATAATGGGGGCTGACATGGAATCCTCTCAAATCATGGTGGTCAAAACAAGAAGGTAAACTTCTAGGTGGCATAACTTTTGCATACAAACTCTAATTGAGGATATTTTTATGTCATTGGAAAAGTATTTATGTGTAGAATAGCACTAGCTTGGGGTTCATCACTTTAGTAACATAATTTTACCCCCAAAAAATTCCCTTTAATGACTCAAAATACTTATGGAAGGTTTCAAATCGTAATTAGCCAAATTGGGACCCATTAGCAAAAATGATCATATGAGCTGATACCTCCACTTTTTCCACTCTGAAAGCATCGATATGGATAAAAATAATATGATGATTCAATATGGATCAACAATGCAGTGGAATCAATAGATAAAGCATATACTTTTCCATGATATGCTTACTTCATTATGGTAGTGAAGAGAGTAGTCTCTTCTTGCTGTTTGGAAACTTAGGCCTTCTCCTTCTGTTGAGATATTACCTAGTTATGTTACTCATACCACAATCACTTTCAACAAAATTTATTCTTATCGCCTTCCAAATAAAAACATGTGAAGGTCTTCATATTACCTGATTCATTTATGGTTTCTTTGACTCTTTATTTCGCCTTCTTTCTATCAAACTTGTTTCTCTTCAAATTAGTTACCAATGCTAGTTTTCAACTTGTTATCATACTTTGACAACCAAACTATCTGTCCACCCACTTCAAAAAAGGATATTTTTGTATAGATAATCAAAATTACAGTCTTTGCTAACAATAGTAATATCAAGTGTTCCAATAAAATGCTCAAATTTAAATGGTAAACTTGAGAATGACTACCACAATTTCTTCTTCTTCCATATCCCACCCAAATTCATTAAATTGTTCTTTAATATCATTGACCTTAACCAAATGTTTATGTAAAGAGTCTGTTATCACTTAAGAAATCTAATGCCAAAATTTCTCATACTAGCTTGATGACAAAAGTCAGCGTTAGTCTAAGTTGATTTCGTTTTTTCTTTAGAGTCTGAGTCTTAGGAGGTCATGAGTCAAGTATGCATTCTTATCTACCACTGATCACCCTCATTCACCACCCATCTCATAGTCATGTGTTACTTTGTTATCTACCACAAAGCCTTTTAGGTAATTGCGTAGCGCATGTAACCTTTCTAAAGTTTTTTCGCAGCGCATTTAATTTGTTTAGCAGTTTCGCAGCGCAAAAGCCTATTAGGTGTTTTCACAGCACGATAGGTTATTAGGTGATTTCGAAGCGCATCATTCAAAATTTAAACTGACCACGCTGTGAAATCAAAGATTCACGCATTCCGCAGCGAATCTTTCCCCAAATGTCAAATCCATTAAGTAAATCTATGGCTGCGTCATTCTTTGTCAGTTCATGTACTCCACATATCACGTCCCACCACCCATCTCCATTATCACAACCGTTAGATTCATTGACATACATGGAATACAAGTTCCAAGGAAAAGCCACCTATGCACAAATTTTAATGATGATTGTAAGCCTTGCATGAGTAACAAATCTACAAGATTGCAATTTTAAAAAACTATAATCGACAATATTTCAAATTGAAAAAAACATTGTCATCAAGTGAGGCAGCCAATCAAGGGAGGCAACAAATCAGGCGAGGCAGAGTTTCAAAAGAGGCAGAGTTTACAGTTTGAACAACCCTAGCATTCCCTCCTTACAGGTCATTGAAATTTCATGGAGGGATCAGTAGAAAAGAAAGAACACAGATCAGGCAAATGTCTGAGAAATGAACCTAAAGGTTTGGATATAACATTGAAGAACAAAGATGTGGAAAAGGCATTTAAACAAGCTGGATGTTGGAACTTCTGTAAGAAGCTACAAGGGGGTCATGCACAAGTGACTAAAGAATTTGCATTGAATTTTACAGGATTAAATTCAAAGGTTGGTATGATGGAATTGCAGGTCTCACCAGACATGATATCCACAGTCACGGAGTTCCCTAGAGGGCAAGAAAATTGGTTCAAGAATTTCAAATTTGACATGAACCCATGCAAAGAGTTTTTGAAGAAAAAATTCGTTAACTCGGATTTGAGCAAGTCTGTTCCTAGGATCTATGTCAAAGAGTCCTATGCACATTTGCTCACCTGTATTCAGAAATACCTGACCTGTGAAGGAAGATATAACAAGGTGTATTTGTACCATTTCAAACTTTGATTGCATTTTACAGGGAAGACATCTATTGATCTGCCTTTTTATTTATTCCGCAGCTTGAGTAAAATGTGTGACAAGGTACAATTGAGAAAAGAGGCTTGTGAAACTTCTTTGTTTCACCATGGCCTGATTAAGTTACTTGTCTTGCATGAACTTAAAAGCATAGGCAGAGATTTGGATACTTTCATATTCATGGCTGGTTTCAAGAGCCAGACAGGTCTCAGCCCTCTAGCTGCAAAAGATCTTCCAACAACAGGTCCTCAAGTAGAAACAAGAGCCAAGAGTTTTTCAAAGTTAAAGGTAAGAAAGCAAGTAAAGCAATCTACCAAGCCACTGATTATTCAGGATACACCCCAATAGTCCCTTAAAGAGAAAATTCAGGATAAGGAAACTGCACATAAGTCTAGCACATGTGAAGAAGTTCAAAGAAGAAGAACGAGGAGCCAGATAGCAAAGGAAAAGGGTAAGTCAGTGGCTATTGAAGAAAGCCCTGTTTCAAAAGGAGATTTAAATGATTTATTGCAAGCAATTGACATTGAGGAGTCCCCACTAGTTCAAGCTAATTTGATACAGTCAAGAAAAGAGAAGGTTAAGAAGGTAGAAGCTCCAAATAAACTTAAGTTTGATGATCAACTTGAGAAATTTGTTTTCAAAACCAGGAGACCCATAACAAGGAAATTCAAACACGTACAGGAGATGTCACCAAGAGAAGAGGAAACATGGGAGCAGATACAACTTCATTCAGGTAAGGATAAGGGCAAGACAGTTGCCACTCAAGAAGAAGGTAGTGTGGGAAATTTGAAAAAGAAATTGGAAGCTGCCAATTTTGAGATAGCTAGACTAAAGAAAGCTGCTAGGAAATTTGCAGCTAAGGAGGCTTATTTTAATCAAATGCAGGCTCGATGGGAAGATCAAACTTTTAAAATCCCTGAAGTGGTTGACTTTAATGTTCAATTCCGTAGCTGGACTACTCCTGCAATAAAAGAAGCTCAATTCATCAGAAAGGTCAATGTAAACCTCAGGTCTGGGATCAAAGTACTAAGAAAACAAGTTGAAGACTTAAAGACCCAATTGGACCAGCAGAAAGGATCTCCATAAAGAGGACCCACTTCAAGTAGGGAATTGTTTCAAAGTTTTGATAAATTTTGCTTGGTATAATTTTTCCAAACATTCCCATTCAATTTTGAAGGTCTTGAGACAGTTGCAAGAATGTTTTAACCAGAAAAGTGTTCAAATAGCAAAGTTCTGGGTTGAAACTGTGATTTTTGAAATAACTCATCAGTTTCGTAGCGCGCTACAAAACTGCTGAAGTGATGACCAGACCTCAGCAGTTTCGTAGCGCACTACGAAACAGCTGAAGCTAAATATCCAATATTAATCAACCAGTTTTGAAACATAAGCGGGAAATTTTGAAAGGTAAATATATACAAGGCATCATCTGAAGCTGCAGTAATCAATCAGGGTTAAGACAAGTGGAGAAATATGGATTTGGATCCAACTTTAAATTTTTGTTACTAAGTGAGCGTCTTTATCACAGTTCAAATTATGTCAAGACAACTTAAAGTAGTTTTTGCTTTTAAAGGAGGTGGACAACACATCAAGGACATGGCTATCTGTCACATTTTGAAAAACCAAAGATGAAGGACCTGCTTCTGTGGATTCAAAAATTATAATGACCGATGAGCAAGGGTAGTTTCCTATATTTCAGGACAATGGAGAAGATATGGCGTGGAAGACCAACATGGAGCCTTAAACATCCATCACAGCCAAACTGAAAAGGGGACCATATGTCAAGGAACGAGAACCATTGTAACCAAGGCTATTATTAACATAACATGATGATAGAATCCTACTTGATTTAGATCTCTGAAAAGTCTAGTTGAAGTTTGTTGCATTTAATAGGTAGTTAAAGGTTGAATAGGTGTCAATAGAAGTAGATACTGAATTTCCCTCATGCTTGAGGAGGAATCTCAATCAGGTAGAAGAGCTCTATAAATAAGAGAAAGAGCAATGTACAAAGGGTTGGAAAATTTATGGAAAAACTCTGATATTTGGCTTATGTAATACTCTGTTTTGGTAATACAAGTTTGGCTTTGCTTCTCAGGATTCATGAGGGATCTGATGTTCAGAATGTGTGGTATTGTTCTTTTCCTAATATTTTCAGTGGTATGAATGTGTAATCACTTAGAATTCACTTAAGGTGCTCTAACTTCCTGTATACATTCATAGACTGTGTGGTCCTATTTGAGTTGGTATGTTCTGAATATGTTAAATGC
>APFE030631974.1:258693-298200 GCA_000404065.3 Pinus taeda | reverse complement strand
TGACAACAAACAAGGACTTCTTAGGGTTCAATGATATTCCAAATTTTCTACACCTGTCAAAAACCTTCATCAAGTGCTTTAGATGTTTCTGATCAGATTTAGAAAAAACAGTTATGTCATCAATATAAATAACCACAAATTTATTTACTTGACCCATAAAAGCTATGTCTATAGCTCTCTGAAATGTTGCTTCAGCATTGGTTAAGCCAAATGGCATCCTAGCATACATGAATGTACCCCAGGGTGTAGTAAAGGCTATCTTCTCTCTATCTGCTATATCAACATTCACCTGATTGTAACTTGAAAAAATATCAAGCATAGAAAGTATTTGTGCTCCTGAAACCATTTGAAGTAACTGATCCATTTTGGGCAAAGGATAATTATCTTTTAATGATGCCTTGTTCAAATTTTTAAAATCCACACAGAGTCTTATTTCTCCATTTTTCTTTCTAACAGGAACTAGATTTGCAACCCAGTTAGAATATCTAAGAGGGAGGATGATATGAGCATCTAGAATTTTCTTAATATCCCTTTCTATAGTTGGTAGAAGGGCTGGATTTATCCTTCTAAGTTTATGTTGATAAGGTTTTGCTTCTGGCTTCAAAGGAATCTTATGTTGTATTACTGAAGTATCATAGGTTTGTAGATCAACATAAGTCCAAGAAAAAACATCCTTATGATTTTGCAGTAACTTCAGATATTGAGTTTTGATCTCAGGGTCTAGAGATGCACATATTTTGATGTTTTTGATATCTTCATCAGTTCCAATGTTAATCTCTTCTAGGTCATCTTCTGAAGAAATGGACTGAGGGTTTCGGAGGACATCATTTTGATCAAACAATCTTTCTAAAGGAATGAGTCCTTTTGGAATAAAATTATTAGATAATTGAATAATGTCATGATTAGCAATTTTGGTTTTAAAATATAAAGTATCATTTCCATTTGTATTTTCATTTTTCAGTTCTATCTTCATTAATTTGTAGAAATGAAAAATCATCTATTACCTACAGAAATGATTTCAAATGTTCATCATCTTCAAATATTTGCCAATGTTTCAGATTATCTGGGATAGATGGCCTATATTTGAATTGTATCTGATAGAGTATATTAATATGATCAGGAATTTTAAAAGAGTTAGCAGAGACAGCTAAGGCATCTACATGAATATTCTGATCTTTGGGAATATAAGTCAAATTAAAAGCATCAAATAAGTTTTCAACTGAATCCCATGCTTCATTTCGGTAGGACCTAAGTCTAGGGTGCTTGGTCTGGCAAGCATTTCTTACTTGCTTAACAATAAGCTTTGAATCAGTAAAGACACTTAAGTTTTGAAATTTTAAGATTTTGGCTAATTGCAATCCTAAAAGGAAAGCTTCATATTCAGCCACATTATTTGTAACTTTGAAGTCTAATTTACATGATTGGGTTATATTTTTTCTTTAGGTGAAATTAAAACTACTCCAACTCCCATCCCATCTTTCGTGCAAGAGCCATCAAAGAACAGTTTCCAAATATCAGTTTGGTTTGGTTCGGGACTTTCAACTACCTCTTCAATTTTGACTTGAGTTTTATGTTGGTTTGAAGTGAGTTGAAAACAACCAAAGTATTGATCTATTGCATAAATTGGATGGTTCCTTGGCTGGCCAGTCTTACAAATAGTATGTACAAATATTACCTCTCTATATAATATTAGTTGCTCTCCTCCATAAACAGGAATAGTAGCATATAACATATCCATCTGTAGAGTTCCCCCTAATTTGGCACAATAAGACCTAGAAAGGAGCATTCCAAACTTGGGAGGGATATCAGTGACAAAAATATCAAGTACTACAATTTTCACTGGAATTTGGGCAAGGGTAACCACTAGATCCTTGATCAATCCCAAACAGGGCACCTTTTTAGAATCAAAGGTGTACATGTCATGGTAGGATCTAGTGATGTCGAGTTTCAAATGGTCCATGATAGATTTTGGCATAAGGTTGTGTGATGCTCTTGAATCAAGCATACAATTATACAACATGGAATCATTTATTTTAAGAGTTACATATAAAGGAGGCACTATCTCATCTATCATGTCTTTTCATCTTGCAGACTTATGACATCACCTTCAGCATCAACCGAGGTATTTTATATCCATTTTGTGACTTGGCTTTTGTAACCAGGGTTTTTAGAAAGTTCTGACAGTGGAATTGGGATCTTAACCCTCTCTAATTCTTTTTCAACATTAAATGTAGTCAAAATATTTTTACTAGTTTGGGTAGTATCAATTGATTGATCTAAGGGCTAAATAAGGGTTGTGTGAGCTTCAACAGTTTTGGTACGTGGTTCAATTACTGGAGTTTCCTTTGGAGGTCTCCCAGGACCAGGCCTAGGCCTAAGATCATATCTCTTGTTTAACTTTGCAATTAAAAATTTAGAGAAAGCATGATATTTAGAGACTTGTGAAGCTCCCTGATCTTCTTGAACCTAATTTTGTTGTGAGAGAGGAATGATGGATATTTGATTGGAAGAAGAATCCATACTATTAATATCTTTAGTATTTGTCATAGTATTATCATCAGGTTGTTGGTCATATATCAATAGAGGAGTAGGAACCTGTTGATCATTGCTAGGTCTCTGAAGAATCTGTAGTGGTGGATTTCTTTTATATTGACCTTGATTTTGGTTTTGGGGTCTAGTAACTGTTTGTTGTATTATCCTGGGTTGGGTCTCAATCTTTGAAATCCTATTTGATAGGTTTCTAAGAAGAGATGTTATTTCATCTATTTTTGAGTCTTCTGATTTAGTCTTAGAGGAAATAGAGGCTTCTTGAACATATTTGAATTTTCTTTGGGCCTTTTATTCCTTAAGTTTTAAAGAAGTTGAGGCTGCCCTATTTGCTTCTACTTCTATATTGTTTGTTTGCATATCTTCAAGATTTCTTGAAGTTCTCTCTCGTAGCATAACAACAAAGTCATCATCAAAAGCTTTAGAAAATATAGACTTAGCTGTTGCTACAGGGGCCTTACAATCTACAGTCATTTTGTGATAGAGTTTATTGAATCTTTTGATAAAATATGATACTGGTTCACCAAAGTTCCTTTTAAGCTCTTCAAATTCTGTGAGGAAGTAAAGAGGATCCTTTTCACACCCCATTGATTTTTAAATATGGTTGTAAGCTCTTCCCAATTTCTAATGGAAGTTGCTGGTAACTGCCTAAACCAAATCCTCACATTTCCTTCAAGTGACTGTACAAACAATATCATATAAACATTTTCTTGTTCAATATTCATGTTTTCTGTAAAGTCTAGGAAAGCTTGGAGATGGTCCTCAGTTGAGGGACCAGTTTCTCCATTGTAATTGGGAAGGTATTTTAAGTATCCAGCTGGGAATGCATCAAGGTTATTAGGTAAGACTAAGGCAACATATATAGCCTGTACAATAGGTCGAAAAGCCATGACAGTAGGTGGTGTATGAGGTGATTAAGGTATATGAGGTTGTCCAGGTGGAGTATGTGGTGTTTGTGTGGATGTAGAGGATGAAGAAGAAGTAGAGGAAGAAGATGGTGATTCAAAAGTTGATGAACTAGTTGGGGGTAAAGAAGAAGGAGATCTCCTGAAAGACTTCAAAGGAGTCTTAAGAACTAACTTTGGGACCTGTAAAGGAATACCTTCTTTTGTTTCAAAGAGAGGATTGGAATATACAGAGAAGGTCTCCTCAGATTGTTTAGAAGAAGAAGCTTCAGGTTGGTCAAAAATGGAAGGAAAATGATAGGTGGTAGGGGATATGAAATCTGTGGGTTTATATTCTGGTAGATTAACACCCAAATCAGATTCAGTTTTAGGTGATCCTAGTGGTAGTGTGGGTATTGATGAGATTCTAATCAATGAATAAGGTAGGCTGGCTTAAAATCAACTCCTTTATCTAGAAGTTCAGCAACCTTAGGTGATAAATGGGAGTAATCAGGATCAGATGGGATATTACTATAGGGGTCAAATGATTATAATTCTTCAGACTGTAGGACTGAAGAGGAAGAAGAAGATGGATGGTGTCCCATTTTAGAACTGGCTTTTCTCAGAAGCCTTTCAGGATCTGACAAAGAACTAACTATGTTAGCTTCTGAACGAGATCTGGTATGTTTAAAAGGTGTCAGCTTGGGAGTGTGGAGTTGCCTAGGTGAATATTTTAACCTTTCTAAATCCTTTAATCACCTTTAAAGAAAATAATGAAATAATATCGTTGTCCCAAGGGAAACTTAAAAGAAATTCGAATCCCCGGCAACAACGCTAGTCTGATGTTGTACCTCTGAGATAGTAGTAGGTTAGCTACCAATGCCAAAGCATCTAAAATAATTATTTTGGGGTTTTTGGTTTTAGTTTTGGAAGACCAATGAATGTAGACAGATGTAGAATTGAAATACTTAATCCTTTGGGTTATATTAATATCTCAGGAAAGGGCTGCTATAAATATTTACACAGTGATATAGATAAAAAATAGTGGTGAGAAGAAGACAAAAAAAATATGATTATCACAGTTTCCAGACTGTAAAACAGAACAATCATAAGTGTGAAAACCTTCTAAACTACATTCCAAAGGTTCACGGCAGTAGACTTAAGCTTACAACAGATGCTAATGATTTATTGATTAGAGGGGATTAGATAAACAGACAGTTCATTAATCCATTCTCTTAATAGATGATCACTTCAAGAGCTTATAGGAATAAATTGAGACACAATTCTTCCTACCTAGATATCTCTATAAGTCATAAGCATATGAAGAAAAACATAATGATTGATAATTGGAAAAACTTACAGGATAACGCAAACTGTGTAAAACCAAATTCAGAATCCTCTGCTTTGTATTAAGGTTCCAGAAAGTCTGAGTACATCAAGTGTCTACAAAAGCTTCCTTCAAAGGTTGCTTCCAGGTTCAAAGTAGAACGAACAGTTACCACTTAATAAGCAATGAACAATGAATCTTGAACTTTGAACCCATAACAACTCGAGTAGAGAGTTATTTATACCATAATGAAACTAAGGAAATATCCTAAAATTGATTAAGATTTATTCTAGGAAAGGAAAGATCTTCATACAAGAAGATAGTGGCCGCTATTGAACTGCTTCTTGCTATCCCCTTTTATTCAGGTTGTCCTGGCTTTGTTGTTTGATATTTTTCCCCTTTAAGCTACTTGATTGTTTGTATCTTTTACGCTGGCTGATTCCTTCATTTGATCTTTTGTCTGATACTCTTTAAACTCTGTGAATATCCTTTGACTTTGTTGAGTAACATTTACTGTATTCATTTTTACTTTCACTGTGCATTTTAGGTTTTTACTGTGTTTTTCAACAGTAAGATCTTCATTGTCTTCAAACTGTATACAAGCTTTTTCTTTGTAAGTCTGGAATAGAAGTTTCTACCTGCAAAACACATAAATTGTTAAGAAAACATAGTTGACAGAGGAGGACATCAATGGCTTTATTGAGCTTCAGAGGATATTGAAAGGAGTCTAGAGCATATCGGAAGGTAAAACAATGGCTTTATTGGTCGCAGAAGCTTATGGAGGGTTTGCTGTGAAAACGGGTGAAACAAAGCCAAAATGGTGATTTTTGCATTTAAATTGAAATACGGCTTTCTTTATGAAATATGGGGCAAAGTGAACAGTGGTCATTTTGTTGTTACGCGGGAGGTGGTTTTGGTTTTCATCACATCGCTTTATGAGGCAGTTTTTGGAGGGGTCACCTGAAATAATCTGAGCCTGACACGTAGTAATGGGAGGTCAGTGGAATGACGCTTTTTGGGCGGGTAATGCTTGTACATAGAGCCAACCCGAAATCGCTGAGGGTCAATAGATTTGAATGGATTTGATCGAACAGTGGTGAAGTGAAAGAGCAACGTGGAGGGAAAAGTAAAGAACAATGGATGGGCCCAGCTATTAATCATGGCAGTATGGGCTTTATTATGGTTAAAACTGAGATTAGTAGTTAAATGGAGGTTTAGGTTATTTCTTTGTTAAAATCATAAAAACATTTTAACAAAGAAATTCTTCGCAAAACATGGTATGGTAGACTTGAAAAATTATGAATTCGGGCGGATAAATGATATGGGGTCTGAGTTCATCGCATATCGCAAATAGGGTTTAGCGGAGAAAGGCCCATCGCAAAGGAATGCGATAAGGGCTGGACAAGATATGAAAATAAATCATGGATAATAATATAATCGGGTCCGGGTTCCTATCGCATGTCGGAGATCGCAATGGCGGAGGGTTGTATTTCGGCCGGGACTTGTGATGAGGGCGGATGCGAAATGGGCGATGAATTATGAAATATATATGTGTCGGGTTTAGGTCTCTCGCACATCGCATATTGCAATGGCGGAGGGTGCATATACGTTGAAAGGCTTGCGATCCGCGATTATGCGATATGTTATGAAATACATAGTTTTATTATAAAACTTATGGTTTCAGGGTATTTTATAAAGGGAGTTAATATATACGGGAAATGGAACTTTTAGGGGTTAATACTATAAATTAGAGTTAATATGAAATATGAGCGGAAAGGGGAAATACACTAAGTATGATGCTTTTTAATAAGTTATTTTCCTTCACACACACACACACACACACATATATATCAAAACTTGGCTAAGCAACTTTTTGTGGGTTTTTGGGTAAAAGGGGATTTAGCATGGGTTTTTCACTTTTCCTAGGCAAAAAGGATTTTGACCTCAGGAAAAGGGTTTTTTTTTAATGGAAAATGAATGAATATGAACTATATGAAGGTGGGAAGGGGAAATTAGTAAATATAGGGATGAATGAGGATGAGGGAAGTTAATTAATTGATCTTGTAGACCCTCATTTGCTTTGTGTAATTGCATCATGGACATAGAAAATATGGTAAAACATGATAAATGTACATTTTGTCCAATGAATTATCATACTTATACAACCTTTTTCTACTTACCCTTTGCTTATCCTATCATTTCTTCTTCACTTAATGGGTGCATTTAAGCTAGCAAACCCTTTTCCTTTCTTTTTATTTTACAAAAGAAACTATCTAATTCTAACCTTATAACATCCAAGGGCTCAGATTAAACTGATGAGCACCTTATTATTCTTTACCTAACTACTGATATGCCAAGATTAAACAGTTTGGCCAGATCTTTATCCTCTAACTATAATATCAAATTTAAAGCATGAAGCAGTCAAGATTAAACAATGACTGGCATGGGTTGTGGCATTTATGGCAAGCTGCACACAACCATTATTTTGTAGAAACAATAGTAGTGGCATTTAGACTTGCTCACTTTCAGAGTTTATTTGTTTTCTTTTCTTTCTAACCTAACGTTTTCTTTTTGTCTTGTTTTTTTAGGACGTCTAACCTAACATTTTCTTTGATATGGACATCATCATCAAGATATTTTCAAAAACATTTTATTCACTATTGTTATGTCCATATCCTAACTTAACATTTTTTCAAAATATTTTTTATTTTTTACTATTTTATTCTACCTTATCAAAACCAAAAAATGTTACAACACAACCTATGTCAACGTTGCTCCTAGTGCTATACATGATGCATCTACATGTACATGAAACTCCTTCTCCCAATTCGGGAAGACTAAAATCGACGCGGTGACCATTTTTCCTTTCAACACATCCAAGCTTTTTTGATAGTCCTCGTTCCAACAGAACGTGACATCCTTTTTCAACAACTTCTCCATAGGCGCATGATCTGGGCATAGCCCTTGATTAACTTCCTATAGTACCCAATATGTCCCAATGTTTCGCGCAACTGTTTCACACTCCTTGGCACCTCTAGGTTACTTATCACTGCGATCTTCACGGGATCTACCATCAATCTCTGTCTGCATACCACATGACCCATCAGAATCCCAAAAGGGACATAAAACAAACATTTCTTCAGATTGAGCACAATATGGTACCTTCAACAAGTATCTAGCATTAAGCGCAAACTTGCCACATGGCGTTTTACCAACCCAAACACAGTCTAGTCATCAAAGTACACCTCCAGAAACTTATGAATGAAGTTTTTGAATGCAAGAATGACTATGCACAAAAAAATCGCAGGCGCATTATTTAATCTGAAAGAAATTATGTTGTATTGAAAACATCCCCATTTAGTCGCGAAGGTCATCTTGCTTCTATCTTCAGGCACGATTTTGATCTAATGGTACCCAGAGGACCCATCAATGAAGGAGTACGCTTCCTGGCCACCTACATTATCCAATACCTCATGAGTGAATGGAGTCGGGAAAGGATCATGCACACAAGCGTCATTCAACTTCCTGAGATCTACGCATATCCTTATTTCATCCTTTTTCATCTTTTCCTGTACCACCATTGGGCTCACCTAATTAGATTTCTCTTCATAATGCCAAGGTCTCCTATTATCCCCTTTAACTCCGTAAACTTGGTAGGGAACAAATCTTGGTATTTGCGAGTAATTCGGTGACCTTATCTATCGTCGCGTCATCCCAGTGATCTCCAATCTTCGCAAATTTAGGCTTCGCCTTCATGACAATATTTATCTATTTATTTTTCAATGGCACGGTTATATCAAGATTCTCGATTTGCGGTCCATCGACCTCACGACGACCCTCGGTTTCAGGGATATTAATCTTTTGGGGGTCCTCATCTTCTTCTTCAATAGTCACGTTATAGCATCCTAACGCGTGGCTCAACTGAGTAGCCCAATCGGGTTGAATCAGATCCAAAGGATCCCACAATATCCTAAAGATAGTTGCTTTAACTTCTTGTAGCTCTCATCAGTACAGTCAAACCCATATTTGATGCTGAACGTCATTATGAACCCTTCGCTCAAAATATCCCATTCTTCTGTGCCATGGCGGAGCTCTGCGTTGTGAAGGTAAATCCCCTCTGTGGACAGAGGCGATCCCTACTAGCCCAAATGGGGTCTAGCAACAATCAAACAATGCTAACACGCAGGTTCCTAATTGTAAATTAAAGACTGATGGTGAGGGCCTACCTGGATTCCAACGCTAGTACTTGTAGAAGAGTCATCGCTCCCATTCCTTTGCTCCGGCTGGTCACAATCCCCACGATCCTCGTGAACGAACACCTGCACATGCAAAGAACGACACAAATACAAGCATAAAATCCAATAGATGCAACTATATATCAGTAAGAAAGGATATAACTCAATCATCATTATAAAGACAATAAGAGTGGAACCATAATGATAGTCGTCTATTATTATTGATAAACAAAGAAGAATTACAACCATAGTTCTGACGTCAAAATCCTCCTTTGGCTGGGTGATCAGCAACACATGCCTTGCAAAGCTTGTTGGGAATGGGGAACAAGCCTCTCTCTCCTTGGTTACTTGGACAAGAGTCTCCTCACTTTAGATTTAGCCTTATGGGAATGAAGAAGGCTTCTTGCAGCATGAACTTGGCAAATCTCAATCTTTAGAATTCTGGAACTTGGAGACTAACTTGTCAAAGGCAAAAGGACAAGCTTTTATAGATAGAGGAGAAGGAGTTAGATCATCCACAAGATTCATGGGATTGGCTTTATCACTAAGAAGCTTCCATGAGAGGTGGAGAACTACATCCCTTCTATGGAGATTCGAAGCCAAACTGAACCAACTCAAGATGGAATCAGTTCATGAATAGGTTAGGAAGAACCTTCGTAAGTTTGTTTGTTAAAAACTTTACCCAACTGGGCTGGCGCGAGTGCAAATCTGAGACAGAGGGCTAGCTGGCGCGCCCTCTTTGGAGGATTTCCCCCATTGGTGCGAGTGATACATAGTGGAACCGCGCCAATGGAAAAAGGGCTATTTTTATGGGTATTTTGCAGAAGGTGTCTTCAGGGCATATGAAGTACATGTCTAGGGGAATACAATGCAAGTGATTCCAAGTCATGTCACTTCTCATAGGTCCCGGAACAAGTCCTCCAAGGCGCGGGAGAAGGGGTAACAGGGACGGTGACAAATTACTGTGTAACACTCTGTCTCCAAGTACTAGTTCATCGGGATGGCATCGAGTGTGTGACAGAACAAGTGCACCCATTCAGGTTGGGGCTCTGCTCCATAGGCCTTAGCTCATTTGGCCAATTATTCGTGCAGATCATCCTTCCCGTCATACTTTTCCATCACTTGTACCTTCGACTTCCCAAAGCATGTTCTCATAATCCTCCTATACTCGTTACAATCTTCAAAACTACCCTTGTGCGTATCCCACCATCTCATGGGTGTAGCACCCAGTGCCTAGTCCAAAGCCCGGAAGCACTGCTTCTCTGATACTTCCTTCTCAAATGCATCCAAAAATACATCCACATCACTCAAGATAGCATAAGTGGGTAGATTTCTTACCTCTGATGACACACAGCGCAGCGACTAGGTCATCATGTTATAACTTAGCTTAGTTACTTCATGTAGCCGATTTTTCCAGTGCTCTAATTCTTCGTTCGAGTCTGAGGTGCAGGAACTCTCGCGATCCCATGTAGTTCATCCATTTGCTGTCGGATTCACCCAATCTTGGTCTCGCATTGTTATCTTATATATGCAGTCCAAGTCGTCATCGCTTTCATAATCGTGGATTGGTTCAGTATAGCGCGATCCTTTTACAGGATCTAGGGGTACTATTATGCAAAGAGATTTCTTTTCAAATATCATATTTCGCTTCCTTAGGATGATTACCCCGTACATGTCAGTAGCCCAATCAATGCCAAGGAGCGCAGGGTAAGGGTTGCTGTCATCCACAATTTCTATTACCTCAAAATCAGCCGATGCGCTCGCGCCTTCAATATCTATAGTTACTCCCTGCAACCGTCCCATGGGGATGATCTTCTGCTGATTTTCCATCCTTAACTGAATTGGAGACCACTACAGTGCGGGTCTCCCCATCCACTCCCATGCTTTAGCAAAATGTTCGCGTCTGACCCCAGGTCTAGAATAACTTGATCCATTTCATATTCTCCTATCCACGCAGTGAGTCTCATCTAATGTCATGTCCTTGCCTTATGCCTACCAATCTTCCGTACCACACATGGATCACCTAGAGTGTTTCCGGTGCATCTATTTATAAGTTATTGTAACCCCTTCATAGCCTTTCTATCATGCAGTAGCTTCATGCAGGTCTCTAGAAAGGTCGTAAGCATAGAAGGGTCCATTTCCTGAACATGTTTATCTTGGCTCCCTAAGATAGAGGCCTCAACGAAGCTCTTCTTTGCTTCCACGAATGTTTTGCATGCGCGCTCCAAATTAAATTCAACCTCCTTCTTTGGAGCTTTGCGAACCCACGCGCTGTCTTCAGTTTGTTTCCCCTTATCGTCGCCTGTTGCAATTCCACTTCAAAGCATTATATTCACATTCAGATCTTCTTCGCAAGGCTCAGCCCTCATCATCTGTAGGTTCTTCGTCGGTTGTGGAGGTAGCACCCATTTGTCGCGTATACTTGTTATCAGTGTAGGACAGTCCTCAGTCTCGTGATCAAACTGAGTACAATATTTGCACAAAAAATGTGTTGGGTTAGTGCATTCATAAGCATAGTGTCCTGGTCCTCCAATTGTAATAGTTCAGCTGTCCCCGCCCTCTGCCAGGTCCTCCTCTACCTTGGCCTCGTCCGCACCCCTGAAAGCTTGTTTATGCCATCCTAGCGCCCTGGTCAGGAGGCCACATTTTTGCCTGAACTCTATAGGTGGGTTTTCTATCCATCATCAATTCACAACTTCAGCAATTGCGCTCATCATGCCCTATCGATTTACAGAAGTTGCAGAACACTTGTTGTGGTGTTTGTACAAACTTTTGCAGCAAATGACAATTACAGTCGTATGTTTCCCTGCTACCTGACATATAGCGCACCACAATGCAAGCCCCACACTCAGCCCTGCTTGGGCTTATGACCTCAAAGGCATCGGTCCTCTTCCTGCAATATAGTTCACAAAGACTGGGCAATGGTCTTTGTCATTCCCCTAACCTTTACATTTCAGGCACCATATCTCTTCGTGCGCCTTTGGCCGAATTGTTCTGTCCTACTTCAAACTTTTCATTTCAAGGCAAAGATTTTGCAACTGCACATGGATTTGCTGAACCCCCAGACTCAGATCTTGCATTAGTGTTTCATGCAATATTATTGCAATCTCCAAGGCCTCTGTCTAAGTAGTAATCTTCTATTGTGACAGCGCAACCCTTAGATGAGGTAGGAACGAAGCAATGAACCATTCGTGGTGCTGCCCATCCGTTAAATTCATGTTAGCTTCGCGGATTGTACACTTTAACCTATAATCCAAATCCCAAGGTGTCTCACCTGGTTTCATCGCGGTTTTCTTGAACCCCACAATCAAATGCACCTTAGATTTAGGCCTACTGGACCTCTTTATTCAGCATAGTCTTGATCTCTGCCAACGCAGTGTTTGGGTTATCATTAGAGTACTTGATGTACCAAGTTAGTGTGCGATCTTGCATAGCACTAACCAACATCGCCTTCTTCATGTGATCGTCTGTGACGCCCTGAGCTTCCCATACAACTTTTACGATGAACTCCTCATTTTCCAAGCAGCTTCACTGAATTCTCCATGTTGAATTATGGTGGAGGTGGTGGTGGTGTGCGCTAAGTCACACGTGATGGTGGTGAAGGTGGAGGTGGTAGTCGCGGAAACCCTTGTTTTATTAACTGAACTACACTTCACATAGAAGCTTGCGCTACTCCCTCATCGTCACTCAAAGGAGGTGAAATCAGTGGGCTATACTCAGGACCCTTTCTTCCTTCGTTCCTGTAAGTCTTTCCACTTCGTGTAGCTTTGAACATCAAGGTAGTTGCATAACCCGCTTTTCGCATAATAACATATTAATCCAAGTATTTAAAGACTTCAAGTACTTACCTCGCAGACCTTTGAAAAAGTGCTGCTACACCTCGCTTTAATCGACTGAGGTATTGACTGTGATTTCAGCCACAAAAACTCCTATGAGATGATTGAGCCAATGATCAACAACGCGGGCGGTCTTATCCTCAGAGGCATCTAGTCTCTGTACTAACTCTGGGGTCTAGACAATAGGACCGTCAGGCCTCCACCTTCCTTGGTTATCCGCTAGCTTTGCGATCCACTTGTATAACTCAACTGGAAAGGAACAAAAAAAGATCTCGTCGATTTTTATATACAGGTACCTGTCTAGCCACTATTCCTTCATCAACTGTGGATTTCTGTTCTCTTGCGCTACGAATTCATGGATCTTCCTATCCGACCAGCCTTTGATCTCTTTCTTAGTTGGATTCCAGTGATATGACATCACACATCTCTCATGCAAATTCCTGATCCCGACAACGAAAACATTTGTTGGCTTTGTGGGCCTTGACCTAGGTTCAACGTTAGTCAGCCAAACAAATCCCTACACTACTGGCCCTTTCGGCATCAACCCGCGGAGCGCATACCGAAGTCTCACCCGAAGCAATATGGGGGGATGCTGGAACCAAGTTTCCACACCCTGAGATGGTTGTGATGTCGATTTATACTCCCTGCTCCTGCCTTCGCCCAAGTCGCTAAGCCTTAGGGCTTATCGATCTACCCTCTATCCCACCCTTCAGTACCTTCGTGAAGGTGCATGATTGACCTTCGCGTAGCCCTAACCATCGGTTCAGGTGCTTTCATGCTCCTATGACGATGTATTGTAGGCTCCCAAGTTATCTCAAGTGTTTTACTTATTCTACCAATCAGTTACAGTTATCGTCCCGTAAACTGATATTCTTACTTGCGTTCAATTAATAGATATAATCACATACATTCGCGCATCAAATAAACATTGTAATATAAACCCATATCATAATGCAATATAATCAGATGCATTAACAAAGACTAAATACACAGTAATTGCAGAATACTTCTCTTTATTGATATCTCTAGTTTAATACAAACTCTATCCACCCTATGCACATAGTTGTAGGGGTCCGCGCACTCAGCTATGGACTTCTACCCTAGGCTTCTGCGCATTGAACTGCAGAGCCTCTACCTATGCTAAGACCCAAAACACTTAGACTTCTCCAAGCTAGATCACTCTGTAGAAACCGTCTCAACTCTACTTTGCTACTAACTACATAGAGCTTACTTACTTAGCTCCTTTTTATACAATCCCATGGTTCGTAGACCATGGGTAGATCTTTACAACTGACTTGACACTTTACAAAATAAGGGTAGACAACCCTTTATGACTCTTGACACCTTCATGCTCCGTGACCAAAAAATGTGGAGACTTTACAACTTTATTACAAAATTGTCCCAAAACATTGGCTTTTAGCCCCAAAACTGCTCTTGGGGGAACTTGTTCCCAACAGATTCAGTCAAGTAGAGAAGGGAAAGGAGAAAAATTTAAATGAGTATATTAACTTTGATTATCTTTCAAATCCCTTAAAAAACTAACCAAACTCTTTTGATCTCAATAAATCGGGATCCCTCTTCCACTGTCAAAATAAATAAGTGCCTTTGCACATTCTATGAGTAACTAAATAAAGAGGTGAATAAGTGAAAGATTTCTTGCACAAAGGGGTGGAGCAATAAACTTCATCGAGGTACTATTCAAGCTCATTGGCAGAAAAATAATGCTTGTGGTTCCTTGAGGTGACTCCATCAAGGTGCTGACCAGGCTCGCTGGTATCAGAGAAACATCCGGTAATGTGCTTAAATATTGGTATACTTACTATCCTTCTCCCATATCAAAACAATTTAGGTATGACTTGATCAGATATTGATCTAGGATTTTAGTGACCAATCAGGTGCTAACATGTGGCAAGCTCGGAGGCCACCACGTGGCCTTGGAATGGTTATGTAAAACTTGTTGGGATCTGACGGAATCGAACCTGTGACCTCCGGTAAGACAGGACAACGCTTTACCAACTCCGCTCAACGTGTTTCTTAACAACTTAAGGTTACATTGCATATTTATGTTGTAACGATTTGAGGTTTGTTTTATAAGGTGCTACAATTCACGCCGTTGATTTTACCTCTCTAGATCCAATGGATATCACGTCGTTCGCTCCCAAACTAACCAAACGATCTCAACCGTTGATGTGTTCCGCTCAATCTAACGGTTGTCGCGCAATCTCACACAGATTCATGCATGACGGTTAATACTCTGAGAGCATGTGAGAAAAGATGTTTTGGCGTGCTACGTGTCGACTGTTAAGGCTAATCCTGTGATCCAGGATGTTTTCTCTTATATATGTATAGAAAATAATTACATGTAAAATTGCAGCTTAACACAAAAAGGTGCACATAAGAAAAGAAGAAGTAAACACATAAACGGAACAAAAAGAAGACACCAAGGCTTGATAACGGATTTCGTCCAATTCAGACTACGTCTCCAAGGCTAGCTCAACAATGGGGAGGCCTTTCTTATTAAATGGCATGAAAGCAAAGCAAATTACATTCATCAAGCTATCCAAAATAGGTTTATACCTCCAATCTGCATGATGGGTTGTGAAATGGATGCCTGAGATGGAGAGGTATGCAGCGCCAAAGCTTCTCGCAGCAATAAAATGGGCTGGAGTATGTAAACTGTCCAAAACAAACCAATATGTGCTATCGGCCTCCAGCAAAACAACGTGCTGCAACCAAAAAATTCCTCTCCCGTGCTCTTCCATTGATCGTGTTTTATAATGGATTATTTGGATAGAATCCCATCCAAATCGAGGCTTGTCTGGCTCATAACAGAGGCTGGTAGAGTGGAATGATCGGCGGGCGCAACCGCTTCTTTAAATGGTCTCCTTATTTTTGAAGCGATAAGACTTCAAAAATCCCGAAAAACACTGAAAATCCGCCTCAAAACCATATACCGAGACCTCAAAAATCATTAAATCGGGCTTATTTTCCCTATCAGGTTCGCACTGAGGTCGCAAATCGACATATCGGGGGTGTCCCTGTCTTGTTTATCAGGAATGAATGATCACTGATATCGGCGTCGGCCGATCACGTCGGCATCCCACACATATATTACCCTGGGTGTCTGATAATGGTTCCGTCGATCCAATTAATTGTCGATCGCACCCTGCCATAGCCGATATACATATATGTAAGACCTCTGATCCGGTTGCCTCCGATTCATCGATCTGATCTGATCAGAGATCGGTGATCAAGGGTTCCACTACTCCTCACTTAAGTCCGCCTTTATGCAACCTCCGATTGCGATTTGGCCTTAAACGCTTAAGACCCATTTTCAAAGGAAAATCTTCATTTTCTTAAGGATTAATGCATCCTTCTTTGTACGATAACTTCATCATCCGGACTCAGATTGAAGTACCGTTTGTGCCATTGGAATCAAGAAGATGATACCTCCACTCTGGTCCTAAGTTGACTTCATTTTTCTCACTTTGATTTATGAGTTTTTCGATGCCATTGTATCTGAAGATCCATCTGGATCAATCCTCCCCATTGAGGAGCTTTTGGACCACCAAAAGCTTTTCATTAGTCAATTGGCAAGTGAGGGAATTGTTCCCTCACTTTCTCTTTCTCCAGCCATATGGACTTGTTGGGATGTATTCCCTTGAATCCAACTCGAAGGTACTCTACATCTCCTCACTGTGAAGTCTTAGTCCTTCTATCGAGGATGATGTCTTTGGGAAACTCATTGATATATTCTAGTGCAAAATCATTGACGATAGGAACTGTACCCACCTCATCGGTGTCCATGATCAAAGGTGGTTCATACAACTTCAAGTTCTCCACATTCACTACTGAGTACATCTGCATATATACTGGCAAGTCAAGATGAAAGGCATTGTTCCCAATCTTCTCCAATATGGTGAATGGTCCATACTGGATTGGCTGCAATTTCTTTCCTTCTCCCTTCATCCTGTCTTTGCTGATGTGGAACCACACCTTGTTGTCCACTTGGAATTGATGGTCGACTTGGTGTTTACCATGTCGAGCCTTATAACGGGCTTGACTTTTTTCCAACTACTCTTGCACTGCTGCTTGGTGAATTAATTGGATTCGCTGAATGAACTGCTGAGCTTTGTATCTATCATTACGTCCACTGAAGCCATCCTCCCTTCCAAAGGCCATATCAAAAGCGTCCTTTGGCAGCTAACCAAAACATGTCTCGAATGGTGAACGCTTCGTCGACAAATGCACTGCTTAGTTGTAGGAATGCTGTACATAAGGGAGATGTTCATCCCATAACTTGGGATGTTTCCCAAAATAGCTTCGTAATAAGTGTACCATGGTACGGTTAACCACCTCTGTCTGTCCGCTGGTCTGCAGGTGAAATGCCGTGCTTCTCTTCAGTTTGGTGTCCATCATCCTCCACAAGCTGGTCCAGAACTCCCCAAGGAAACGAGAGTCTTGATCCGACACAATTGATGTGGGTAATCGAAAGTGGACCCAAACATGCTAAAAGAAAAGAGAAGCAGTCTGCTCTGCTGTAATATGCTTTTTACAAGGCATAAGAATACACATTTTGCTAAAACGGTCAACGACGACATACAAATAGTCGTGACCCTTCCTAGACAAAGGTAAACCTCCTACAAAGTCCATTAACACACTTTCCCATGGACAACTCAGAATAAGGAGTGGTGTGTAGAGCCCAAGTTTTCTATTAGAGGGCTTTGAAACATAACACATCACACAACCCTTTACATAGCTAGTCACAATGTTTTTCATATGAGGCCAAAAACAAAATCTTTGTACATGACATAAAGTCTTCTTGACACCAAAGTGTCCAGACACAAGAGAGGTGTGGGACTCTCAAATTACATGCACTCTTTCTCCTGTGGGAATACACAATTTACCAAGGTGATACAACAATTTCCCCTGCAAGTGATAGCTGTCCACCTGTGAAACATGGGTTAGTTTTGCATAAACCTCCTTAAAGTCATCATCATTAGCATATTGTTCAGCATAAATTTCAAAAGACAACGAAGCATTATGCAAAATAACAGAAGCAAAAATAGGAGGGCGAGATAGCATATCGGCCACTTTATTTCTAGTGCCTTTCTTATACTTTATTACCAGATGAAACTGTTGAAGAAAGCCCATCCAATTGAAATGATGAGTTTGCTGCAACTTGGTTTGTGACTGAAGGTACTGCAAGGGCTGATGATCTGTATGGATGATGGTCTCCTTGCTGATCAGGTAGTGTTTCCACTTTTTCACACTTTGAACCAAGGCATAAAGCACCTTGTCATAGGTGGGTTAGTTTATCGCAGCTTGAGAAAACTTCTCAGAATGGTAACAAATTGGCTTCTTTTGCTGCATTAGTACAACTCCCATGGCATAACCGCTGGCATCGGTTTCGATCTCAAATGGCTGTTGGAGATCGAGTAAGGCTAAGACTGGCGCGGTGCTAATTTTTTCCTTCAATGTTTCGAAGGACTTCTGTTGTCGTCCTCCCCATTGGAAGACATGTTTCACACTTGTCAATGTGTGCAAAGGTGCTGCAATAACAAAGAAATTAGCAATAAATCTCCTCCAATATTGGACTGCACCTACAAAGCTACGGACCTCAGTTACACTAGTAGGCTTAGGCCAATTTACAATTGCTTCTACTTTAGCGGGATCAATTTTTAACTGACCATGACCAACAATATGACCTAGGTAACCCAAAGAGGTTTTTTTGAACTCACACTTTGACAATTTTACAAAGAGTTTTTCCTTTTTCAGCATATCAAGCACTTTCTTTACATTACTCACATGTTCAAACCAATTCTTGCCAAAAACTAGTATATCATCTAAATATACAAGAACAAACTCATCAAGGAAAGGTTGAAATATATTATTCATAACCCGCATAAAGGTGGCTGGAGTGTTGCAAAGCCCAAATGGAATCACCATCCATTCGAACAACCCTTGCTTGGTTTTGAAAGTGGTTTTCCACACGTCCTGCTCCACAATTCGGACCTGGTGATAGCCACTGTGCAAATCCAACTTTGTGAAATATACAACATTTTATAATTGATCCAATAAATCATCTATGCGTGTGAGGGGATAGTGATTTTTCACTGATATTTTGTTGAGCGTGTGGTAGTCCACGCACATCCTCCAGCTACCATTCTTCTTGGGCACTAGAACAATCGACGAACCACATGGAGAGGAGATCGGCCTGATTACGCCTTGGTCCAACAATTCCTGCACTTGCCTCTTGATCTCCTCCATTTCAAATGTCGACATCCTGTACATGCCGATATTTGGGAGAGGGGCGTCATGCAATAGGTGGATTTCATGTTGGATTTCCCTCTTCGGAGGTAGTCCCCGTGGCTCTTGAAACAATTCATTATAATTAGAAATCAGTTGCATTAATTCCTATTTATGCTTCCCATCACAGCCCTGGAACGCGTCAACGAATTCGGCCTCCTTCTCACTTACGACCATATGCATGCATGTTTTACTGGAATTCACCACTCGTTTCATCTGCCCAGTGCTTACGAGGTTGGCATTAATCTTATTTTGATGAGCCTGCACTATGTATTCTACCCATCCTGGTGATGTGATATTTATTCTCATGGCGGAAAAACACTGATTTCCTGTCATACAGGTATGGGCTCCCTAATCCATGCCGTAGATATCCAGTGGTATTACATCCATCTCTACTTCATCTACTAGCTTAGACACAATCACAAATTTTATCTTTCACTGTTGGGTTACATTCAATTTAGCTTTATCATGTATCCATCCCAGCGGGTAAGGCTTTGGGTGTGGTTTTGTTTCTAAGCCAAGCTTCTTTACCAGGGATTCTGCAATTAAATTTGCTTGGGACCTAGTATCAAACAGAGTTTCTACTTTGGTGTGATTTACTACAACTCTGATATGAAATAATTCAATTCTTTTTCTATCATTTGAAAGGGACTCATCTACAAAACTGGTGCTTCCATGTGATTTAGAATCAACAGGAGCTGTAAGGGTACCTTTTGTTCCTGCTGCTGTGACCAGCGCTTCATCTCCCGAATCTGATCCAAGGTCTTGTTGTGCTGCTGCCACTGTTTTCTAATTTCCTTTCCTCCATACTTCTTTGGACGTTTTTCTGGGTGGCGCTACCAACATTGATCATCATCGTGGCCTTCTTTCTTACAATGATTGCAATAAGGCCGCTCTCCCTCTTTGGCTGCTGCTGTTTTATTCTCCTTCCATTTCCATTTTGCTTTGGATTTTCCATTGGGAGGTTTGAACGGTGGCTTTCTGGACTAGTCCTCTCTTTCATTCTTGCCCTTGTTCTCAATATGAATTGCTTTCACACTAGCTACGTCAATAGTGGTTGGTTCAAACAACAATAATAAATGCCGAATATAACTATGCAGTGAGCCAATATACTTAGTTAAAACTTCAGGTGTATCTAGTGCAATACCCAAATTCAGTGCTTGCTTCCTAAATTATTCTGTAAAACTCTGAACATATTTCCCTTTGCCTTGCCTTAAATATTGCCAATTCATCAAAGCTTTCTATTTGTATCCTAAGGGATAAAACTGTTCCTTTAATGCAGAAGTAAAATCAGACCATGAGGAAAAGAGCTTACCCACATTTTTACTACTCTGCAATTTGCTCTCCCACCAAACGAGAGCTGTGCTGCCCAGCCATAGAGAGGCTAGCTGGATTTTCACCTCATCCTCTACGATTTGCTGAATCCTGCAGTATACCTCAATCTGCCTCATCCAATTGTTAAGCTTTTCTGCGTTACTTTCACCATTAAACACAGGAAGATCAAATTTAACATATAATTTTAAAAAAGGTTTCTTAGATGCATCCTTTGGATTTCTTTGATTATGGTGGTGAGAGGAAGAACCTTCACTCCCAGAAGGAGAAGGAGGGGGGTCTTCTCCACCATTCCCATGTGTTGAACCTTGTTCTTCTGGGTTCCTCTCTTATGCTTTTTCTAGTCTTATAACCAGCTGACTGATATTTTCTACCATTGAATAGAAAGTCTTTCTGAAATTGTGCTCCTCTTCAGCCATGTTTCTTCTTCGAGGTGCATGCCCTGCCTTTGGGTCGAAAGGTTCTAGATTCCCTTCACCTCTTTGAAGCCTGCCTCATGTTAGCATGAAAACATGCAATTCACATCTAAAAAGCCCTACTCTAATACCACTTGATCTAGGATGTTTTTTCTTATAGATGTATAGAAAAGAATTACATGTAAAATTGTAGCTTAACACAAAAAGGCGCACATAAGAAAAGAAGAAGTAAACACATGAAAGGCACAAAAAGAAGACACCAAGGCTTGATAATGGAGTTCGTCCAATTCGAACTACGTCTCCGGGCCCAGCTCAACAATGGGGAGGCATTTGTTATTAAATGGCATGAAAGCAAAGAGGATTACATTCATCAAGCTATCCACAAGAGGCTTATACCTCCAATCTGCATGATGGCCTGTGAAATGGATGCCTGAGATGGAGAGGTATGCAGCACCAAAGCTTCCCACAACAATAAAAGGGGTTGGATTCTCTCCCGTGCTTTTCCATTGATCGTGTTTTATAATGGATTCTTTGGACATAATCCTATCCAAATCGGGGCTTTCCTAGATCATAACAGAGGCTGGTAGAGTGGAATGATCGGTGGGTGCAACCACTTCTTTAAATGGTCTCCTTATCATTGAAGCAATAAGACTTAAAAAATCTCGAAAAACACTGAAAATCTGCCTCAAAACCATATACCGGGACCTCAAAAATCATTAAATCGGGCTTATTTTCCCTATCAAGTCTACGATGAGGTTGCAAATCGGCATATTGGGGGTGTCCCTATCCTGGTTATCGAGAATGATCGATGGCTGATCATCGATCGCCGATATCGACATCGGCTGATTGCATCGACATCCCACACATATATCGCCCTGGGTGTCCGATAATGGTTTCGCCGATCTGATTAATTGCCGATTGCACCCTACCACCACTGATATACATATATGTAATACCTACGATCCAGTTGCCTTCGATTTGCCGATCTGGTCTGATCGAAGATCGGCGATCGGGGGTTCCACTGCTCCTCGCTTAAGTCCGCCTTTATGCAACCTTCGATTGTGATTTGGACTTAAAGGCTTAAGACCCATTTTCAAAGGAAAATCCTCATCCAGACTCAGATTGAAGTACCATTTGCACCATTGGAATTAGGAAGACGAGACCTCTGCTCTGGTCTTGAGTTGACTTAATTCTGCTCACTTTGATTTCTGAGTTTTTCCATGTCATTGTATCTGAAGATCCACCTGGATCATCACATGATTTTGATAAAATACAGCTTACAACCTTTCACCCACACGAGAAACCACTCTTCGCTTATCAATATCGTGGTTGAAGGATTAACCATGACTGCCAGATATACGCGTGATAAGGTCTTATCCCTAACCACCGAGGTATACCTCCCATATGTTTGCTAGGAAGTTAGTGTAACAACGACCTCCAATGGTCAGCTTGGAGGAGCGGATAAACTTGGGCGAATATGCTAAATTTAGTTGGACTTAGGTGTAGTTCGCCAAAATTGGTGGAGTATCCCTAGAGGATATTGCATAAGAGCACTCCAAGAGTAGTTTTCGAGAGGAAACAAAGGGGAGACATAGAAGCTTAGAGAAGCAACGAGAATGAAACAAAAGGCTCACTGGGCTAATTGGAGCCTTTTGAAGCCGATGGAATAGTCCAGAGAAGCTGAGGAAGTCATCTTCATGGAGAATTTCATCTAGGAAGATTGATGTTGGAGCTCAGGAGCCACTAGAGGTTGGAGGCAGTTGTAGGAGCTACCAATACTCGTTCTCAGTCAACCAATAGTCATTCCTGATTGTAATGAGTGTTCTGAATCGAATGCAAGGATTTGCAAAAGCATTTGGAGACTTCTAAATGCTGATATGCTATAGGGAAGTTTCAGGCAACAAATGATCAAATGATCAATCTATTGTTGGTGCCTGATTTGTGCTGGAAATAGTAGAAGAAGTTTCAGAGACAGTTGAAGGATTCTGAAGGAGTTAGTGCCATCAAGAAGCTCAGGGTAGCTTAGAGCACTAACTGAAGGAATCAATTCTATGGAAGCTTAGTTCTATTTGCAGAGTGAGGACAGCCATGACAGGGATATAGATGGTATTCTAAGCCCACTAGTTTAGTTCAGTAACCTTTGGAGTTAAGTGTGGAACTTGTAAAAGAAGCTTTGTCATAATCCCAAAGAGCCAAGTCAAGATGACAAAAGCTCAAGGAGACGTAGCCCATGATATTTGGGTGAACTCATAGATTAAATTTTTCGTTATGTGTGGTTGTTTATTTGTTGCATTATATGATTGTTATATGTGTTTAATATCAGTAGAAACAAATAAGCACTTAAGCAGTTAAAAACAAACAACATACACCTATTTCAAGTAATTAATTCTACAAATGTCATACATAATCTAGATCATTTATTTGTTAATATTTGGAATGGGAGGTTCTTGTAAGCATAACAAGTTGTTAAGCCCCCATTTCAGATTAGGTGGTATGAGATCTAGCTTCTTGATTGACAGAGCATAGTTGCTTGATTGATAGAGCAATAGATTGTTTGTTTGACTTGAAAGGTGTTTAAATATTACAAAGAATTTGACTGTCTGATTGTTTGTAAACTGACTATTTTTTGAGTTTGCGAAGGTGAACGGAAAGCTACCGATAGCTAAGTCTAGGAAGGACAAGAAGGAATAAGGGCTGAAGGCATTCTACTTATCCCAAGGACCTCAAGGCAACCCTTGAAGCATAAGAGGTTTGTTTGCAAAAGGATGCTTGAATAAGATCTTTGTGAATTTTGTTGAAGTTATTTTGTTCATTTCGATAATGACAATTTCTACAAGTGAGTTCTCAAAATCCTCCTCCTTCACAAGATTCTTCGATAAAGACATGAATCAAGACTTGTTCATCATGATGGATATGGTGAAACAAATGTATGAGGATGAAAGGAAGAGCACCAAACTTCGAGAGTAGTTGAATTCCATGAAGGAAGAGAAGCAGTTATTTTCTAACAAATTGCAGGAAATGGAGAGCCAACTTCATATTGCAAATATGAACCTAGAAAGGATGCATGAGTCGGAGACACAACTCCTTGTTGCCAAAGAAGCCTTCATCAAGTATTAGCTTGAAGAAGAGGTAAACAATTCTAGTTTGTCTTCAATTTCCTCTAAGAATGTTTATGTTGGTTCTTTTGAAAAGCATACAAGAGGTATAGGGTCCAAGTTGATGTTGAAAATGGGCTATGAAGGAAAAGGATTGGGAAAACGTGAATAGGGCATTGTTGAGCCAATAATGGTAGAGGAAAGGCCTAAGTATTTGGGTCTTGGATATGGACAATCTTATGGAGAAAGTTCCAAAGTAGCCATGAAGCAAATTGAAACATTCCTAGAAGGAGTTTCATTTCGGGTTCTCTAAGTCAAGTTTGTAAAGATTGTATTCATGGGGAATGCAATATTTTGCAACATACTTTTCAAGAAGAAGGTGTTCATAAGCATGCACTTGAATCAGATAGTTGTGAAAGCTCTAAAATCAATGAAGAGATTGATGGTGTTCCAAAGGGAGCCACTTCTTCATTCGATTCACCTCCTCATGAAGGCAACAAAGGTGAAAGAGAAAGGTATAAATCTGATTTCAATCAAATTTCTTTTGATTATGTAAAGCATGGTAAATTTCCACATAAGAAATGGAAAAAAATTGCATGTTCCTTTTGTGGTTTGGATAACCATAGTGTTTCTAGATGTTGGAAGAAAATGGCCACATACATGAAACTTTTGAAGAAAAGGAGGCAAGAAGCCAAAGGTCCATTGGACAAGGAAAATTATGTTGTAAAGAGGATGAGCATGTGTTGCACTTATTGCCATAAGCAAGGACATATTGCTGAAAGTGTTGGACTTTCAATCCAACAATGTTTCCACGAAATTTGAAGAAGGTGGAAAGAGAGAATGGAAAGAAAGGAAAGCAAGTTTCCATATTTGATGTGTTTCAGGATGATTCACATGTTGATGCTAATGTGCAGTTAAAGGAAGCACCTTTGATAGGGATTGGTAAGAAATGGTTAGAGTTCTTAACAAATTAAGGTTGCATGTCTTTTGTTTTGATGCATTTCTTTGCCAATGGAGTGCAAGTTGCAGGGTTTTACCAAAATGGTGAATGGAAAAGTTGAGTATGAAACTCGCTTTATTGCAGCAAAATTATATTCATTTCATTTTTGTAAGTACATGTACATATGATTGAGGATCTTGTACTTATGATTGTGCTTAAGAGAAAGTTGAAGAATGGAATACATACATGAGAATAGGATGTATGAACACATGAAAGTTGATGATTTCCTTGTATTTGAACATGTATGTGTACTTGACTTGATGGTCGATTGCTTTGTTTAAACATGCATGCAATGTCATATCAACTTTGAAAAGTTGATTTTGTCTCCAAGATTGAAAAAGGAGATAATGATGAAGTGTTTCACAAGAGGGGGAATTCTTTCTACTTTGAAAAGGAATCGTTAAGTTCTTTTTGTACATGCTTGACTTGGAAAGTCAATTGTTTGAAAAAGGCATGTTTTTGTTAGCTTGTAATTAGTTGATCATTTGTAAATGAAAGTACTGAAATGACACATGATGATGATTCACATGATGTGAAATTTGTTTCTTTTGATGGAGCAAGAGTTTATGCGTTTTTAACAAGATGTTAGTGAAACATACTTTCATTGGTACATATGCAAATTTCAGTTAAGTTTGCAATTGCTTATGATGTAATCTCACATTTATTTAAGCCACCTTGGATCGATGATCAAGGAAGCGATGCTCAGCTACCTTTTGTAAATTCTAAATGAGTTCAAGGAAGACAGTTCTTAACAGGAGGACAAGCGCATCCAAAAGGAAAGTGTTGAATACCTTCAAGTTTTGGTTCAAAGGCACTAGCCATGCAAGGCAAGTGTATGGAGGCTAAAAGAAGAGGGTGATGTACTCTCATCTACTGTACAGATTAGTCAGCCTTTTAGGGTCCAAAAAATTCCCAATGGGGAGGAGTGATTAGATATTGATCCAGGACCTTAGTGACCAATCAGGTTCTGACACGTGGCAAGCTCGGAGGCCACCATGTGGCCCTGGAATGGTTATGTAAAAATTGTTGGGGGTCTGATGGAATTTAACCCATGACCTCTGGCAAGATAGGACAACGCTGTACCAACTCTTCTCAACATGTTTCTTAACAACTTAAGGTTACATTGCATATTTATGTCGTAACAATTTGAGGTTTGTTTTATAAAGCGCTTCAATTCGTGACGTTGATCTGACCTCTCCAGATCCAATGGATATCGCATCGTCCGCTCCCAAACTAACCGAACCATCTCAACTATTGATGTGTTCCACTCAATTTAATGGTTGTCGTGCAATCTCACATAGATTCATGCATGATGGTTAATACTCCGAGAGCACACAAGAAAAGTTGTTTTGGTGTGCTACGTGTCGACTGTTAAGGCTAATCGCATGCTTTTGGTAAAATACAGCTTACATCCTTTCACCCGCGTGAGAAACTGCTCTTCTCTTATCAATACTGTGGTTGAAGGATTAACCATGACTGCCAGCTATACGTGTGATAAGGTCTTATCCCTAACCGCCGGGGTATACTGCCCATATGTGTGCTAGGAAGTTAATGTAATGGCGAACTCCAACTGTCAGCCTGGCGAAGCAGATAAACTTAGGTGGATATGCTAAGTTTAGTTGGAGTTAGGTGTAGTTCGCGAAAATTGGTGGAGTATCGCTAGAGGATATTGCATAAAAGCACTCCAAGAGCAATTTTTGAGAGGAAACAGAGGAGAGACAGAGAAGCTCAGAGAAGCAGCGAGAATGAAACAAAAGGATCTCTAGGCTAATTGGAGCCTTTTGAAGCTGATGGAATAGTCTAGAGAAGCTGAGGAAGTCATCTTCATGGAGAATTTCATCCAAGAAGATTGATGTTGGAGCTTAGGAGCCATCAGAGGTTGGAGGTAATTGTAGGAGCTACCAGTACTTGTTCTCAGTGAACCAACAGTCATTCCTGACTGTAATGAGCCTTCTGAATCCAATGCAAGGATTTGTAGAAGCATTTGGAGACTTCTAAAGGCTGATATGCTACAGGGAAGTTTCAGGTAGCAAATTATCAAATGATCAGTCTATTGTTGGTATCTTATTTGTGCTGGAAACAATAGAAGAAGTTTTAGAGATAGTTGAAAAAATTCTGAAGGAGTTAGTGCCATCAAGAAGCTCAGGGTAGCTCAGAGCACTGATTGGAGGAATCAAGTCTAAGGAAGCTTAGATATGTTTTTAGAGTGAGGACAACCATGATAGGGATATAGATGGTATTCTAAGCCCATTGGTTCAGTTCAGTAACCTTTGGAGTTAAGTGTGGAACTTGTAAAAGAAGCTTTGCCATAATCCCAAAGAGCCAAGTCAAGATGATAAAAGCTCAAGGAGGTGTATCCCACGATATTTGGGTGAAATCCTAGATTAAATTTGCTGTTATGTGTGGTTTTTTATTTGTTGCATTATATGACTGTTATATGTGTTTAATATCAGCAAAAACAAATAAGCACTTAAGCAATTAAAAATAAACAACATACACCTGTTTCAAGTAATTAATTTCGCAAATGTCATACATAAGCTAGATCCTTTATTTGTTAACCTTTGGAGTGAGAGGTTCTTGTACGCATATTTTGTGGCCAGCAACAAACACCCCCCCCCCCACCCTTTTTCATTTTAGTGTTATCTAAAATACTAAATGAATGGGGACCCTTAGTTAAAATTTTAGGAAAAGCAAGAGTTTCTTTTCTCCAAAATAAGGTCACCATCATAAGCTTAACAAGATCTTTTGAATACTTTAAAAAACCTAAGTTATGATGAGAAAAATCTCGAAAGAGGAAAGCCGCATCGCAAAATGATAGTAAAGTCCCATCATTTTGGCTATCGCATCGCAATAAGAAAAACTTCAAGATTTACCGATCTGCGATAACACCGATCGCAAGATTGCATATCGCAGGGAATATGCTAGTGAAATTTGGAGAACATAAAACTTCTGCGATCTGCGACATTGCGATATCGCGATCTACGATGATTGCGATGTCGCGATCTGCGATGCCACGATGCAAATCACAGAATCGATCCATCATGAATCTTTCGGGCACGTTATTCAAGAAAGGCCACCTATTATAATCTGACTCAAGATCATGCGCTTTAAATGTTAATAAAGGATTAGTTGCCAGTTATTAATGAAACATGGATGCATGCTTTTCGAAGAATTTCTTCACGTAAGGTGGCATATTTGATGTATCTTCTGCATTTAAAACTCTCCCATCACCTTTCTTGATCAATCATTTCCATTTCACTTGTGAACTGCAGGAATAGAGAGCGGAGCACTATACAAGGCAATATGCCGGAAGAAATGGGAAAGAAAAGTAAAGCTCAGAGCTCCGAGGTGAAGGGGATGGCACCATTATACATAGACACAACGTGTAACAGAGATGCGGGGATATCAACATGGGAAGGCATGTACAGACTTCTTGAAGAAGAAAACCCCAGAATAATGAAGGTTGCCACTAGCTCAGATTCACAGGGATCTTCCGAGGCATCCCTAGAAGAATTAGCTTGCTCATTCCTACATAGGATAGAAGCAAGACCCAAAATTCTCCCTTATACAGACATGATCAAGTGGATACTTGACAATGCAGAAATGAAAGACAGAAAGTTCAAGATCCAAGGACAAGGGCTCATCGGATCGTTCGCTGTACAAGATTTAAAACTCATGTACCATCTTCCTGAGCCGCAGGCAACTTACAACACACAATTCATCGAGAAATTCGTGGCAGAAAACCCGGACCTATCGGAAACCACCAAGGATTGGTCCAGAAAAGATGAACCTCTCAAGAAAGACAAGAGAGGTATGTACAACACTAGTTCCCTCACCTCCCCATATTGTTTTGCTGTAGCCATGCTTTGTAGATTGTTTGAGAAGCCAGATATCAATAAGTTTTCATCTGAATGGTTGCCATTAATAGATGCTGCTACAAATGCCGTAATTATAGATTGGGCCAAGGCCTTTTCTGATAATCTGGTCATGGCTATTTTCAATTACCAGTCTAAAATATCCATGTCTCAAAGGATCTATCCCCCGTTTTTTCTATCCGCATATGTTATGGACTCTATCTGTTATGTGTCTAAATTTCCTGTTTTGGGTTGGAAATGGACGACTCAGGACCCATTACCTATTCATGTCTATCATAAGCTATTATGGGACTCCTAGTTCGTTCCACATTTTTACCAAATTTGTCACGGGCTTATCCTACCCTTGTATAGAATGATATATGATAAATACCCCCCAAGGTGCTCACCTGAGGCATAGATAGATATCATCCCCATCGCAAGATGGTTCGGGGAGGAGTTCTTCACTTATATTAGAGTTTTTGGAAGCACTGTCCCCCCTCATGTTCTACCTTTATACATCCCCGATAAACTTCTGGCTCGAGAGATTGCTTATCAAACCTGTTCAGAAGGCGGCCTGACAAAAGATTTAAAGGACAAGAAGAAGGCCATATGGCCACAGTTTCCTATGGCTTGTGGGGCCTTTTCACTGTTCGATGTAGGTCATGCATTCGCAGAGATACAAAATATTACATGTCTCCAGTTATTTAAAATCCCGACAAGACCATTTGACCTAAATGAAATTGCTCAGAATTTCACAACTATGGTCAAGGTAAAAGCATTCCTTGGCAAAAAGGATTTATTTGATGACTTCTTCCAAAATAAAAGCTCACTCCAAGAAATTTTGCGGGAAGCCCAATCGCAATTATCTCCAGAAGACTTTCAAAAGTTCACGATATATAGGGAAAAAAGATTGGCTACTATCCCTTTAGAAAAGCTGTGATTACCTACCACAGAGCCAACTCCAAGCATCAACCTCAGTGGGAATTCAAGAAGTTCCAAATCTAAGTCTAATTCCATGCAAGAAACATCTGAACATTCTAAAAGATCCAGGAACGATCAAAATAAGAACGAAGAGGCAGCTAAAGACACGGCTCAGTCCATGAAAATTTCGCAACAGCAAGTTACTACCTGCCCATAGAAAGATCCTCCCTCTCTCATCATCAGACCACCACCTGGCATAACCGAGCTAGAAAAGGAATGGGAAAACTTCAATGAGCTGATCAATATTGAAGGACAAATCCCAAAATCACCTACTAGTAATACTCAGAATGCAGAAGGAGTAATCTCAACCATAGTCGGAAATGTCTCAGAGAAAGAAAGTGTTCCTATCTCTCCATCTTCCGAACTTGTGCTTAGTATAGAAGAAATTCCTCCTCTAGATATCTTTTATAGTCCTCAACACAAAGCAGTAGTGAGAAGACAAAGAAAGAAAAGAAAATTAGAAAATATGCTACATCAAGACGCTGAGCAGATGGACGTCTTATGGAAAGACCCAAACAAAAATCCAACTGAAAATCTCACTAAGCTGTCTCAGATCGTAGGAGCGTATGCTTCTGCGACTATTGACAAAGCATCAGAAGTACAACAATTGTTGAAAGAACAAGAAGATCAAATACAGGTTCTACAACAACAATTGCGACAAGCCAATACTAATAATGAGGCACGCGAACATCTTGAAAAGTTACAGGAATAGTTCCAGCACATGCAAGTAAGTTATCAAAGAAGTCTGGACGAAAAAGGAAAACAATTGCAAAATCTACAAGAGACGCATAAAGATGAGCCGAAGCTTACATAGTTTATTTCAGAATCTATTGCCTTGAATGAACAACTACTGCAGCAACAAGAAGTATTGGGGCAAAAGATATCACAATGGAGTTACTACTGCGAAATGAGTGATAAGATCACTAATCAAGTGGTCGAATTATGAAGCGAGTATGATCTGGTTGACAAATAGGTGACTGATTATCTAATTTGGCAGGATGGAGATGAAGGAAAAAAGGCGGGCACACCCAGGATAAACGAGAATCATAAAGAGTTGCTCTTTAGTAAGTGGGATGATCAAATCAAAGAAGCAGAAAAGGCGGTAGGTGCAACAGCTACAACAACAAGCATTCTCATTGACTGTATAAATGAGAATTTGCATAGAGCTAATCTAATCGCAGAAACTGTTCCGGGGTATTTGCTAAACAAATCAAAATTAGAGTAGGATTGGAAGCAGAAAGCAGGGGAAAAGGAAAAGGAAATCCAAGTACTAAAGGGATTAAATTGGGAATGTTACTAGACATATTTGGTTAAACCGCATAGTCAGTGGATGACCATGAAATGTATCACAAATACGACTAAAAAGGTGGTGCCAGCACTCGTTGATTCTGTTTTCTCAGCACAGCTCAAAGCAGAAGTTAGCCAACCGACTCTCCTCAAAAAAATGTTGAACACATGCAGCTTTAAGGACCAGATACAGAAATAGCTTAATTTAGAATCTTATTTTTTGCTTAAAAATTAGATTAGAAAAAGGGCGGTCATTTGAAAACCGCATCCTGATTTTTTGTAAATAACTTATTATCAGATTTAGTTAGTAGAATTTAAACCCTTCTCATGCATTTAGAGAAGGGTCGAGAAATTTGTCAAAAACTTATCCTTAGAACATGCACTTTTGCACCCTCAGAGGAGGTTTTGATGAATGGGAGGATCGAGATTTATTGATGTTTGCATTTGATATCTGCTACTGATGTTGCACTTCTGTACTCTTAGTAGATATTAGAACAGGAAGATTAAATCACATGTTGCTTGAAGCTTATGAGTAGGACCAGTCATAAATGGTACTTTTATCTCTTGATCATTTCTGCTTATATTCTTAAAGCAATATACAGTTTTTAGTTGTTTATATGTTATTACAGGAATGCTTGTGTTACCATTTGACACTTTTGTACGATGGAGCCATTTATTTATGTTTAATGTGTGAATAACTTGTTATGCGATATGTTGTTCACAACTGTTTTGCCTAAATTTTTATGCAAAGTGGTTCATCTTAACTGATTTATATTCTTATAATTGCTGAATGATCTTTATTACCCACTATTATTTGAAATATCTTTAGATCGCATAATAGAAGAATTACATCCTGGGTTAGAATAGATTAGATGTGCTGTTTTCATTAGATTACAATAGCATAGAGTTAGATTAAAGTAGCTCAGATACGAACTTTAGATCAGCAACATCCAACTCTACACACACACACCCTTAGATTGGGAAACTGGTCCCATTATCCCCAGTCGGACTCACTATACCAAACGGATAAGGAGCTATCAACCAAGGACCAGACCGGGTGAGTATCCCCCTTGTTGTCAACCCGATTTTTGGGGCTTCAACATATTTGGCGCTAGAAGGAGGGCCTGAAGCATGTTGTCTGTTGGAGTTGTGGGTAACTGTGATATTTGATTTAAGATGACTTCTCTCAAACTTCCTATTTGGAGTTGTATCCATGTTCGTGCATCTTCCAACACCCCACCTGAAGTGGTAAGACTCTTGTCTCAGGTAAAATTCAATGGTAAGAGTAATTCTTCCACTTTTAATCACACCCTTCAATTTATTCAAAGTGTTTTAAGTTCGAACGTCCAAGGAATTGACGAAGGCATTTTATGCAGAATTTTTACTCTCACATTCATAGCTAAAGCAAGAAACTGGTGTAGAACCCTCCCAGTTGCCTCAATTCACAGCTGGGACCAATTCATCAAGGCTTTCATTTGTGAATTTGATTGCTATGATTATGATCAGGTATATGATGAAATTGAATATCTATGAAAAGAAGGTGAATCTGTTAGGGATTTTAATATGCGATTTCATCTTAATTGTCTAAAATTTGATATTGAGAACGAACTCATGGATGAAGAGTCTTCAGATTGCGCTGAGCATAACTATTTTCTGCCTCCTGTGCCCGATCCAACAGAAGTTAGTCCTAGTCTAGTTCCAGTTTCTTTTAATATGAACAAAAATTCCAATTTGAATATGCGAATTATTCATGATGAAGAAACTTCCCGAAGATTAGAAGACATGCCCGCTCTAATACGAGAAGACATAAGCGAGAATGTTGAAAGAAAGCCTACCTTGGAAACAGAAAGCGACTTGGAGGCAAGGTTAGATAATATCATCGCAAGTCGACAAATGCAGATATCAAGGTTAGAACAGCAAACTGGTTCTCTTTCGGAAAATACAAACACACAAAGGTATGATCTAAAGCCTAATATCTACGATGAATGTGATCAACAAGAAATTCTTCACGATGATATTTTCAAATGCATTGTTTCAGAATCACATTTTTCTCTTTATCCTGATGTTTTTAGTGATGATAATTTTCTTCCCCTCAGTATTAATAAAATCCCAAAAGATATAGAGGATTATCCAAGTAAATCACCGTTAGGATTTCAAGATAAAGCGACAGCTATAGAAACTCCTTTTGTCCTTTTCAAACATGAACGACTTGACCTTCCCTTTTTGAATATATGGGATAAAAATGAAAAATTCAGGGAATCCTGCGAAGTCATGTATGATAGATACTTAGCCGATGATAATGTTGATTTATCTCAAGTAACTCAACAGAACTCAGATAATGAGAAATATTCTAATTCAAGAATTATACCAGTCAATCCTCATTTCAGAGTGACGGATCATTTGCATGATTTTACTATCCGAGACGAAATCTCGATCTATGATTCATATCATGAGCAAACTACCATGCCTTCTCCCAATCATGATTTGTTTTCTGATTCACAAGACGAAAATCGAAATCACTCAGATCCCATGATTCTGGCCAGTCCTTGTGAAGAAGAAGATATTCCAGATCAATCCCAGTGGCCTTATAACACTAGTTGTACAGATAATCATTACATTCTTTCTCGCCTGCATTCATTTTGTATAAAATCGGACTGTGTTTTAAATTTTCAGACTTTTGATAGATTGATATGGTATATTGAACACCTGATCAAAGAACACTCGAGAGATGCGTTACCATTTTGGGAAGCTGAATTGTGTCAAAGCCAAAATCAGTCAATAACAACCTTCCTTAAAAAACTTCTATGTCATCCAAAACATCATCAACAAAAAAAAGCATTTTTGGAAGCTTACCAGCAATTCATGATAATTGACAATTCTCTTTTGGAAAATTTCCATCTGTTATTCATTTTTTTTAGTGATTTATATGTGGAAAATTTCCGTTTGCCAGAAATTGCTAAAAGATTGACCTTAACGCATGATAGATTTCAAGCCAGTAAAATTGGCCTGTCATCTTTCCTATCGAACGATCGCCAATCCATAACAGAAATTCATCCTGATTTCTACGATCCAATAGGTATCCAATTAGAAAGAAGATTTCATAAAAAAGAAATTTCGAGCAGAATTCCGACTGAAGTTTCACTTTCTGATTCCACATTCAATATTGAGAGTCCAAGAAAAGCTTTTATCTTAACACTGATGTTTAAAGGGTGCATATCTGTAGGAATAAAAATGAAAAGATGGTTTCAATGGAAATATCATTTTACCTAGTCAATTTGTCTGTGTATAGTTAGGTTAGGAGTAGGAGTAATTTAGTTAGGTTACTAGTTGGATAAATTAATTTCTAAAGTTGATAGGTAAAATAAAAGAAGAGATTATCCCTATTGTATATAATCCAAAGGAATAGTCACCTCTCATTTCTTTAATATTTTTCCTCCTAAATAAAATTTGCTTTGGTTAACAACATCTGACATTTACTAAACACACCATTTCTCTTTTTATGAGTTTAGACTCTTGCTTGTATAAATAGCAAATCTTTTGGAAACTTGATCTTTATGATTACTAGATGCTGTTAAAAAACTCTAACCCAGATACGATACTAGTTTCAACTTCCAAAAATTTTTGACGAAAGCAACCTTTGGTGAAGAAATTGTTTTATATCAGCACAATGAAAGGTATCAATAGCAAAATTGGGATTCTCTGTAAAGCAGCTGTTTTCAAACTCTATCATTGTCGTCCAGAACTTTCTTAAGGAAAAAATGACTTCCTCCCTGCTAAAGAAAATCGCAGCATTCAGAGGAATAATCCATGAATACACTTTATCTTAAAGAATAAGAGGTCTCATCACGAGCCAGCTTATCATGATCACAAGTATTATAACTTGCTGACTTTGCCAATACTGTCCACCAAAACAGGGCAATGACTCAAGATTGTTGAAATCAAAAGACAAGGGGTTCATCACGAGCCAGCTTGCAGCAAGGTAAATCAGTGAATGATGTGTCATAATTTGGCTACCAAACCAAGACATTGTTCTTTAAGAATAAAAAAGAAAATCAAAGCAATAAGTGTCAATATGGGTTTTTCTTTGAAAGTTGTAGATCACCTTAAGCAGGATAAATGATCATTGCTGGGTAACAGGTAACCCTGTCGAGGCTATGGAAGCCTGCTAGCAGTAGAGGCTCTACCTACGACAAATGAGCATATTTAAAACTGGTTCACAGGGAAAACTTTATTTTTTACAAGACCAAGTAATGGCTGATATAAATGCAAGGACATCTTAGAGAAGAGAATATTTAAAGTGGAAAGAGGTTGAAACAAAATATCGTGAAAGTTTAGAGCATAATATACTTCATCTTTCCATAATAAAGAATGAGAGTTCTAAAAAACTTTCTATTTTGGAAGTTTGAAAAGTTCAAAAGAAAAAAACAGAGATAACTGGTTCTCCCAAGTGAATCGCCAATTGTTGTGGCCAGCAACAACCCCCCCGCCCTTTTTATTTTAGTGTTATCTAAAATACTAAATGAATGGGGACCCTCAGTTAAAATTTTAGGAAAAGCAAGAGTTTCTTTTCTCCAAAATAAGGTCACCATCATAAGCTTAGCAAGATGTTTTGAATACTTTAAAAAACCTAAGTTATGATGAGAAAAATCTTGAAAGAGGAAAGCTGCATCGCAAAATGATAGTAAAGTCCCATCATTTTGGTGATCGCATCGCAATGAAAAAAGCTAATAAGAAAAAGTTCAAGATTTACCAATCTGCGATAACACCGATCGCAACATCGCATATCGCAGGGAATAGGCTAGCGAAATTTGGAGAACATAAAACTTCTGCGATCTGCGACATTGCGATATCGTGATCTGCGATGATTGCGATGTCGTGATTTGCGATGCCGCGATGCAAATCACAAAATCGCTCCATCACGAATCGTTCGGGCACGTTATTCAAGAAAGGCCACCTATTATAATCTGACTCAAGATCATGCGCTTTAAATGTTAATAAAGGATTAGTTTCCAGTTATTAATGAAACATGGACGCATGCTTTTCGAAGAATTTCCTCACGTAAGGTGGCATATTTGATGTATCTGCTGCATTTAAAACTCTCCCATCACCTTTCTTGATCAATCATTTCCATTTCACTTGTGAACTGCAGGAACAGAGAGCGGAGCACTATACAAGGCAATACGCCGGAAGAAATGGGAAAGAAAAGTAAAGCTCAGAGCTCCGAGGTGAAGGGGATGGCACCATTATACACAGACACAGCGTATAATAGAGACGCGGGGATATCAACATGGGAAGGCATGTACAGACTTCTTGAAGAAGAAAACCCCAGAATAATGAAGGTTGCCGCTAGCTCAGATTCACAGGGATCTTTCGAGGCATCCCTAGAAGAATTAGCTTGCTCATTCCTACATAGGATAGCAACAAGACCCAAACTTCTCCCTTATACGGACATGATCAAGTGGATACTTGATAATGCAGAAATGAAAGATAGAAAGTTCAATATCGAAGGACAAGGGCTCATCGGATCGTTCGCTGTACAAGATTTAAAACTCATGTACCATCTTCCTGAGCCGCAGGCAACTTACAACATGCAATTCATCGAGATATTTGTGGCAGAAAACCCGGACCTATCGAAGACCACCAAGGATTGGTCCAGAAAAGATGAACCTCTCAAGAAAGACAAGAGCGGTATGTACAGCACTAGTTCCCTCACCTCCCCATATTGTTTTGCTGCAGCCATGCTTTGTAGATTGTTTGGGAAGCCAGATATCAATAAGTTTTCATCTGAATGGTTGCCATTAATAGATGCTGCTACAAATGCCATAATTATAGATTGGGCCAAGGTATTTTCTGATAATCTGGTCACGACTATTCTCAATTACCAGTCTAAAAGATCCATGTCTCAAAGGATCTGTCCCCCGTTTTTTCTATCCGCATATGTTATGGATTCTATCTGTTATGTGTCTAAATTTCCTGTTTTGGGTTGGAAATGGATGACTCAGGACCCATTACCTATTCATGTCTATCATAAGATATTATGGGACTCCCAGTTCGTTCCACATTTTTACCAAATTTGTCACAGGCTTATCCTACCCTTGTATAGAATGATATATGATAAAGACCCCCCAAGGTGCTCACCCGAGGCGTAGATAGATATCATCCCCATCGCAAGATGGTTTGGGGAGGAGTTATTCACTTATATTAGAGTTTTTGGAAGCACTGTCCCCCCTCATGTTCTACCTTTATACATCCCCGATAAACTTCTGGCTCGAGAGATTGCTTATCAAACCTGTTCAGAAGGCGGCCTAACAAAAGATTTAAAGGACAAGAAGAAGGCCATATGGCCACAGTTTCCTATGGCTTGTGGGGCCTTTTCACTGTTCAATGTAGGTCATGCATTCGCAAAGATACAGAATATTACATGTCTCCAGTTATTTAAAATCCTGGCAAGACCATTTGACCTAAATGAAATTGCTCAGAATTTCACAACTATGGTCAAGGTAAAAGCATTCTTTGGCAAAAAGGATTTATTTGATGACTTGTTCCAAAATAAAAGCTCACTCCAAGAAATTTTGCGGGAAGCCCAATCGCAATTATCTCCAGAAGACTTTCAAAAGTTCACGATATACAGGGAAAAAAGATTGGCTACTATCCCTTTAGAAAAGCTGCGATTACCTACCAGAGAGCCAACTCCAAGCAACAGCCTAAGTGGGAATTCAAGCAGTTCCAGATCTAAGTCTAAGTCTGCGCAAGAAACATCTAAACATTCTAAAAGATCTAGGAACGATCAAAATAAGAACGAAGAGGCAGCTAAAGACACGGCTCAGTCGATGAAAATTTCGCAACAACAAGTTACTACCTGCCCACAGAAAGATCCTCCCTCTCTCATCATTAGACCACCACCTGTCATAACTGAGCTGGACAAGGAATGGGAAAACTTCAATGAGCTGATCAATCTTGAAGGACAAATCCCAAAATCACCTACTAGTAATACTCAGAATGCAGAAGGAGTAATCTCAACCATAGTCGGCAATGTCTCAGAGAAAGAAAATGTTCCTATCTCTCCATCTTCCGAACTTGTGCTTAATATAGAAGAAATTCCTCCTCTAGATATCTTTTATAGTCCTCAACACAAAGCAGTAGTGAGAAGACAAATAAAGAAAAGAAAATTAGAAAATATGCTACATCAAGACGCTGAGCAGTTGGACGTCTTATGGAAAGACCCAAACAAAAATCCAACTGAAAATCTCACTAAGCTATCTCAGATTGCAGGAGCGTATGCTTCTGCGACTATTGACAAAGCATCAGAAGTACAAAAATTGTTGAAAGAACAAGAATATCAAATACAGTTGCTACAACAACAATTGCGACAAGCCAATACTAATAATGAGGCATGCGAACAACTTGAAAAGTTACAGGAAGAGTTCCAGCACATGCAAGTAAGCTATCAAAGAAGTCTGGACGAAAAAGGAAAACAATTGCAAAATCCACAAGAGACGCATAAAGATGAGTCGAAGCTTACAAAGTTTATTTCAGAATCTATTGCCTTGAATGAACAACTACTGCAGCAACAAGAAGTATTGGGGCAAAAGAGATCACAATGGAGTTACTACTGCGAAATGAGTGATAAGATCACTAATCAAGTGGTCGAATTACGAAGCGAGTATGATCTGGTTGACAAATAGGTGACTGATTATCTAATTTGGCAGGATGGAGATGAAGGAAAAAAGGCAAGCCACCCAGGATAAACGAGAATCATAAAGAGTTGCTCTTTAGTAAGTGGGATGATCAAATCAAAGAAGCAGAAAAGGCGACAGGTGCAACAGCTACAACAACAAGCATTCTCATTGACTGTATAAATGAGAATTTGCATAGAGCTAATCTAATCGCAGAAACTGTTCTGGGGTATTTGCCAAACAAATCAAAATTAGAGGAGGATTGGAAGCAGAAAGCACGGGAAAAGGAAAAGGAAATCCAAGTACTAAAGGGATTAAATTGGGAATGTTACTGGACATATTTGGTTAAACCGCATAGTCAGTGGATGACCATGAAATGTATCACAAATACGACTGAAAAGGTGGTGCCAACACTCGTTGATTCCGTTTTCTCAGCACAACTCAAAGCAGAAGTTAGCTAACCGACTCTCCTCAAACAAATGTTGAACACATGCAGCGTTAAGGACCAGATACAGAAATAGCTTAATTTAGGCTCTTATTTTTTGCTTAAAAATTAGATTAGAAAAAGGGCGGTCATTTGAAAACCGCATCCTAATTTTTTGTAAATAACTTATTATCAGATTTAGTTAGTAGTATTTAAACCCTTCTCATGCATTTAGAGAAGGGTCCAGAAATTTGTCAAAAACTTATCCTCAGAACATGCACTTTTGCACCCTCAGAGGAGGTTT